>CM077241.1:18698496-19298496 GCA_039654775.1 Spinibarbus caldwelli | reverse complement strand
GGTCACTGTTATGTTAAAGGTGCAATTTCCTCTTTGTATGAACTGTTTGTATCTGGGTCTAATGAATCCTCAGAATCTACAGTAAGATTATGGAAAGAAGATATAAATGATGAAATATCTCTAGAGGATTGGAATGAGACATGCAAGAAGGCTCAGATACAGACAGTCAACAGTAGCTTGAAACTCATACAATATAAATGGCTGATGCGAACATATATAACTCCTGTTACGTTGCACAAGTTTAGTGATAATATTCCTGATACCTGTATAAAATGTAATGAGGCAAGAGGTACACTGTACCACTGCATATGGGAATGCGAGCAAGCCTTTTTGGTAAGGTATAATTGATATGATTGACTAAATTCTATCAAAGAAATTACCACTGGATCCTAAGCATTTTATTCTGGGTATATATCCTGTCAGTCCTCTCTTACAAAGCAAAGAGGTCAGATTCATTGAAATGTGTATTTTACAAGATAAACGAATAATTGCTCTTAATTGGAAAAATATCAATGAGCCAAGAATTGGAAACTGGATCAACTAAATGGTGGCAAACATGTCAATGGAAAGGATCACGTATATTGTCAAAAAGAAACAAAACGTTTCTGAAGATGTCTGGAGACCTTTTACTAATTTCTTAAGGCACAATGTTAATGTTGGTAGCCTGCTACAGCAAGCTCTTAGGGAGTAAGGTAATGTCATGATCTTCTTTACAGATTTGGGAAACACTCTATACTTGAGTTAGGTATCTTTAAAATTTTAATTTTCTTTTTATTTATTTATTTTTTCTCTTCTTTTGTTTGGGGATGGGGTCATGGGAGGGAGAATTGTTATCATAATTAATGTAGTTTTATTCACGATGCATTACATTGATCAAAACAGACAGTAAAGATATTTCTAATGTTACAAAATATTTCTATTTCAAATAAATGCTGTTCTTTTGAACTTTCTATTCTTCAAATAATCATTAAAAAAAAAAATTAAATCACGGTTTCAAAAATATTCAGCAGCACAGCTGTTTTCAACACTGATAAGTAGAAATGTTTCATGAGCACCAAATCAGTATATTAGAATGATTTCTGAAGGATCATATGACACTGAAGACTGAAAAATCAGCTTTGCCATTACAGAAATAAATAACATTTTAAAATATATTAAAATATAACAGTTCTTTTAAACTGTAATCATGTTTCACAATATTGATGTTTTTGATCAAATAACTGCAGTTTTGGTGAGCAAACAAATCTTATATGGCATGTATCATAGTTTCACTCTATTTCAGGCAGGACCTGACTGTTTCTGCAGGATCTTTTGAGTTTTACTAGCTGTAAGGTTGTCAGAAATCTCCACAAAATTGATGGATGCGTACAATGAACCTGTCATATGCAGGAAGCTTGAAGCATTTTGACTGGCAGATCTTTCAAGTCCTGTAACAGAGAAACAGTTCAGTGGTCCTGTGGTCTTTATGTAATGTGGGAGAACAAGGACAAAAGCTCAGCTGTATCAACTCAAACACTATAGAGGAGGATTAAGATCTATATGCAGAGAGTTAATGTCATAAGCCGTAGACAAAAACCCTCAATCAGACTGGGTCTAAAACAGACAGTAATAAACCTGCAAATTACCCAAATTACAGTCAGCCTTTGATGCCATTTAATTAAGGTCTTATCGTTTAAAACTTTGTTTGAATGTTAATAAAACTAAATATTTGTTATTTTGAAGTTATAAGAAATCAGTAAGTAGCCTCACTTCTCTGCGGTGAAATTTGGCTGTGTTAGTGTCAGAGAATATACAAATATTTTATGATCATAGATCAAACTTGCATTGTTTAGTTGATATATTATAATTACTATATAATCTGGTGTCTCTGAAATATTTAAAAGTCATTATTCAAGAACTGGCAAATGTGTCAATTAATTGTATGTGAGATTTTTACTGAGTTTTTTTTCTTGATTAAATAAAAGTTGTAATAATAAAAACAATAAAAATTGAAAGCCAACAGAAGTAATATACTAGTTTTTATACCAGTTACAACGTCCTAAATTTTCTATCAATGTGTAGAACTCTAAAGGTTGGTAAACGCGTTAAAAAAAAAAACCTAATGTGTAAAAATTAAATTTATAATTTAACTCATTATACACAGGTGATGGAAATTAACAATGTAAAAATGTCTTAGGACTGTCTAGTGTTGGGAGGTGGAGTTGCAGGCTCAGATATTTGTAATCAGTAATTACATAAGTTCAAGGAAAAGAGGAGACAAATATTTTTCTACATTGATTAGTAATGTTTTGATATCCTTCATAAAGAATTAAAGGCATTCTTGTTCCTGCTACATTTTTAATCTATCTATCCATTCTCCCACTCACAGCATTCAAAAAGGAGAGAGAGAGGCCTAACGTGACCTGTCCTGATCCACATCCCCATCTATTCACAAAGTGGTCCACAAGCCTGCGATGCGAAGCAAAGCGACAATGGGATCAGTCCGCATTTGCATTATGAGCACACAATGCATGACACAAGCTTGCCCAGAGAGATATTTCTGCTCAGAAAATATCTGGCTTCAGAAGGATCTGTCTGCAGTGCTCAGCGTCACTCCACTGACTCTGTCTCTTGCTTATTAACAAACCAGCCTGTCACTTTATAAACCCTGCTTCAGCTTTCCCTCAGCCGTACACACATACACATCATGAAACACACTTAGACAATGGCAAACACACAAATTGTTCATTCAGTTTAAGTGAATCTGTCACCGTGCACATGCCATGTCAGTCACACAGAGCATGTTGAGGTTTTAATACAGTAATGCATATTCAAAATTTTGGGGAATTCTAAACAAAAAAGATTTAAAAAAAAAAAAAATTAAAAATGCCATGAATTTAGAGCAGCTAATCGATGTATTGTGCTTCAGTTCACTTCAAAATATTACAGTAAGACTGAATTAGATATAATTCTCATCATCCTTTAAATAACATAATTACAGTTTTTAATTATTAGTCGATACATTATACTGTATATTGTGGTTTGTTTTGATGAATTGTCTGCATTATATCCCAAGATGAGCTACAAATGAGTTTAAAGTTTGTTTTTATTCTGCCAGAGGTGGTATTAAGAAGATCGGAATGATAACAGCAAATATTCCTGGGGGTTTCCAAATTCGTATATACCCACAATTACCCATGATGCATCTCTGATGCAGACAAATGTGTCCTCCATCTAGTTTGCTTATATTTCTCAACATAATGTAACCTAATAGTAGAAGGACAACTAATGAACCATTAATGATAAAGAAATTAATGAACAGATTGGACTGTACTGAATAAATATCTTGACCCTCTTCACTTCATCCTCAAACTCAAAGCCTGCAGTGTTTCTCACAAAAGGAGCAAAGAGAGAAGAAAACTATGTTTGAACATTTTAATATGCCTTCCAGGATATCTGGAAATGTGAATATACAAAAATAACCAAAGTAATGACAAAACAAGAGAATGACACCTACTCTGAAAATCGCACATACTGTAACAGAGACATTGAAATGATTTCTGCAGGGATTTGGCGAGGTTCTGTGTTTGGATTCAGCTCCACCATGGATGGCGAGCCGCCTGAACTGATGTCTGAGCATTATTTATTTATTTACAGCACATGGACAATATTTCTTCCTCTACACACACTGACTTCACTTTCCTAGTCTAATGCCTGAAAGAAACCTGATAAAGTGGGCCTGTATACATTTATACTAAAATATTAAGTACTCTGTAACACTTTACAGTAAGTATCTAATTTAATAGTTCATGCATTAAGTATGTATTTTACAGCTTTTATTCATCTTTGTTAATACAAATTTGGCCTTTGTTTCTTAAATCCTTTTACTAGTCTTTGTGTGTATTGTGTTAGCCACTCCCCTTGGTCTAAACGTTTTCTGATAGGTCCAGATTCTTATGTTTAAAGGTTCTCCGGGACCTGCGGGAGCCGATAGGGCTCTTATACAGCCCCACCAGTCTGCAGGGAGAACAAGGCATTAGCCTTACAGCTGCTAATGGAATCACTTCCACCTGAAGTGATGGACACAGTCCGGTTGGTTTCCGCTGGGAAAAGAACTGCAGCTGGGCCGAGGAAAGAAGCGTTACAGCTTGTAACAAATCCACACATACCAATCTTCTCATTCCCTCCCCTGGAGTCTGTCACCGGCCCTGTTCATCTAGTAAATAACAAGGCTGCTCCTGGTTATGTCATTAATTATTCCAGGAAATAAAGGCTTGGGGCTTTGGGTATAAACTCAGATGAAAACCACAGCCAGATGAGTGAAGTCATACAACTGCCTGAGCTCGAATGAAACTCGTATTATGACAACAATGATGAGGTAATGCCACCTAGTTTAATCAAGGTACACTTGGACAAACATAAGAGGGGGAAATGATAGAGGGATCATCTGGACATTGTCTGACTGACAACAGTGCCCCAACCATCACCCTTGACCTCAGGGGTTCATTAGTTCAGACCAGGTGGAGAAAGAAGCGAGGGGGAGATGTATGGTTATGGTGCAGGAAAGAGGAGAGGGACACTGGGACTGAATGGCCTGTGGTGGTCCGATGTCAGACTGGGTGATGGATAACAGATCCAAGCTGCCGGTCTCTGCCCTGCTGCAGTCCTGTAATCAGGACTGTTCAGATGAAAAGAGACTTCTTGTGTTGGATTTGGCACAGCGATTCACTCTCAGGTCTTAAATCAGTTGAAAAGTTTCACAAACACTGTGTGTGTGATCAAAAATCAGTTCCTATTTTCTCTAATGACCATAACATAAAGAGGTCACATGGCTTTCCAGTAATTCAATTAGTGTCAAAGGGGTTCACTGGACTGCACCGAGAACGGCCCTGCGCACACAACCCCAGAGGTTAAAGCAGGAGCAGAGAAGACAGCTAGATGGATCAGTGCCTCTGGTTAACTCAAGCATGAAGATTTAATCAAGATTTTAAAAAAGATGAATTGACCCCATGTAATGAAATTGTAATGGGCATGGTGGGCCTAACAAAACAAAGGGGTCAGCAGGTATATGACATGGATGTTCTGCATCTCTAGCCCTTATCTAACCCTCTTCCATCTTCTTTGAGAAAATATATCAGAGTCAGGAGGACTGAAGAATCCAGTCATTGCTGAATAGAGGTACAAATGTATGAAAGCCTGATATAAGTGAGGGATATGCAATCAATCAATAATGCTAAATAAATCAAGACAGGGTGATCAGGAACCTGCTTTTTACAAATAAATCAGAAATATGGCATGAAATACTGATTTGGGTTATAAATATTGATTGAATTTTAATTTTACCACTAATAATAATTTTCCGCAAAGAAAAAAATCCATTACAACGTGGGCTCCAGAACAATATTACAGTATCATTAAAAGTCTTTTGCGGTCATTTTCACCAAGTTGGTAGCTGAGACGCAAGATAGAGCCAGTTTAGTTTGTATGAAGCAAGAGAGAATGAGTCTGTGATGTGATACGAGAGACATGAAAGCGATTGCTGCGATTTATCAACCAGAACTGAGTATTTCAGAGTCGTGTAATAATTAGACTCGCTTTCTGTTGTTTCATACAAGCACAAATGACACCAATTCTGTTGTTGACTGTAGTCAAAAAATTAATAATAATAAGCGTTTTTAGTGAAAATGAGTAGAATGAGGTGGGTGAGGAAGACCTATGCAAAGATTTTTATCCGAAAAATGGTAAAATTATTTCCCACACGAAGGATGTTCATCGTTCTTGGTGACTGATAAGCCATTCATCTCCTACTGGCTAAAAGGCAGCTCTACCCTTATGCTTTCCTAAGTCCTGAACAGACTACAACTCTTCATTTTCACTATTTGAGGTCAATATCACACCTTGTTCGTTCACTTAGGCCAGAGGAGAACCGGTCCCCGACTGAGCCTGGTTTCTCCCAAGGTTTTTTCTCCATTTCTGTCACCTGATGGAGTTTGGGTTACTTGCCACTATTGCCTTCAGCCTTGCTTAGTTGGGGAGTCTGAAAGACCGCATTGACTGTCATCATCAGGTGAGACCAAAATTTGAAATGAATTAAGCTGGATGGTAGCACTATTGTTTTCTGTAGAGCTGCTTTACAGCTGAATCGCATCTTGCAACATTGACCATGATACTGAACTGAACTGAATCAACAATGAACTGACTCAGACTGAATAACAACGTTGCTGCCTTTTGTCGAACTGCAGAAACTGAACTGTCTCCATTGCTGAGTTTCTATAATTGATTCTGCTGCTGCCTGTTTATCTCTGTGAAGCTGCTTTGACAATCCGTATTATATAAAGTGCTATAGAAATAAAGGTGGCTTGACTTGATTTGATAAATGTATGCTGCTGTCCTGTAAAATACATTCACAGGCAAAAAAATGTCAGTTGTTTTTGACAGTAGTGTATATTGTAGTGATGTATGAAGCACAGCTCATACAGAATCACCATCAAACCAAGCTTTCTGTTGGTCAATAGCTAGATGGCGAATTCGCATGACCAAGAATGTTAAATCTGTGATGGGAAATATGCGTGATCTGGAATTCCTCATAAGGGCAAAAGATTTCATCACACAGATTTTGCAACAAGTTTGAGTTGGTCACACAGATTCACTGCGTTGACCAACAGACACCTGCTTGGCTAGAAAGTGACTTCTGTTTGAGCTGTGCTTGGTACATCACTACACTATTGACCACAGACAATGGACTTTTTTTAAATGAAAAATTTCACAAATGTGACTGCACCTTTACGCAAAATTCCAGATTGCGTGGATCTCTACTGAAATGACGTGTTTCACCCACAAACAATCGCCAGAAAGTTTTCTAGAACTGCTTCAGACGTCAGTGATCTTTCACACTTACTGTTTTTGGAAGTTGATTTCTGTAATATCGAGCCTGTGCTTTTCACAGCTTTATCACACACAATTTAACATTTCCTTCAGAAGATACCACCCAAATGCAGGCAGGAAAAAAGCTGACAGCTTAAAGTGATCCTTCGTAGCAGAAACATTAAAAAAGATGAGAATTTATCTCCAAGCCGTACTGGAGCCAGAGAGGGAAAATACAGCTACTTAAAAAATGATATATGACTTGGACTAATGAACAAAATCCCATATATTTCTTCTCATGACATAAAACATGGCAGCTTTCAGTGTTGAATCCCTTTATACTGAAGCAAATCCACTGATTTGCAACACATGAACACAGAAACTCACTACAGGAACCAGGTCGATATATGACTGTTTTCCTTAGTCAGACAGATTGCAGTATCTGAATGAGAGGCACAAAACTATCACCTTCAACAAGGCACACCATCAATTTGGAATTCCGAACTGCAATTATTCCCTTCCTGGTGCAAGGAAGTTGCCATAGTGACTTGGCCCTGGGCTACATGGAGTGCAAAGGTAAACACCAAACCACAAGGCAGTATCTGACCTGCTGTGCTTTCCAACATTTTTCACTAAGAAAGCTGCACGCTTGATATTTTCTCTCTCCTAACAGCTCATTTCTTCCACTGCTGTCTTTTGTCGGTTTATATTCCCAATAGTATTAAATGAATGAGAAAAGAATTATTTAAATGTGTAAGTTATTTTACAGGAGACACAAAATTTTATTTCACTAATGTTATGTAAATCTGTATATCTCTGTGTGATAGTCTTTGTTTATATGGTAAGTACTTTTAGATTTATCCAGTTCGACATTCTATAATCACATTATCAATTTGTTTGCATTAAAATTTAATGCATTCATAATTACACAGTGTGTAATTAGATTCTGTCTTCAGCACTACCCTGCAAATTACAGTATGCATGCTTTGCAGGATATCATTTCCAAACATCGGATTAGCATGTAGATTATTACGCAGAGTTCCAAAACAACCAACATCTTGAAAAATAACATGCTGTAACATGTCCTGACATGTTCTGCGGTGCAGACAAGTGCACTTTTTTATTGCAGCATGAATTAAATCTTGTGTGGCGTTGCCATATGCGGTATTGTAAACTTGTAAGCCTCACACTGACACCTAGTGGCCTTCAATGGTACTGGCAATACAAGATGTGCCAAATTTACAGAATATATATATATATATATATATATATATATATATATATATATATATATATATATATATATATATATATATATACTATTACATATATATATATATATATATATATATATATATATATACTATTACATATATATATATATATATATATATATATATATACATATATATATACACACACACATTTTTTACAATTTTGCCATTTTTTTTATAATTATGTTATAAAATTTGAAAATTATATTTCTTCTGGTGTTTTTCAGAGTCAGTAAAAAGGTCTCTTTTTTAATTGTGGCCTTAATTGTTGACTGCCTGCTAACTGTAAGTGACTTAAGGACTGATTGACAAGTGCATGTGCAATAATTGTTTATG
Source organism: Spinibarbus caldwelli (assembly GCA_039654775.1). NCBI lineage: Eukaryota > Metazoa > Chordata > Actinopteri > Cypriniformes > Cyprinidae > Spinibarbus > Spinibarbus caldwelli. The sequence continues at coordinate 19,290,043 of CM077241.1, read as the reverse complement.
GTTCAGTGAACAAGTATGAAAAATATTGTGTGTAAAGCTTATTTGGATTTTACAAAACTGTCTTTAAAATTCATTATCCTGAAAAGGGGATGTTTCTTTTTTTATTTATTTTTTTTTTTTTCTTCTTTGTCGAGTTTAGCTTTAAACATGTAATAATTCATATTTTGAATAAAGTCTATACATAAATGCCTTTGATAAGCAGATAAGCGTAAATAAAAATAAAATAACAATGATGAAAGCATGATGTAATTCAGCACAGGTTGAATATGACCCTCTTACATCAAAAATCGACCTCTGGAATTGGAGGTGTCCATAACTGAAGAAACATTATTTATTTACATATGAAATTATAAAAAAATATTTCAGTTCACATTAAATTCAGTGTTGCCATTGTGTGTTTTTTTATCTTTCTTTCTTTCTTTTTTCAAAAACAGTAGGGTTTTTTTTCCCTCATACTTTTGATACATTCAGTCAATGCAATTTCAATATGACCTGGATCAAACTCCACTCAAAGTCTTTTTAGTAATAAGTAAACAGATTTTTTTTTTTTTTTTTTTTTGGATCTTTTGGAACTATAACTTTAACTTAAATGTGTATTTACTGCACAGTGAATTTTGGTGCTGTTATAATGTCTCATGCACAGGTCAAATTAGGACAGCTCTATGCACGATGCTGCTGACAAACACCAGCAGATGGCAGTTTCCACCTACAGCACTGTCCGCGTCGCGTCGCGTCAGCAGAGGACGCCCGTGAGCGCTGATCTTACACCAGATCGCACATCAGTCGCGTCTCAGCAGCAGCGCCAGCCGCCAGCGCGCCTCCGTGCGCAGTCAAGTGGCGCCTCTCCAGAGAGCCGCAGCGACCAGTCCGACCAGCTAATGTTAATTAGGTCAGAAAACGCTTCTCTGGTATATTAGCCTCTTTCTGTGCTTTGATTCTGTGAGCTATGGTATTTTTAATTTATCTGTGACAAATGTGGACGAATAGGAAGACATTGCGCTTAGTTGTTCATGGAGCTGATGATATTCTTATAACGGATTGACAACTAATAGATTCATCCTAAGGTAAGCGATGCATGTAGTGTTGTTATTATGACAATGAATAGAGCGGAGTATTCACTGTTAGTTCGAACCGTTCTGAAATGACAGCAGTGATTTCTTTTGGTTGCATGCCACCTTGCATGGTGTGTTTAAAAATGTAACCTTTGTTGACGCTGTCTCTTTGAAACACTTCATATACTGTATATTTTATTTGAGTACACTGGTGTTTGGGAAATCTCAGCTTGTTGTCAGGCTGAGCCGATTCACATAATCCAGGGAAACTCCATTATATCTTGTACGTGTCATTAAGGAGGCTGGTCATACAACAACAAGTTTCCCTATAGGGCTTTCCCTCTAAATATGACCACCAGTGGCTTTAATGTAATGTAATAAGAACAGTGACATCTACATGGATTTAGAAATGTACTTTTAGGAAACCTTAGTATTGTTTACTGACAGCTAGACCACTCAGAAAACAGCTGAGATCATGTGCCCCCTTTCCCAGGATATAGCTCAGTCAAAACATGACCTTTTACAATGTTTGTAGGAGTTGTTCTTAATAGTTTGTTATATAATGCCTGACAGTCTACTGCAAGAATATGCTTCCCACATTGGTTGTTTATTCAGGATATTTAAAGCAAAAGGAAATCATTTTAATGTGAAATAAGCATTTAAGTCATATTGACAACCAACCTATATACAGTATATAGTTATTTATTAACTAATTCTATAGCTTTTTTCTTTTTCTATTAGTAATGGATTTTTTTTTAAATCAGTCAAAAAGGTAGTTTGCATGCCTGTATTTTGGTATTACTTATATGCTTTTATAGTTTATTAATATTTTGATTTAGATTTTATTTTTGTATTTTTCAGTTTTTAATTTCATTTAAATTTTTAATAATTAATTTTGTCATTTTAGGTTTATTGGTTTTAGCTTTATTTTTAAATATTACTATATAGGTTTGATTTATTTTTATTTCAGATTTAGTTTGTTTTTATTTATTTTCCGTTAGTAAGTTAAGTGCTTAAAATTATTTCTTTTCTTTTATTTTCTAATTTTCATTTAGCTTGTTTTTCCAATAATATTTATATTTAATTTGATTTCAGCTTATTTTAATTAACAAAAACGTTTTAAATAGTTTTGGTCTTAGTTAATGATAATAACCCTACCTGTAATCACAAATGTGGTTCACATCTAGCTTGCACAAACACAATGTATTTCAGATTTTATCAGTCTGACAAAATTTTCTGTTTTCTATTGGGCCAAGTTGTTCATGCACATAGACTCCTGCAAAGCCTCTCAGCTTAGTTTGACTCAACTAGCAGCCACAGCCTTGGCATTTGTTGCTTATTTTGGTCTGTGGCCAATCTGAGAGTGACCCAGATCATGCTTGATTCAAGTATTGAACTCTAGATATATTATAGTGTCTGATCTTTTGACTGGCAGCCTGTTATGAAATTCATTACTTATGAAGTTAACTGCTCTTTGACAAGAATGATAAATCAGCCTGTAGTGTGTAGAAACCTATTATTAAAAGCGATTGGAGACTTCATTGTGCATTAATTTGCATTCGTGTGGTTTACGTGAAGATTGATGCCTTTAACCTAAATTGGGATGTTCAGACATAAAGATAAAGAGAGAGGAAGTTGATTGAGCCGAGTGTGACGTTACAGAAGCGGACAGACCATGAAAGAGGGGCATTAGTGTCTGCCATAGAACAGCTGGTCAGCTATGAATGTCCCTTTCATGAAATGCACAGGGACTTCCCATGTCCGGAACAAACTGCCAGCTTTCAGTCTTCCTGCTCTATACGCACAAACGCTTTAACTATTACGTCAAGGATTTGTTAATGTCTCAGCACAGGTAGGTGAATTGTTATTGAGGCCAGACTAAATAAATTAGCCTACTAATGTGTCCTTTATGAATTTTCAGATCTGTGATCAGGGAGCTGTTTAGCATCTCTTCAGTGTAGTGAGGACAAGAGGCTGAGGTGACTCACTGCATGCTGATCACCAACTTTACAGAATGTGAGGTGTATTGATGTCTAGTGGAGCATAATATCAGCCCATATCAGGGGTGTCTGATCATTTTAGGACATTTAAGGGTCGGACCGGATCTTGTGTATTATATTTTCTTATACAACATTAAAAAAAAATTAAATGTATGATTAAATCACAGACTACAGACCTTCACAGTTAAACTTTGACAGAATCAGATGAGCATTAATGTATCTTAGCATGTTTAATAAATATTCGGTGGTTGAGAAATTCACATTTGAGAGTAATATTTTTTTTTGTACCTGTCCATGTTGTCATGAGTGACTCGTACAAACTGTAGGTAAAATTGAGTTGAAACAGTTGTCACACAGATTCAGTTTCAGATGAAAGGCATGAATTTGCATGTAGTGTATGTGTGTTCTTTAAAGAGTTTCATTTGCCATTGAAAGATGTGAGCTGTAACGTGCAACAAATTTTTGTCCGTCCTTCTGTGGCTAAAAGTAGAATATTATGAATATATCATACAGATATGCAAAATGTACTAGAGTGATTTATTTAGCGTCATTTAATTTATTTTTTTTTTTTTTTTCTGCAAATCACCAGATTGGACTCCTTCACAGGCCTTATGTTTTGACCCCCATGGATATGATAAATTAACAACACATTCACATGTTCATGATTCTCTGATTTAGTTTAATAGTCACATAACCTGCAGGTAAACAAATGAAGAATTACATTTTTTAGCTTTTTGTTTTATTTATTTATTTATATTCTACATTTTTATGATTTAATGAATTATTTCAGATCACTCATGATTTTAGCTTCTTCACGAACCCCAGTTTGGGAAACCATGTCATAGATACAGTACAGTTAGGAACAGCTTCTAAGTACTTGGTCTGGATATCGTGGGTTCACTGTGAGGTCATGTCACAGAATTGTGGCTTTTCTGCTAAAATAAAATATTAACTTAAAAATGATTCCAGACATCAAAAGAACAATGAATGGCACTGGATCTGAAGTGAACAGATCAGTAGAAGAATCCCAACGAAGTAGGTTAATCTCCAAGTTAATGAGGCCACAGGCCAGTGACTTCAAAACAGAGATTACAAATTCACCAAAAAGTAAAAAAGCCACCTACTTTCAAAACCTCTGGATGCATATCAAGAATTGATTTAGAGAACAGAATACACAAAGAACAAACTATCCTACATATTTCCTCAGATAGTGTTGACTGAGAGATGATGAGTGTGCATTTTGAACTGCTACAAATCCTTTGATCCCAGCCATTCACATAATCTGTTAAATCCTCTTTAGGTCATGTTGTCTACACTGAAATGGAACAAGCCCTCTAGAGATTCATCTGGTTGATTTCTGGTGCACAGTGCAATTTGATGTCAAATCCTTGTTTGTGAGATTAGGCTTCTGTCTCACATGATCTTATTACTCACGTCTTCTCATTAAATGATTCAATTGCATTATTCTCACTAAATGATTAAATTACACTGCGGTATAAACAAAATATTAATTGAATGATGCATGGCTGTTGGTGTCTGCATATTTTGATCAAGATTCTTTCAGTCAATGGTATAATTCCCTTAATCTTTTGAGAGAAAAGATAAAATGTCTCATTCTGAAATATTTTTAGGTGATTAATCACAATCGTAATTTTGCATATTTTGGTGTAGAAAAGCTTTTTTTGGCATACGAACCAAAACTTGTTCTGCGTGTACTGTTACTCAAGTTCTCAATCTCGCAGAACATAGGTCTGGGCTCCTAGTCATGCATATGCTGGCATGCATATGGCAAAAACAGGAAGTATTGCTGTTTCCTTGGGCAGAGCTCACATCCTGTGCTTGGCAGGAACACTCTCAGCTCCCTCTGACCTGCACACTGCCTTGCAGAGATTATTTCAGACCACACTGTTCTAAATGAGGATACATGAGCTTTTTTTTCCTGAGAATTTTCCTGCTGTCTATTCCTACATTGCCACACTGTTTTATGCAAAACCTTTTATCATTTTATCATTATCTTAACAATTTAAACTGATAAACTCTTCTCCAAAAATGAAAATTCTGTCAGCATTTAATCACTGTCATGTTGGTCTAAAAATAAAAAAAATTAATAAGGACTGGTGTTGGCAATCTTTAAAATGGAATAGTGAGCTATATATCAGGTTTTTGGAAGTCATACCATAGTGTGGTCTGAAGAGGATACCAGAACTGAGATGTAATCAACTAAAAATGTCTGGTTCTTGAATGAATCATTCTCTTGATTCAGATCTCATCAGTGATTCAGTTGATCCAGTTCACAAAAGCAGTCTGAATGATTTATTCATGAAGCTGACTGATTCAGTTCTCTTAATTCAACTCACTGGTTCAATTTGGTTGCAAGTCTGAACAGCCCTCTAGATTAGAAAATTCCTTTAAATTGAAACATCATGATAGTGAGTCAGAGTGATCACTTTGGAAGGAACTGTAGAAAACCACTCCAAATACAGTGACTGAGAACATTAGCAATATATTTTATTTTTTGTCAAGAACCAGGTTTCATGTCAACAAAATTCATGAAAGGCCTTATTTTTTCAAAGCCTTATCAAATTACTGTTAATGCAAAAACTCAATAGTTTCAGTCACTTTGTAACTTTGTTTCTCTTAGCAGCAGTCTGACTTGCACAGTTACGCTTGTTCATGTATTCGCATACTCCTCCTTCATAATGTACTCCAATTAAGCAATTAGGCTGCTCAGGGATTTCAGTTTTGTTGCTGACACAAATTGGAAGACCTGCCAAAAGCATGTGTTTGAGCACTGTCGGGCTTAATTAAAGTGTTGCTGTAAATGGTTTCAGCACCTTTAAGTGTTTGATATGAAAACAGAGTGAGTTAGTGTAAAATGTGCTTTTAAAATACAGTTCATTACATTTGTCTTCATTAATAAAAAAAATACTGATGCTTTGAGTTTAACCTTACATTGTCTTCATTAATGGAAGATAATGTGTTTTTAATGTTTCTATCAAAGGTCTTAACTGTAGCCAAACTGTTTCTACCCTGCTCGCAAGAGACAGCTGGAGCGACAATTGAGAACAGCTTAATTTGGCTTTAACCTAGATAGATTAAAAATAGATCTTACGTAAGACCTTTATCATTTGTTATATAATTTTACTCATACTTGTTCTAAAAGCTTAGATGAAAACTATATTGGCGTCTCCAGAGCCCCAATGCTTTTTGCAAAACTGAGCGAAACCAGCTTCTTTATTAAGTGATCTTAAATGTGCACACACTACAAGAAAATGTGCTTAAGAGCTAGTTCAGACTATTAACCTCCGACTACAGATAGAAAAGTTCAGTTACAGTGCCAAACTGTTGGCCACTTTCTGTCCTCATCTTGGACCCTATGAGGGGTTCATTGTGCCAAACTGCTGTGCGTGACCCAGTTATATAGGGTTTCCTGACCTTCCCTTCCTGACCCATGGAGGAAGAGCTCCAGATGTGGTTAGTCGCGGTCTAGATGAATGCACAATGGAGGTTTATAGGCCTTCTTTCATGCCTGCTATTTCCCCTTTGATTTTGGGTGTGGTGGACATATTTGTTTCTGGTAATTTGTTCCTTTTAATTTAATTTGTTCTAGTTGTTTATTTTTGAATCTGCTGTTTGAGTGGTTAGATCTTTGGTAGAGTGCTTTCTCAGAGGCCTATTGTTTATTTCATTGACAGACATTTTCTGTGTCTCATTATGTTCTAGTTGTCATGAATAGAAAATTGTGACTAACTTTTCTTCTTTATTTTGGCTGTATATAGCCACGGTTCATCAAATCAGAAAAAAATATAGGGCAGGACTTGAACTCATCCATTGGGAATTTATTGGATTGTAGAAAGTGGCCATAATTGTTTCATGTGAGTGGACAGGTTGCTGGAGGGGAGAGATTGAAACCTGTCTGGCCATCGGATAACCCTATTGCCCAGCCCTCACACCAATATAATATAGTTGTTCCTGATGAGATTTGACTATACTGCTAGAATGTGGCTACCATTTTGATGTTTGAGACAAATTTTGGTAATTTTGAAAGGGCAAACTCTGCAATCTTTCATAATTTGTTGTTGCATTCACAATGAGAGGCATTTAATTGCCGCTGTGATTAATATGGGCATCTAATAAGTTCTAACAGAATCAGACATTTTGGTTTGCAGTCCTCTGTGGTGGAGGTAACGAATTACAACTACTCGTGTTACTATAAGTAGTTTTTTTTACTTGTACTTTTTTGAGTATATTTTTAAAGCTGTACTTTTACTTGTAGGGGAGACCGGGTATGGTTGTAACATGGGGAGAGTTGTAACAACACCATTGCCACCTATCAGGGATAAGCTAGGAGTCCTGTGATAATTTAATTATTTACCCACTTCCACCCTGATCTTATATGAATGGTTGTCAAGGCTGTAAATAGGTATATGTAGATTTTATAAAGAAAAAAAAAAAGATTTTGATGTAAAAATCCCATTTTTTTTTTTACCAAAACTATATTTTGCTTAGTACTTAAACTGTTGCAGATAAAATCATATAACTTACATTAGAATAAATTGTAGATTCTCAGGCAAAATGTGATGCATTTTTAAACGGCTAATTTCAAATAATAATGCTAATACAGCTAACTATACACTGGATGACAGGGGTGGGGTAAGTTGTAATACATTTTAGCATTCCCTCACATAGAACTGAGAACTTTAATGTTGTCTATATGGAGCTTTTTTGGCAGCTCAAAGCCAAAGGAAGTGTGGGTAAAATGTGCCCATTTGCAGTTTCTGGATCCACCAAGTCTGCACTCTAGGGTTAAAAACTTTGGTTTGTCACCATTGTGACGCTGTTTGAGAAAATTCACAAACAGACACAATCTCACACACAAATTCATACAGTTTTTTTTTTTTTTTTTTTTTTTTTTTTTTGTTAGATCTACATATCTTTACCTCATACAATGGAGTTGAGTGTTCAGTAAGCATAAATACCATTAAGGAAGATTGTTCTAGTCATGGGCGTCGGAACCATTGTATGTAGGTGGGACAGGACCCACCCACTTTTGAAGACCAATGATATTGGACCCACCCACTTTTACCGTCTCTAATTCAGTGAATATGTCTGTGCACTTTTCAGAGCGCCGTCAGTCAAATCCATTCCACGTGACGAATGCCCTAATAGATTAAACTCCATTTAGCTACAGACTTGAATTCCACACTGCTGCTTCCTCAAATTCATTCCAGTTGGCTCATTCAGAGTCCATATAACTCTATTCTGTGTTTTCACTAGTTACTCGCGCCTGCTGCACTCCCGCGACACAGCATCTGAGCGTATCTGCTGCTCAGCTACACCTAACCCTACCCGGTACTTTATTAAAACGTTTCGATTATTACCTTCATTTTTGTTTTAATTGAAAACACATGTCTTTCCGATGTAATATGAGATGTGAAAAGGGAGAATCACGATTTCGGCAAAAGGCGGACTCGAACTCGGGTCGCTCGCGTCAAAAACGCGTCAGTCTCCTGTCAGTCACAGAGTCTGAATGTCTGCGCGGGATCGCAGGTATTCCGCATAATTTTAATCATTCCTACGCAAATGTGGCGAGCGCTTTATTGTAACATGAGAACACAGTCATGTAATCGCAGAAAAATTGGGTGCGAGCTCTCAAATAGGCCTAACTTCTACAAATGAACTGCCTTTCATCCGTGCTTTTAAAGTAGAAATTATTTCTCTTTACTCCTGGATTAAACTTTGTCAAAAGTTATTAACCATTCAGAATAGATCCACGCCTGACCGATGAAAATGCCACTGGAAATTTTATTAGCTGTAAATGAAATGCACCAGAAAGTCTTTCAAGAATCGAAGATGGAACTTTAATTTCTTTACAATGTCAGTTTATGCATAAATGTTTCAGAATGGGATATTTGTATGATTTCTACATATAAATATCCTAGTCTGTCTAACTTCATATACATTGTACAGACATAACAGGTCAAAGCCATTTGATGTTCCATTTATCTAAATAAATAACGTTAACATATATATGGCTCTTAAAAATTCAGTGTTTTCATATTTTGAATACCTCAACTGAATTGAGGTCATTTGTTTTATAATTTTATTACTGACTTGTACTTTTTTTATTAGTACTTGTCTTTTTTTGTAAATTCAATTCAGTTTGAAATCAAATTTGAAATCATGCTTCCTTGTGCTGTAAGCTTTTGCAACAAAGTTACCCTATTTTAAAGACAAATACACAGAATGAGCAAATGTTTAAGATTGAGATTTTTTTAATGGTAATTGATCAATGTTTATATGTATGTAAATAAAAGCCTATATTAAAATCTGTTCATCATATAAAGCAAACGTGTCTTTTTAGAAGACTTGGATTAAACCACTCAAAGCTTGAAATAATGATTGCCTTGAAAAATTGATGGACAAAAAAAAAATTGAGATATTAAAATATCTATATGACAGTATACAGTATGTGGTAGTTTTGCCAATGGGATTGAAAATGATTGAAGTCATCATGAAATCAAAAATTACCCTTCTTACATTTTAGTGCACATTACTAGTCTTGTGGTGAACAATTAAACCGTGCAAGTCAATACACCGTAAAAAAAAAAAAGTAAAAAAAATAAATAAAAAATTGTCTGCCATTGTAATCTTTAATCAAAAACACAAAACTTTCTTCCGCTCTGGAATGGCGTTTTTGCTCTGATGACGTCAGTTTGACAGCTTGGGGAGAATCCTCTTGTCAAGTATGACAAGCAACAAGCAGATATTCTTAACCACTCCTATCCAACTGTGAATCTGCTCTGAGCAAGAGGTGGAGTGGAGGTGCACGACAATAAAACCCCGCCCTTTATTCAATATTCCATTTCACTTGGAAATACATCACAACACTGAAGTCAGTTGCAACTTCTGGATAACGGGTACTTTAATATTAATATTTTTCAAGGTATTGAGGTTAGAAATTACTGTATCATGACCACTAATTCACATACTTTGTCAAAAGTTTTGTTCAAAGTAGCTATTATCCACATAGATCTTTGATATGAAGAATATTTTTTGGTAATTCATTAAATATCGCCGGCTAAAAAGTAACTAGTACTCTGAGTAGTTTTTGAGAAGAGTACATTGTCCTTTTACTTAAGTACTGTTTTGACACCAGTACTTTTACTTGCAATTGAGTAGTATTTCAGCAATGTAACAGTACTTGTAATTTAGTACAAATTTTCAGTACTCTTTCCACCACTGGTAGTCCTACAGTGTAACTGCTCTTATGACAACTGTCTAATGAAGAACCAATTAGGTGCACAGCAAGTGGTGACGTTTGATGCAGTGTGTTTGTCAGAAAGAGAAGTCTTAAATTGCATTCCCTTCACATTATCAACACTGCCTCGTTCGATCTGGAGAATGAGCAGTCAATGATAGACTCCATATACTATACAACATTTCATTTTCTTCATTTGTGTGGTACCATTTCAAGGTGAGGATGTCAGAAAGAGCTGTGATTACCACATCAGCACTGTCCTAAGATATACATCATACAATCAATCCGACATAAAACACTGTTGATGTCTTACAGTCTGCCTTGGCTTTTACCCAAGGTCTCACTGGGATTGTATCTGACAGCCGACAATCATAAAGGCCAGAATAATCTCATACCATACATGTGGCTTTACATGTGACATGTGAGTTACTGTGTCTGGTTAAGGCTGTGTGGGTGTGTGACGGAGGTGAGAGGCTCAAACAGAGAGACGCATAGCCTGCTGAGAGCCCTTTGTTGTTTGGGCTGTCGACTATTCCCACCACAACACAATGAGATACTGCAGGCGCAAGCACATGAGTCTCCATCTGTCTCCACCTACACAGATATGTGCTGTGGGGAAGTGTACTAACTAGACCATCTGAATGTTCCTCAACAATTAATTCTTTCAGCACGTGATGGTGCGTAGCGCGTGATGAGGTGGTAGTTTTTGGTAACTTAAGGTGCAAAGGTTTTGCTGTTGCATATTGTGAAGGTGCTTTTGAAAGCTCACGCATACGGTGTGTTTTGCAGAAGTCTGTTTGTTTTTAGCAGGCTGCACTGTGTTGCTCGTACTCTCTGAAGGAGTCTGTTCTGTAGGGCTCTCCAGTAGAGACAGTCATTAGTTTTCTTTGGGTTGCCTGGCAGCTGTACTGAGGGATATTGACATACTTGCCATTGACTGATTGGACAAGACCTTGGCAAACAGCTGAAGCTCTCTGAAGGGAAAACTCTTCTGGCAGACCAAACATTTTAATAGATAAGGAGTGAGATACCCCAAATCTTTGTATCCAAGGTCATAGTTAAAGGGGAAGTGTCCCACACCCCCATTATTTTTACCTTTAGATATTAACTTTGTTGTCAACGCTCACTTGAAACTTTAAAAAGGCTGTTTTGTTTTGTTTTTTTCAGAGATTTTTAGCAAATCTCAGAATTAATATTTATTTTCCTTGCTGTTCAAATATAGTGTTTTGATTAGTGTTGTTGTTGTAAATTGAAAAGAAAAATACTATTAAATGTTTTTAATAATTGAAATAAAGCTGAAGTAAAATAAAAAATAAATATTAGATTAAAAAATTCAACTTTGCAAACTTGCCTTGGTAACTGACTGAAATAAGTTTGAAGAACCAAAGTGAGTAAAACTGGAAATATAAACAAATTAAAGCTAGTGGGAATATAAAAATTAATGCACAAAATTAAAGCAGAAAATATAACCGTTATTAAAATTATTATTAAATTTTGTAATAGTATATTATTGTACTAAAATTACACTGGTAGTGTTGTCTAAATTCACAAATTATTGATTAAATTTTGCAGTTCTGTTTTTAATTTATTTAGATAAAATATGGAATTTTTGACTGCTTCAGCTGTTTTTTATTATTTCTGTCTGTCTTTTAGTGTCCCAGATCCGCCTACCATGAGCAGCTCTCGCTACGAACCCAGCTGGGACGTGGACCTGGCGCCCCTTCTGTCCTGTAAACTGTGCCTGGGAGAGTTTCCCCTGGAACAGATGACCACCATCTCCCAGTGCCAGTGCATATTTTGCAGTCTGGTAAGAACTGTGTCTTCAGAGGCCACTTTAGTGTGTTTTTCAGCAGTGTGCATTCCAGTCTAACAAAACAAATTGTAAGACAGCCTTTTCACAAGTGGGAATACAGCAGTAATGTAACTACGCTAATCATACAGGAGCTGGTGCTCATATGCCTCTAAATACTGTTTGTGCACTGCCTGAGTCCTATTTTTCATCCTAATGATAGATAGATAGATAGATAGATAGATAGATAGATAGATAGATATAATTTTTTTATTCTAGATACAGAATATATAATTATATAATCATAATTATATATATAATTATATATAATTGAGTACAGTATGTGTACATATAATTCTATACTAATGCTTTGACAGTTTTTGCCATGTGTTAGCTTCTTGAATCTTGATATTAGCCAAACTGGCCTGTTCTCTATGAGCAGCTCTTGAATGTTGTCTCAGCAGAATGCTGTGATGGTCTGATGTTGGCTTGACTACAATGAACAGAGCGTTTGTGGGTGGAAAAATAACCACAGGCAGCAGTTGTCTCATAATTTTTTCAAAGATGAAAATAATAAAAATCTGTCTCTTACAGTGTTTGAAGCAATATGTTGAACTCCTCATTAAAGAGGGCCTTGAAACGGCTATTAGCTGTCCAGACTCTGCCTGCCCAAAACAGGGACATTTGCTGGAAAACGAGGTAAGCTCACTTAAAATTTGCTATTTTTGCCAGAGACTAGAAGTAATTGTGCTGTATTCAAAGTTTAAAATGTTAAGACAGTCTATTCCTCAGTCACTTAACCCTGTCTTGCTCATATACTCTTTTTCTCTGATGTAGATTGAGTTTATGGTGGCCAGCGAAGTCATGCAACGTTATAAGAGACTCCAGTTTGAGCGAGGTGAGTTTTCCTGAGAGATTTATGAAGTACATAGTTATAGTTTAGCTTTTTACACACATTTTCAATCATTTCTATGACCCTCCATTACATAAAAGGTTGGGGTTTTTTTGTTTTGTTTTTTTTGGCTACTGTGCCTTTAAGAAATGCATCGTATTTGTAATTAATAACGCTTTGTTCCTCTAAGATGGGGCTGTGAGTTTTGTCATGTCTAATATAGTATTTTAATGGCTCAATCTTTCAACAAGAGCCTCTTTGAAAAGCCTGCATCAAAAGTTGACACATTCATAAAACTTTTACAGAGAATTGTGCAACATAAAGTGATCAGGACATTGTTAAATGTTTCATTTAGAATGAGCTTTTTTGCAGCTTAGTCTTTTTCACTGGGGAGGAAGTTCTTATATCATACAGACTAAGAGTATGTGTTCATTCATCAGCCTCTTTTATCTCTAAACAAAATTTGATTCCTCATGTCCTCGTGTCAAACCGGGAATGAAGATGTCTGAAGTCGGTATAGATCAAACCAAATAGGTCAACACGCTGTTTGTTTTTCCTTGCAGAGGTGCTTCTGGATCCTTGTCGGACCTGGTGCCCATCGTCCTCATGCCAAGCTGTGTGCCAGCTGAATGAATCAGAGATGCAGCTGCCGCAGCCAGTCCAGTGCCCTCAGTGCAGTCTGCGTTTCTGCTCCGCCTGCAGGGCAGACTGCCACACCGGCCAGGCATGTCAGGAGAGCCTGCCAATTACCACCTTCCTGCCTGGAGAAAACGGGTACTTGAACTAGTATACTTCAAATCCTCAGCGTCAAATCATGTAGCATTCACAGCAGAAATCTTGTTTCTGTGGGTGCACCTCATATTTCCTCCAAATTCTTTTAATAGGGTTCTCTCCCCTATTTAAAGTCCAGTATACAGATATTATTGAAGTATCCCTCTGTTTTACAACAAAGTATGTATATATTTTTCAGAAACATGACTGGTATTCATTTTAGTAATTTTTGAATTCAGTTTAATCTCAGCAAAATCATGGAAGAAACAATTTTAAAAATTAAAAAAAGTGACATCTAAAAATTGATGCATTTGATTAATTTACATTTCAATTGATTACTATTTCGAATACCGTACATGTTGTTCTTAAACTTTCTACTGATCAAAGAATTCTGCAAGGTTTCCACAACAATATTATGCAGCACAACGTTTTCAGCGTTGATGATCAGAAATGTTTCTTAAGCGGCAAATCAGCATATTAGAATAATTTTTGAAGGTTCATGTGACACTGAAGACTGGAGTAATGGCTGCTGAAAATTCAGCTTTGCCATCACAGGAATAAATTACAGGCTTGGTGAGCATTTGAGACTTTCAAAAACACTTTTGAACAACATTGTTTATATATACATTTAACGCATGTTAGCAAGTTTTAGTTTAAATTGTATTTCATAACATTAGATAAAGGGCCAGATTTACTAACTAAACCGTCTTTTGGCATTAAAATAGTACTTTCTGGATTTACCAAAGACGTGCAGTGAAGAATTAGCACTGAAAAGGCATGGACAGTTATTTTTGTAGGAGAGTATTAAAATGAATCACGCAACGCAATATACAATCGTTTGCGCTCTTCAAATTACTGGTATTTGCGCCATTATTTAACGCCCAAAAAAAAAGCATGTCTTAAATAGGCAATAATTTGTGCTGCTCTTGGTAGATTGCGCTGGTCATTATGGAAATGATCTGGCTGCATCTGTGTTCTTTAATGTGCACATTGTCAGTAAATCACACACAGAATTTCCCCTCCCATCGGCACTTTTATGGAATTGCGTTCTAACGCTAAGTTGCCCTGTTTAGTAAATCTGGCCAAAAGTCATTTTGTATGAACCTAACTCTTGTTAGATATATTCAAATAGCCTTGATGAAACAGAACATGACACTCATAACTTGTTCTGTTGCATATTTATCTCCCCACTTGCAGCTCCACCCTCAAGAGTGAGGAGGATGAGGCTCCGATCAAACGATGTCCTAAATGTAAAGTTTACATTGAGAGAGATGAAGGCTGTGCCCAGATGATGTGTAAGAACTGCAAGCACGCCTTCTGCTGGTACTGCCTAGAGTCATTAGACGTAAGTTTTTCATACAGTATGACCTATTTAACTAGTTTTTATTATTGTTATTATTTAAAAAATGTCTATACTAAGTATTTACCATAAAAGCAGAGCTTTTATTGGAATGTCCTATTACATGTCTTATTCCCTCAGTACAGTTATGCTTGGTTAGACTATTATGTTGTGGGAGTTTCTAAGTGCTGCTTCTCCATGTAAGTCATATTCATCTTCGCCTCCTCAGGATGACTTTTTACTGATCCACTATGATAAAGGACCATGCCGGAACAAACTGGGTCATTCCAGAGCCTCCGTCATCTGGCATCGGACACAGGTATGTACCACATGAGCATATCCCTCTAGACTGCAGATCTGAAGTGCTAAAGACAAGCTGGCCCACACAATTCACCTAAAATAACCCTCCAATTTCTAAAAGCCATGAGGGCATGATTTATCTTACTATAGTAGGGTGAATATTATGTAATGTTTATTACAAGAGTGGCTTATGTCACATTTGCTAAGGGCTTAAATCATTTCACAATATTAATACTATTTATAAAAACACCTAGTGTCTGTTTCAACAGCAGCGTGCTTGCTTGTTGATATTTCCTTCTATTTAGATAGTTCTTTCTTTGTTTTCAGAACTGAGTTTTATCATAGCTGTACTTTTTTCACTCATTACAAGGAAGCTTCTTTTTTTTTTTGGTCAGAAAAAAATAAGACAAATTTCAGAAAAAATAAATACCAGTAGCACTAGGATAGACACTAAGGGTGTATTCACACCAGGAATGTCCGCTAGTTCACTTGTTTTTGTTCGGACCAAATACAATGTTGATTTTTTTTGTTTGGTGCGGTTCGCTTTCACACTGCCCTTTTTGCAAGTGAACCAGAAATTGTAAACAAAACCACACGTGTGCTAAGGTCATCCATTCATTGGACAGAGATTCTCAAGCAGGGAAAACAGGAAGTGCAAAAACAGGCTAATCATGGAGATCTTTCGTAGTGCAATTTTTATTCTTTTACTGATTTGCTGTTATGAGATACTAACGCAATATGAAGAAAACTATGAGCATCAAATGAGACAATGTCATATGATGTTGTAACAACTTGCCGAAAATAAAATCTATAGATATAAAATACTTAAAGCATATCAAAATGTTAGTTTAAACATTTAACCTAGATAAATGTGCGCTATTAGGTACATATCCAGTCGTTTATGCGGAGAGTGGAAGCTGAAGCGCGCTTCAGGACATCAGTTGAAACAAATTAAATACGCCGTAATTGTTGCTCATAAAGGTAAGAATAATACATCGTTCGGAACTGTAAAGGGTCTACTTTTATTTGTGTGCACTCACAATATCAAGGAAACGTTGTGCTTTTCTAAAATAAAGAAAACTAATAGGATGCGTTTGCCATCTCGGTCTTGAACAGGAGAGCTTCACAAAATGAACCAAAACTCAGTAAGATTTTCCTTACAGACATGATGAATATATATATATATATATATATATATATATATATGTGTGTGTGTGTGTGTGTGTGTGTGTGTGTGTGTGTGTGTGTGTGTGTGTAGAAAGCTTTGAATTACTACAAAACGAAATAATTCACATCCAAAACAAAAACTCTTTCATTATAATCCGTAAAGATGCATTTCTTTCAAAAAAAGCGTCCAATGAGATGGCGAGTCAGGATTTTTAACTTCATCTTTGTGACACTGACTCAGAAAACACTAGTTTATCAATAAATAATTCAAATATCTCCTTACTATTTCCCCCAGACACATTCATTGTAACTTTTGCTGGGGCTTTGCGGCAAGCTTTAGGCTATTTAGTGTGCTCATGTGACGTTGCTGTGTGCTGTGGTCATGAAAACTCATAATTTGCACGTGTTTTTAAGCATTGCGGTTTAAAAACAAGTGATTTAAGCGATTGAAATACAAACAACAGCACTAAATGTGAGCTGTGTGTTTCTGAGCGTGCTTTTGGGTCGGATCGAGGCCTGTTCATATTCACACCTTAAACGAACCGTACCAGAGTTCGTTTGGAAGCGGACCGAGACCACCTCTTCAGCTGGGTCTCGGTGCGGTTGTTTGGTCCAAACAAGACAGGCGTGAATACACCCTCAGATATGATTGCAAAACCATTACTGCCCCCCTGTGGCTGAAGGCCATCTGATTTGACATATCAAAGCATCACAGACCAACATCTGTACTGGTTTATAATCTGCAGGAATGTGCACGTTATTTATCTTACTTTTTTCTCCATTTTTAATTTTTTTTTATTTTTAATAACCACTGTACTCTTTTGTCCTTGGATCTGTCACCTCTGTGCTCAGGTCGTTGGGATTTTTGCTGGCTTCGGTCTGCTGTTACTAGTGGCCTCTCCTTTCCTTTTGCTGGCCACTCCTTTCGTGCTTTGCTGCAAGTGCAAGTGTAAACGTGGCGATGATGACCCTCTTCCCACCTAGAGCTCCGTTTCAGATTCAGGAGGTGACTTTCCGCTTATTTGACAGAGGATCAGCTGTGATCCCGTCTTGTTCTCCTGAGCACTCAGACTCATCTGTCTGTGAGACTGCACTTCTGAGTATGTTAACTTGCATTGAAAGGTGTTACAGAGGAGCAGAGAAGCTGATTGGATGAGCCATTGGAGTTAAACAGATCAGCAGTGTTTGGAAGCAAACACTTTTGTCCTTTTGTTACACATTGTCTTGTATCTTTTCTCAGCATCACTGTTTCTTCACTTTATGTGGTATTAAGGTTAACTAAGCTATTTTTGATGTTGTTTATCCTGAGATATAACAAACACATGACAGGAAAACATTTCTTAGCAGTGCTTTCATAATTTTCTTGTAGCATAGTCACATAACCTCAATATCTCAGCCAGTTTGTTTCAGTTTAATTGCATATGCATGCTGGTGGCTGAGGATGTTTCACTTTCGTACCTCACACACAGGGGCTCTAATGAGCCTCAGACTACCACTTGCTTCCTATACGCTCTTTCTTAGGACAGGAAAACCTTGTACTTCCATTTGAATCTTCTCAGATACTGTACACGCACCATAGACGTAGCAGACATGTCACCTGATGCCTTCTCAAAGCTTGTAGGCTTGGGTGTTGCTGAAAGATTTTATTTTTATCCTGGCATCAGACAGTTGGTCACATAACAATGACTGATTGTAACAGAGCTTTCACAAACGTATCATTAAAGTAAGCTAATATATTATACACGTTGTGAATGATATCATCTACAGATACATTTTGTTGACACAACACACATGTTGGATTTGTTTGTGTTTCCAACCCAGAGGGGTCTTATCCACAACCTGTTGAAGATCCAAATACAACCTGCATTACCATGTGCCTGCCAATTTAGGTCAGAGTAATCAGGCCAGTGAGGCTTAACTTCTTACTTTTCAGGTCACTCTAAGAGTTGTGTATTTAATTAATTTATTTTTTGGAGTAATACTTTTGAGAACAATTTGCCAAATGTGATGTGAAAGCCCACATGTTCACTGTCTAGCACATTAATAACTGGTCGATGACTAGGGTACACCTCGTTTTTGTTCTTGTTCTTTGTTAAATATGCCTTTAATTGTTTTTATGTTTTGTAAACTTTTTTTTTTTTTGTGTGTGTGTGTGTTGAAACACCTTTTGTAGCTAACTGTATATAATGTGTATTTACATGTACATGTTTTTCATGTTTAAATATATTATTATGCTACAGTTCAGTTGTTTGGCTTTTCTTGTGCATTAGAACAAGTATAAAAAGAAGAAAATGACCTTTGGGAAGAATAATATAAAAGTTGTACCTTTTCACTGTCATACTCAGGCCACTGAGGTCCGGACCTCGGTAAATATTTCATGCTCAAAAATAAAATTTGTTCTCTGAATGACTAATTTGCTGTTAAAATCCTTATATGAATGTCCGCATGACATATATAATTCAGTTTAGACAGTTTACAAGAATTCTAGCATCTGTGGAATGAAAATGATCGCTGCGAGACGCTGGAGGATTGAACTTGAGAGAGCTGTGAGTGGGGACTCGGGCGCAGCGTTGCCAGATCCAGAATTATAAGCGTTTTTAGACTTGCATTTTCCACTTAATTTGACACTTTAGAAAGTTAATAAAGTAGGATTATGTAACACATAGAAGACTATGTTATGTCATTCAGTATAGTAGTTAAATTTTCACAAATCATAAATCATAAAAATCATAAATTTTAAACATTCATAAGAGCACTAGACAGTTATCAGCTGTATAGCAATGGTTATTAACTATAACAGTAATATATTGTTGCATGAATAATAAACTGATAAAGTTATCAACCCCTAACTAGGCTATATTATGTACACTATAAACACTTTAAAAGAGACAGACATGTAGATGTTTGTGAAAGATGTTTTCTCTGTTTTGGAGGGATGATTATTTTTAAATCATACCATATTTATTGCATCAAAATTTGTAAATACTAACTATAGCCTAGTTAGGGGTGGATAACTTTATCAGGCACACTGCACCTCATAGCTGGCTACGGGCCTGCTTGGAAGATCATTGGGTTAAAAATAAATAAATAAATAAAAAATCTGGGTTTTCCACTCAAAATTATGACTTTTGGTAGCTTTGCATGTGTGTCCAACTCAGAAACATGATTCTGTAGTAGTTTAGTTTCCACTTTTTTCGATAATCTTGAACACGTACGTAGTGCATACTGTTTCTGTGTAATTGAATGGGGAAATTCTTTTAAGAATTATTTTTTTTAAAACAATCTCTTATTCACTCAAATTAACGTGTTTACCGTCACATTTTTCCCTCAAATGTTGAAAGTACTGTTTATACAACACGCGGTGTTTCAGTGACCGTCCACAGGACGTAAATATCAGGCGATTGGGTGTGTATTGCTAAACATTTAGCCGTATTATTGTTTCACACTGCACGAGTTTGATGGACCTCGCCTCAGGATGAAACGTTCCTTTACCCGGCTTCAAAAGCAGGGTTTAGTAAGCAGTCTGGTTAAGCCCAGAGTGTAAAGCCCTGTTTTGCCACTTCTCAAATGATTGCAAATCTTATTATAAAACCATGTGAAGTCTCACAAGAAGTTCTATAGTTTTCCTTCCATCCTAAATATCAAAGATGTCAACGTCCATCTTTTGAAGAGCGTGAGAGGGTTCGCTGGGGTTCTGCTGCAGCATCTGGTGGGAAGCCGAAGGGCCGTGGCTGACCGAGCAGAGGGGCTCTCGCGGGGCCTCTGGGCATCTGCCTCGACCCGCTACACTTCACCCTCCAGCATCATATATTCATGCACTGCTCCCCCCGCACCATCTGTGTCCAAGCTCACCAGCTCTGGTGACACGCAGGACGGGCAGAGCAGGGGTAGGGCATGGCCGCGCTACAGCAGACTGCGGAGCACTACGCCGTGCCAACACGTAGGAAAGCGAGAGACAGGAGCACAGCTGTCTTGCTGTCACTACACTTGCTTGAATGTTAAATTAGAGTTGTGGGAATGTGTCGGGGACGCTCGTTTTTGAGTTTCAAGTAAAGGCTTAAGTCGCATCTTGTGCTTTTATTCAGTTGCACTGCATGTATTCAGCCACAAGATGGTATGACTGACTGACTTTTTTACCTTCATGTGAAGTCAGCAGTCTAAAGCCACTCACTCCGATTATTAGAGTTTTGCTTCATGTAATAATGCAGAAACACCCTGTTAGTCTTGGTTTTCTGCATGTGACCCACTGCTTCCACCGTCTCTGACCAGACCTTGTTTTCCTCCGTCGTGTGCCCCATCCGAGTAGCTGAGACCCAGCGGCTCGCTGGCAGGTGTTGGTCCTCCTGTCGGCCGCAGCTAAGGGAACTTCACTGGGCCTTTGTGCCCGCTTCAGCCAGGCTCTGCCGTCCCGCTGGCAGATGGCATCAAGCTGCGGGCGCCTCTCCCAACTATAATTACCAGCTTCAGCTACAGATGGAGACAAGCAGGCGTGATGGTCCCTATATCCTCTGTGGCCTTCACCAACCTCCGCAGTCTGCCCTGAAAAGCCTAAACAGGCCTGCTGCTAGGACAAACCACCACACACTTCACCAACTGCTAAAGTGTCTGTGAGCTTCCTGCAGATTAAATACTGTGTAAATGTTCCATCGTTAGTGTAATATCAGATACGCACTATTAGCTTAGTATAATTGTTATTAACACAAATTAATGTAAGCTCTAAGATGTAAGTATGTAGCACTTTTTATCAGCTTCTCAACTAGTTTAAGCTGTAGGCATTCATTCTTTATTGTCCAGTATTGCATCTTACATTGCACTGTAATTACTTTTTATTGAATTACTTAATGTTGTTGTTGATTATGTTGTGGAAAACAAATTCAGATAGATAGATTTTTTTTTAGTTTAATTCATATATATAAAATGTTATAGTGTTACTATTTTCTTAGGTAGAGGATGAACTGATCTGCTGGAAATAGTGACATTATGACTCAGTTTTGTTTTGTTTTTGTACTACTTTTGATTTTTAAGTTACATCCTCATCAGTCAGTTATTAATGTTAACTAAAACTAAAATTATTAAAGAGATTTTTTTTTATTGAAATAAAATGTAAATAAGATGAAAAATTTAAACTCATTTTAGTTAGTTGCCAAGGCAGCTGTTGTAAGTTTTTGTTAGCTTATGCTGAAGTACTAAATTTACTAAAAACAAAGCTGAAATAAAAATAAAGTTAAATAGAATTTTTAAATAAATATATAAGTAACACTAAAATATCACTGTCATTGGTGCCTTTGTGTTTACATTCTTCGTCTCTTCTTTCTCTTGTCTCCACAAGGGAAAGGTTACCATTATCAAGCATCCATTAATGCCTGAGCTACTTTTCCTCCAAACTAAGCACTCCCGTACTCCATCTACTTCCAATCTCTGCTGAAGGTCACACAGTCATCGGCTCCTGGTGCAATGAAAGCATGAGATCTGTCCTTGATGACCAACTGGCCTTCACTGATCACATTGCAACAACTGCCCTGTCCTGCTACATCACACTGTAACACAGCACAAAGCATTTCCAGTTCTTCTGCAATCTTATCCCATCTGAGTCATTGTTGAGACTTTTATCTCATGACTAGCAGGTTGTTATTCACTTTTCACTGTCTGCATGTTCATTCAATCCCTTACATGGATACAAAGTGCAAGGCTGCATCCCAATTATACTGCTGATGGGGAAAATCTCAATGTTTTTATCATTCATCAGCTGGAAAAAAAAAACAGAAAGTGATTCCAACAATATTGTTCCTCTATGTTGCTGTTATTAATGTGGTGTGGATGTTTCTCTTCTCATGGAGTTAAAACTTTTATTAAAGGGATAGTTCCTCCCAAAAATGAAAAATTTGTCATCATTTACTCACCCTCATGTCATTCCAAACCTGTATAAGTTTCTTTCTTATGATGAACACAAATATATTTTGAAGAATTGTGAAGAACCAAACAGTTGTTGGTCCCCATTGGCTTCCATAGAATCTTTTGTGTTCAAGCTATCTAGTGTTTCTGTGGCTCAGTGGTAGAGCATTGCATTAGCAGTGCAAAAGGTGATGGGTTTAATTCCCAGCAAACACACATACTGATAAAAAAAAATGTACAGCCTGAATGCACTGTAAGTTGCTTTGAATAAAAGTGTCTGCTGAATGCATAAATGTAAATGTTCAACATAAGAAACAGAATACGTGTTTGGAATGACATGAAGGTAAAGATGGCAAATTTTTCATTTTTGGTTGAACTATCCCTTCAAAATCTTATAGTTATCGTTAATGGTGTGAATGGGTCTTAACTGAATCTAGCTTGGCAAACTGTTTTCTATGGTTTTGGGTCACACTAATTCTAATCTTATATAGAATTTAGGATGCATATGTGAATTGGGCACATGCTTTTTCTTGGATCTCACATGAGCTTCCTGTTGTGGCCAGAATCAGATTCAAGATGTTTTTTTTTTTTTTCTGGCCTACAATGGAGCCAATGAAATGGAACCAACAGTTATCTACAAGCAATATAGCAGCCATAGACCCCAGCTGGACCGCACCGATCATCTAATTCTGGTAAGAGCAGTGTGTTGTTTCACCCACATGAAAAACTATTACTAACCATGCTTGTTAACCAAATGTGGCGGAACTGTGTCCTTTCTGGTTGCTTCCGACTGTGGCTAAGTACTTTATTTTAAATCTTGCAAAATGATCTTATTCTTTTTTAAGGTCTTTTACCTGGTAGTCGTGTTAGTAAAAGCTCTCCGAGATGCATCTGCGTGTATGTGAAAGTGTTTTAAAGTGTGGCTAGACTAGCGGGAGTTGGGTTAGTTCTCATGCCCAGCTGGCTCTTCTCTGAATCAGACATGGCTCTGCAGTAACAGATGGGTACTCTGGGGAGACTTAGAGAGAAACACGCCTCACATATCAGACACTCTCTGCTCTAGATCCACACTACTCTCAAGATTGCCCCTCAGTCCTTGAGGGAAACCACTTTTCAACATTACTCCATTAACTCATTTAATATATTAAATATGACATTACTAACTGCATATTTGCGTCAGCACTTTGGGGAAATTGCAGGTGGAATGACTTTTATTGGGCTGCTGCATGAGACTGTGCATCTAGAAACACCATCCCTGAGCAGTGTTAGTCACGCCAGTGTAATTACTAACACTAATGTTCATTAACAAAGGTTTTTTAAATTTCGTCAACCATAAAGACGCAAAAAATGTGCAATGATTTTAATTAAAGCATACTATTGACGCACATGACCTGAAAAAAATGGTGCAGGATAACAAGTAACAATGTTTTTTGTCTTCAAATAATCCAATCATATTCAGTAATTTTATGGACTGAGTTGTGCTGTACAGTGAATGAACAATGGTAAAATGTTGAACAGTGAGTGAACACTGGTAAACAAAAGTACTTTGCTAGCAGTTTTGGTGAGTTACTTAACTGTTAACTCACTGAAAATGCACCCTATACATCGGTGATTAAAAGGGATAGTTCACCCAAAAATGAAAATTCTGTCATTAATTACTCACCCTCATGTTGTTCCAAACCCGTAAGACCTTCGTTCATCTTCAGGACACAAATTAAGATATTTTTGATGAAATTCAAGAGCTTTCTGACCCTGCATAGACAGCAACTCAACTACCACATTTAAGGCCCAGAAACATAGTAAGGATATCGTTAAAATAGTCCATGTGACATCAGTGGTTCAATCGTAATTTTATGAAGCCACGAGAATAGTTTTGTGCACAAAGAAAACAAAAATAATGACTTTATTCAACAATTCTTCTCTTCCGTGTCAGAATTTGACGCACGTTCATGAGAGTACCACGAAGCATGCATGTGCATTGTATGAGGGTGAGTAATTAATGACAGAATTTTCATTTTTGGGTGAACTATCTATTTAATGAGACATAAAAAATCATTTAATCAATTAATCAAACAATCAATGAATCAATCTAGTCACAAAATGATGAGAGTGCACATGACCGATCAAAGTCTAATTTAAAGCGGGAAACTTGGAATTCTAGATGATACATGAGTTGTCGAGTTGTGACGTTGGAAGAGGAATGTCGACTGAAACATGGCGGAAACACTGATCCTATAATATGTCACATTTTGAAGGTTGCACCCTCCAGAGGTCACATTTGTTGGCACATACGTCATCAAGGCTGTGCGACCTCCTCATGTGACCTCCAGAGGCACAGCCTTCAAAATGAGACATACTATAGATATTATAATATAATATATTTATGATATATATATAAAGAGACAGATCAGTGAGTGGAAAGCATGTCTGTATTAAATTATAATTAAGGATTTTTTTCCCTAATGTATGGAACAGCTTATAGATAAAAGTGTAAAGTTAATCACTTGACTTTCACGGTTTGCTTTATGTAACAAATATTTAGTTGTGTTACCATGTATAAGTATAACTTAGTTATAGAAAATTAAACATTTTCATAATTTTGAATTCCGATGTAATCATTTGGGTTTATTGTTCACAATATAAATCTTTGTGGTGTTTAGACTACTTTCCTGTTATGTTTCTGACTTGAATACGTGACACATTGTAATAAGAAACACCCAACTCGAGTTTCCCAGGTGCACACGAAGGCAGCAAAAGTTATGTGCTAGTCAGAATGTGTGAGTCATGTGAATATGTTCTTTCCGTAACAACGCACAAAAAACAGCAAACTAAAGCATAAAAAAATTCACAAAATTGTATTTTGTATAAATATTGTATTTCAAGGACAGTTCACATTTTGTTCTAAATAAAATATCCAATGTTTGATTTCATTTTGCACTTTCACATAAACAAATTCATGTCAAAATGTCAGATCAAAGTAAAATGTACGAAATTTAATGAATATAAAGAAAAAACCCTGGCTAAATTTAAAGGATGTTTTCATAAAAAGGCAAAAACTATGACCAAAGTAAAACAAAAACAGTGAAAAGACATTTCAACACTGCTCCTGAGGGAGTTTTCCCATCCATCCTATCTGTCACACTAGCTGCTCGGTGAGGCAACAGTGCTGGGACAGCCATGGCTAATGGGGGCTGCGGCAGGTCAGGTCAGTTTGGAGAAGGAAACAGGGGGGAAGAGAGGTAGAGGTGACCTTCTTACTGTACCATTTTAGCCTGTCCAGGCCGGTGCAGTAGAAGGGATGTGTCCGTGGGGAAAGTCAGACAGATGCTGTTTCTCTCACTCTCTCTCTTTTTCGCCCTGTGGGTGAGACAGAGTGCAGTCTGGCCCATGCAGCTGCCACCCGCACCATCAGGAGCCTCTTCTGCCTGCTTCTCCTCGATGACCTACACATGAAACTTCACTTTTGCCGGGACCACACCAGTTCAGACAGGAACAGCTTTAAGAATGTAACCAGAGCTTCAAATAAGCATCTTTATTGACAGATCGTGTATTGACATCTGCGTGAGCTTGTGTGGGTGTCAATGATGAGTGAACGAATGTATGGGCGAAGGGGGTTGGGAGAGAGAGCCAAAAGGGAGGGGAGGCTTCATACCAGCTGCTAAACATGACATTTCCTGGCTGGGCCTTCGGTCCCCAGCAGGGGCGACATCTGTGTGCCTGCCTTTCATCCCCCTCTGCTCCTCAGGCAAGATGGCTGAACTACCTGCAACAGGGCACAGGCCCCAGAGACAGCCAGCACTCTCTACTCCAGCCAGCCAAAGCCTCTCCCAGCTGGGCTCCTGTTGCCTGGGGCCTGAAGCCCAGGCACCCAGCTGCAGTGTCTACCCTTCCCCTGGCCCTGTTTGATCCTCCGCCCGCAGTCCCTCTGTACACACACCAGTCACCTCCAGCCTCCGGAGAAAAGATCATGCTGGCTTCACACCTCTGAGCTGTTCAAACTCCAACAATCAGTATTGTAAAGAGACAAAACGCTATATTCCTTTGTAGATGAGCAAGCTGAGTCAGTAATCAAATGTTGTCCAAAATAATGAAAATGAAAATCAGAAAAAGCTCTCGCTGACATATAGTGTCAGAAAGTCTGATTCATTTCAGGGAATTCAGGCATAAACCAGATCAAAAAAGAAACAATTTACAGACTGAAGTCTCTGTGCCTAAGTTCTGTGTCTGAAATTAGTTACTGTCAAGAGTATTGCATTTAATAATGTACTTCTCGAGTGTTCTCGACTGTTGGGTCTCCTATAATGTCAGCCACATCATTATTATTAAATTATATAAATATAATATAAAGTGATATATATGATGGCATATTTACACAACTGTTTAAAAGTTTGGTGTCTGTAAGATTTTTGTTTGCTTGTTTTTATTAAAATTCTCATTTGCTCACCAAAGCTGCATATATTTGATCAAAAATGCAGTAAAAACTGTAGCTTGGCAATCCACAATTTCCACAGCTAGTTTCCTCAACAATGGTTGAGGCGCATGAAAAAAATAATACTTAAAGTGAAAGTTCACCAATAATAAATAAATAATAAATTAATTCTATCATCAAGTCCACACCCTCATATTTGTTCCAAACCTACATGACTTTATTTCTTTTGTAGAAATTTTGAAATGTTGTTTTGGACCCCACTGACATTGTATGACCAAAAGCAGTCTTCAAAATACCTTCTCTTGTGTCCCACAGAAACAAAAAAAGAAACTCATACAGGTTTAGAATCACACGAAGGTTGGTTAATTTTGGGTGAACTATTCCTTTAAGTCAACGCAGAAGTTGCTGCTTACAGGAAAGTGCAGCATATCTAGCCATTTCCAAAGTTCCTGTAACTGTGTACTTTCAAACCCAGCCTGTCTTGGTTTCACGAGAAGATTTAATGACTTTGGAGAGAATGGTGCAGCCCAGTTATAAATGGGAAAAGATTTGTGATTTTTCACCTCAGTTCATTGATGCTAAGCTTCTCACGGAAAATATTGTCTATGCAGATTTTCCACACAGATCCCAAAACTCCAGTTTAGATTGCAAAACTCCAGGAGCCACAGACTTATCAAAGCCACATGTTGAGTAGAGGACTCTGGTTTACCACAGTGAACGCCTGGACAGTGCGGTTTTGGACAGTTCTAGTTTCTCATATGTTTGCTGCAAGGTTTCTACACGGGAAAAAAAAATGGGAAATGTGTTCCGGGAAGGATGACAGCCGTGATTATGTTATTGTGTTGTACGTCATTTTCTAAGCAGCATATACAGGGAATGTAAATGTAGAAGCTGAAAGAACGTTATTGCCTTGCTAGCAATTGTTGAGTAAAGCATAGCTGGCAATTTAACAAGTCACCATAATGGTTATGATACTGTGAGCATATTTAACATAGTGAGCATTTGGAAACTTGAAAAACACCAACACTCTCTTATGACTTTTAAATGATTCCCAAAATGATTTCAAACTATCAAAGAATGAACTCTGAATCCAGGAAAACAGATTTATTTCTAGTCATTTGCATCTCTGCTCATTAGTCGATCCTGTTCTGTCACCATTTTCTGAGAAATATTCAAGCGCATCTGCTTTGAGTTCCTCAGCAACAGCCAAAATCTTTCTGTCTTCCACTTTGTTGACTGAGTAAGTTATCAGCAAATTTCCTAATGGAGGTGTTGGGATGTCTTTCCCTTGGGTTAATGATTTCCTTTTCTGTGCCGGGACATTCATTCATTTTCTTAAGAGAATTTGGTCCCGCCCTTCACTAAGAGACAATCAGTCTTCTGTGAAAGCGATGGGGCAGTTTGGCAAGGAATGGATTTCCTCATGTCATCTCTCAAGGAAAAAGTGTGCTTGGCTCAGAATAACAAAATATAACACTGTCACAACATAAGGCAAACCCACAGCCTGTGAAGAGCAGGCACCTAGCCAAGCACTTTTATGAGAGTGGAGGACATATTTATGCAGTACTTACACTAATGGAAGCACATTTAAGAGGAGGAGGCAGGGAGAGACATTTATGCATTTTGTTTTCTCCTTAAAGTTTCTTCTAAGAAAAGTTTCAAAGAGAACTGAAATTATGTTTAAATGGGCCAAAATCTTGCTTAAAAATGATAATTTCTCTCGAGATTTAGTAAGAGGCCTATAACACCATGTTGCAAAACAAATGTTCCACAACTAATTGCCAATAATATCTGCTTGCAAGTAAATACAACTTGGCCTACAACAATTAAATCCAGAAAAATTCAGGTAACAATTGAATATACATTAAATATGTGTAATTTCAGAATTATATTTTAGAAAGTCAGCCTAGAACCCAACACAACATGACTCTTCTGTGGAATGCAATTGAAATTATTTTGTTTTTAATGGGCAAATATAATTAGCTTTTCACTAAAACCATTCAAAACACTTGGAAAATAATCAGCATTATTATTTATTTCTTCTTTTTTCATGCTGAAACTCATGGAAACTCATGATTACCCATTAAAATCAGTCACTATATACTGTCATTGTATTCAGTTCATCCACATACTGATTAAATGATCTTTCAGGTTTGGAGCGACAAGAGGGTGAGTAAAGTTATCTATTCATTTAATATATTGATGTCTCTCTTCTGCACACTATCATCTCATCTGAGGAGCTGAAAAAAATTACAGGAACAATTGATGAATTGTACACTAATAAGTGTTATATACATGATGAGATTGTTTCCAGAATCAGACACCACCTGAGTATGAGAAAGGTATCACACCATGCACCTATAGGCAAAGAAGTTCAAACATTTACCTAGTAAACGTGTTGCTCAACAATAGAAGCTCACTAATAATCCTGGGCAGTTTGCATGTTATCCTCTATCTGCCCTTTCAGCCGGCTTGCCAGCCACACTCTATCGGCAGATTGCACGCACACATGCAAAATACTATTGGGGGTCATCGTGCAGCTGTACAGCTCTGGGCATCCGCGTACGCATATGCATACACAGAAACACACAGGCTGTGAAATATTCAAATGCTGAGACGGGCGTGTTGTCTGTGGTACAGTGCATTACTGTCAAGTACTACAAAAGAGTTATTCTTATTTTGCACACTCAACAGACACCACACCCCCTGCTCAATAACAGGTTAGAGAATAACTGTTTGTCTTGCAAATGGCATGACAAGCATCAGCTTCATTACATGAAAGAAGATCGGTTTATTAAATAAAGTTCTCAAAGGGATAGTTCCCCAAAATGAAAATTCTGTCATTTACTCACCCTTATGTCACTCCAAACCTGTAAGAATTGCTTTTTTTTTTCTTTTGAATGCAAGAGCAAAAAACTTGGTTGGTTGATGTTTTCCATGCCATGAATGAAACGTCAAGCTTCAAAAAAACTACAAAAAGCACCATAAAAGTATCAAAAAGTAGTACATACAACTTGTACGCTATATTCCAGTTCTTCTGAAGTCATGCAATTCTAGCCAGTAAATTGAATGCCTAAAATCATTGATCATATGATTATGAATCCTTCATTTTGTAAACTGGATCACAAAAATATCTGGCTTGAAAGCACTATTCATTTACAAATCAGACATCTCTACCACTCTCATAACTCATAAATGCGGCAAACAAGTTTAAATAATGATTTAAATTGCAGTATAACATAATTGTTAAACGTAGACTATCTTTATGATGCTTTTTGGTGCTTTTGTATCCTTTATGAAACTTGAAAGCCTCAGTCTCCATTCAATCTAACTGCATGGAAAAGAGCAACCAGTAAAATGCTGCTTATGTGTTTCACAGAAGAAAATCAGTCATAAGTTTTGAACAACATGAGGGTGAGTAAATGATGGCAGAATTTTCATTTTTGTGTGAACTATCCCCTTCACTTGAATCAGAATGAAATCACACATAGAACGCTCTAAAGATACGTCTTTTCAGACTTGTCAGGCCTCACTTTCACACTGATGGAAATGAGAGGCTGATTCCTGTGGTACACCACAGCGAGCTGTAAACTTTCAAAGATGGATGATAACCAGAATCCCTGAGGGACAGCGAGACTCTTTCTACCAAGGGCTCCCAAAGCACAATGCACTGGCATTCAGCAGACAGTGAGTCTGAATCCTTTCGATGTTCCCTGGTTGTGTTGTTGTCAATTTGTTTTGGCACATTGTCTGCAGGCTTGCATTCCATAATTTAAGATAATTAGAGAAGTGCGCTGACGTTTTGCCAAAACTTGAGACATAGTACACTTGTAAATTGATTTTACAAATAACATTTTGTATTGCATGGATCTATAGAAATAACTGGGAAAGCAGTTCAAGTAAAGAAATGTGGTTATTTGGTTGTGGGCATCTTGTAAGAGAAATGTGAAACTACAGAATTTAACCAATTTTTGCTTCCACTAGGAATGATTCATTGTTCTGGCATTAAAATCCAATAACCCAGTGGTAAATGAACCCTTATCTATATCTTTCTCAGAACATTGTTCGTTATGTAGTTGACATGGATGCCAGTGGAAACCCATGTATGTCCTGCTTTTGTAACTTGGAACATGTAGAAGGTGATGTTTCTCTGAGGCAGTTTTCACTCTATTGGATCTAATGGATCAGGGACCGTTAGGTGACCTGACTGCACTTGTGCTGGAGGAGGTCCATTACTCTGCGATGAAATATGGAGCTGGAGCACCTCTTCTGCTCAGGATGAATCTGCTGATGGCAGCACTTGATGTGCCAGGTATCCGATTAGAAAAGTAAAGCTGCAAAATGCTTACCAGCACAATGCATTGACACTTCAATGTGTGGCAGATCAGTGTCTGTTTTACAATTTTTTAAAAATTTAAGATATTCATAGATATGTAAAAACTGTGGTTATGTGCACTCAAAACATTATTCTGTTTGATTGATTGATTGTTTTGTTTGTTGCATCCAAACCAGCTTCAGTTTTTATTTTAAGTTCACGTTTTAGTCATTTTATTTTGTGATTTCTATATAGCTTTAATTCATTTTTAAATGAGTTTAGTTTAATAATTGTAGTATTTATTTTAAGTTCCCAAGGCAACATTTCTAAGTTTCAGTTTTTCATCGAATGTTTATATTTTATTCTGTTTCTGCCTTATTTAAATTAACATTACTGTTTTTAATAGTTCTCTAGTTAACAAAAACAACACTGATGGCAAGGAAAATTTATTGAATCATTATTTGTGCAATTCTATTTGGTGACACTAGTGGTGCAGAAAGTACACATTAAATAATTTTCTAGCTTTAAAAAATAAATAGAACCATGTCTGTGTAATAACTTCTGTGAATCAGTTGACTGTTCTCTTTCAGAGTACACAGAAAAGAAGGAAGTACTCTTGGAACTGACAAAAGAAACAAAACGTAAGACATTTAACATGAAAAATGTCATGTTAGGACATAAAAGATTGGTTTTGTGGCTGGGCTTAAAGCCAGTGAAAAATATCCATCACTTACTGAGTTTATCGGATCTGCAAATCATTACAGCTCATTAAAGGCCATTAAAAGAGGTCTTTCTTAAATAGGACTTTATTTAAGGGAAATCTGCAAATGAGGTAAAGTGTTCTCTCATGAATTAGATCTAGAGGAACCCGTTCTTCACCAATTAACACGATCAGATTCTCTGAAACGGCTGTTCATTTCAGTTTTAAATGCAGTAACCTTGACAATTTGAAGCAGAAAACCTTTGAAGTACCCCCTACTCCTTAGCATTGCAGGAAGACTAATCCTAACCAGCCATTTCCGCACTTTGTTCGCTTCCCTACAGCCACAGATAAGAGCCACACGCACGCTGAAATGTGCAGTTCTTCGACATCCACCGTGCCTGTGCTAACTCTCAGGAATGTGAGAGACAGTCTGTGGACAATAAACAGACAGCGGACAGGAGATTATGAGGTCTGAGGGAGGAAAAGAGAGGACGGAGTCTGTTTTCAAGACCCCTGAGCAAATAGAGAAGTGAGAAGGTACGATTGTTGTATGTTAATAAAGGATAACGTCAGTCGTTTACAACATCCATACGGGTTTGAACGCTGTAAAACTAGAGGACGGCAGAACTTTAACAAACACCCTGTCTGGGATGGGGACCTCCCTCCTTGCGCTCAGTGGCAGATTAGATTATCTGTCTCAATGCCTTCTGCACACACATTTGCGGATGTCCTTGCCCAGGGAAATGAACACACCATTCCAGGGTGGAGACCAAATCATCCTGGAAATAAAAACAGATTTGAGATAAGCACTCTGTCCATCTTTAGAGTCAGCTGGACTCTGTTTAAATCTATTATGTGGATGCTAAGCTGCATTTATAATCACCTCACCCTAAAGACAGTTAATTAGAAGCAATTTTCTTCAGAGCCCAAGATGTCCTTATAGAGATCC
This sequence comes from Spinibarbus caldwelli, assembly GCA_039654775.1. NCBI lineage: Eukaryota > Metazoa > Chordata > Actinopteri > Cypriniformes > Cyprinidae > Spinibarbus > Spinibarbus caldwelli. The sequence continues at coordinate 19,257,184 of CM077241.1, read as the reverse complement.
AGGATGCCTCAAAATGACCGTCTCCAGCACTTGAGATGATTACTGCTCTGTCCTGACATAATAGTGAGGGTTATACTGAAATCTGAGCTATTGTCTCATGATTCAGTGTCTCCAGTGTCTTTGCAAGGTCTCGCCCACAATACTCGCTCCTAAAATCCATGATTTTTAAAGTAACTTCTATCCTAGATATATCTTACAAAAATAAATTGTTTCATTTGTTAACCTTTTAATTCATTATTTTCTGATTCAACGCAAGCTGTTATGAGATGGTCTGCCAAGAGAAGGGTTCACACATGACTTCTGAGGTGACCTTGTTGCATGAAACTGAGATTCCAGAGAGCAGAACCTGAAGCTTTGAGCTAAAATTATTCATGTACTTCCAATCCTGATTTAGTAAATAAAGATTCATTACTTTTTAAAGTGCACTTTAGATCTGTAAGTTTAGTTAGGTTTTTTCGAGACAATGTATGTGATTGTAAACACAAAAACCATAAATTATACTAGATTGAAAATGTGAATGAAAGAAGTTTGAATTTGAATGATATTAAAGTCCTACTGCACCTATAGTCGTTTATAAATAATAATGGCTTATCCGCCTTTTCAGCCATAAGCAATAAAATGGCATTTTGTAGCTTATATGTGGCACTTAAATTTTTATTCTGTGTAAGCACAGCACATTGCCTTTGATATCATCTGGCAGTGATAATGCAGTAGAAGTGGATTTCAAACAGCTATGATTTTTGGAGAGCTATGACAGACGCTCTATGGCATAAGGACAGAGGAACCTCACAGATGGCTTCTAATGGCACTTACTCAGGAAGCGAGAAGCTTCTGCTTTCACCGTCATCGCAAGACCATTAACTAATTATGACAATGGTGAATCACAGGTGCAGAATATGACCTCTTGTCAGTGTAAATCTCTAAAATGGCACTACACCAACCAAAAATGGTGGAAAATAATCGAAAATATAATGGCTATGTGAAGCTTTAAAATGATGCTAAAAACAAAAGTAACTGCTTAGGGATGAGGCCATTGACTGCAAGATTATAAGTCTATGATATGTTTAAGGACTGATGTAATACTGCAAACTCCCCCCCCCCCTTTGTTTTGTTTTCCATCAGACAAACAGTGAGCTACAATCTGGCGACCTTTCAACAACTTTATTGCTTTCTCAGAGACACATTCAGCCATCCAAGTTGGTGGCTGGACTGTGTGCAATATTAGTTTTTATTGTTTCCAGCTGCCTAAATGATGACTGCATGTCAGAGAGATGCCACATATCTGGGAGAGTTTGACATTAATTTCATCTCTCCGCAATCATCTCTGCTTATAAATTTCCAGTGGCCCATACAGCCACTCCTGTCGATTTTATTACATTTCATTCACACCCAGTTGAAGAGCTCTGGTCCTGCTGGTGTTGAGCGAGTAACACTGCTGCATTTCATTCCTCCTTGTTAATACACAACAGCTTTAGATGTGAAATCTCAATGCTGGAATGTTGCACATTGTGAGTACTGCTGGTGTGTGAATGAAGCTTTTTCTGGAGCAGTGTGACAGTGACATCAGAGAACGCTTAAGTATCATGCACACTGCAGAGCACAGACTTCAAAACCGCAAGAGTTACAATTCAAGGTTGGTGCCCATCTGTTAGATGACCTCTACTGTAAATGCTGGAGGAGAACAAAGGTGTGTGAATGCGTGTGTGTGTGTGTGTGTACGAAAGAAAGAAAGGAGAGGCTTGTTATGGTGTAAAGAGCAATATAAAACATATTCTCGTTGCAGGCTCTAATGGCATGCTTTCGGCCTGCAGTTGACCCTGTATTGGTATCAGGTGTTAGGACGGCCATAAAGGTGACCCTTATCTGCCAGCTCAATTACACAGAAGCCACCTACATCAAAACCAGCACTGTCTGACATCCAAAGGGAATGAGTAATGCTCAACCACTCACTAACACATTTAGAACATGTTTTCTTAAAGAATTATAATTCAGAATTACAGAATTACAATTCATATTTGAATGTGAGGATGTAGGTTCAAAATGAACTTAAATTCAACTACATATATATAACATTTTTAAAAGAGACAGTGGTAACATTTTATTTTAAGGTGTCCTTGTTACACGTTACATGTACTCACTATTATAATAAAAATAAATTATGCATAATTACATGCAAGTAACCCTAAACCAAACCCTAATCCTAACCCTAACCATATAGTAAGTACATGTAGTTAATTAATATTACTCAGTACTTAAATATATAATTACACTGTAACAAGGACACCTTAAAATAAAGTGTAACCGAGACAGTTAAGTACACAGACTTGTATCTTTTGTCTTTTTATCCAATTTTCAGATACTTTTTTCTTCAAATCAAAGATTTTTATGTTGTGATTCACCTAATATCTTGTTGGTTTGGTTCATAGCTTATAACTCTTTAAAGTCTTTTTAAAAAATCCAAATGAGAAAAGAATTTCGGAACCAAGGATGCTTAAAAAGAAGACATGCACTGTTGCACTCTACTGGAATTCAGTAAATTCCAGCTTCCTGTAATTCCAATTCAAATTCTAATTCAACTTCCTCTGGTGTGGCTAATTCCAATTCTATCTAATAAATTGAAAGGGAGCACTTTTTTAAAAAATTTTGTACAACCTTGCTTACAGTATGAATTTAATGCCAATTCTGTAATTAAAATGATCAGTAATATTGTTGAAACTTTACCTCACCTCGACGAAGGACAAAGTAGGTGATCCTACAGCATGCGGAACTTAAGACTGATGAAAGACATAGACTCACAGTGGACATACTGGTGAGTTGAAGACAGGACAGATAAATTAGGTCAAGCCTTTGTGGTGAGCAGCCAGCAAGAGTGACAGCTCCATTACCCAGAGGTGGGCAGATGCCCGCAGCATGCAGCTGGGGCAGGTGGAGGGAGGGGGGCGATAGCGGGGCAGGGTAAGCAGGTGTTCTCCCTGTGGGCAATGCCCTCCCCATCCTCAACAACCACCAGCAGCCCCCCAACTAGGCACACTCCCCATGACACCCACATATGGGCTCCCCACCTGGACACTCAACCTACCACACTCAGCTGAACACCAGGGGAGGAAAACTTATCGACTAAGGCAAGCGCACACATACTGTATGAGGGTTGTGTTCAAAGACAATCAGTCAAAAGGTATAGAGCTGTGAAGACTATTGGAACAGTTATGTAACAATGTGGTTTTGTCATAATGGTTAAGTTATTTGTGTAGTCACAAGTTTCACCAGTTGGTTTGTCGTTGATGACATGGGTGGGAAAACCCAAAGAGCCTTAGGTGCAACTGGCACACATTTGAACACCTGCAGAGTTTGTTTGTGCGCATCAGTGCTGGAAGTAGCTAACTAAAGGCAGCGACTCTACTGTCTCTAACTTTACTACATTTTTCTGTAGCATGACAGTAAGCTGCTTTCAAAATAATGTCATTTTTCTAGTAACGACCTACTTTTCCAACGAGTTGGGTAGCTATATCGCTGTTTTTGTTTTTTGTTTTTTTTTTGTTTTTTAATGTCTGAATCATACGCGCACACCTAGGTAAACGGATTCTTTCTCTCTCATTTGTTGCGCTGAATAGTCCAGTTTGTTCAACTGAATCGGTTCGTCATAAACGGATCTTCTCTCTCTCATATGTTGCGCTGAAAAGTCATTCATTGTTTTTAGCAGTGGTGTATAAAGTACCTGAAAGCCATACTCAAGTAAAAGTACAGATATCTTACCAAAAAATGACTTTGGTAGAAGCTGAAGTCACCGTTTAGAATATTACTTGAGTAAAAGTCTTAAAGTATGTGATATTTATTGTACTTTACGAAAAGTTTTTTTAAAATATTAAACGTACTTAAGTATTGAAAGTAAAAGTACAAGTAAATGCAAAATGGAAAAGAAGCAAATATATATATATATATATATATATATAATATTCGCATATCTTGAGTAGCAAGATTGTGTTCAGTTTTAACTCTTTCTTCCATTTTGAATTTTTGGGTAAGAATAAGAAACACTTCAACCAGTACTTAGTGTCTTTCATTCCAACATAAGAAAACAATTCTGGAATCTGCATCTGAAATAGCATTTAGATGTATTTACACAGTTTATGTATCTCAGAGGGGATATGGATGCATTTAAACGGCAGTTACAGATGCATAAATAAGCCAAATGTTTTGTTTTTAACATAAAATGTTGAATACTGATATTTGAAATAATTTAAAACATGAAAAAATAGTCGAAATGTGAAATTAAAACCGCCAGTAGGTGACAGCAAGTGACTGTTAATGAGTGAGTCATTGAGATTCAACCGATTCAATCAAACGGCTGATTCATTCAGGAACAAAGCATTTGACTGTGTTAATGAGTGAATCACTGAATCATTTATTCAACCGATTCGTTCAAAAAGCTGATTCATTCAATAAGTAAACACCGTCCATTGCTCAGAGACCCAAAACAGTGCTGTGATCTTTGTTTGGAACTATTTTCTTTGGTAAAATTGAGCAAAAACAAGCAATATTATGTCTAAAATGTAAGTCACTTATTGCTTTACAGACTCGACTTGGGTGGAAAATGAAATCATCCGCGGTTGTGCGCACACTTGTTTGCATGAGCAAAGGTGCTTTTAGGAGTCTAACTTTCAAGCGCTAGATCACTGATTCGTTAAACCTGCTTTCTTGCGGTCTGTGTTCTTCTATTTTGTAGTAAGTAACGAATATGCTTCGGGGAAATGTATCAGAGTAAAAGTATACATTTTAATTAGGAAATGTAGTGGAGTAAAAGTAATAGTTGGCTGAAATATAAAAACTCAAGTAAAGTACAGATACTCCCCAAAAATACTTAAGTACTGTAACGAAGGATTATTACTGCGTTACAATACACCACTGTTTTTTAGTGAGTCGGCTTGTCGCCTCGTCCTAAACAAATCATTTTTGAACAGTCCGATTCATTTTAGGTGAATTAGTTTTTACACTCATTAAGGCGTGATTTTCAGGGACTAATGTGAATAAATCTATATTTAAAGGCAAAGAGACAAGATAGTCATTTTATTCGTATCCAAAACGAGGCAATGTGAACATTACGAAGCGCTAAACACTCCTATGCAGTTTATCTTAGAAGGGGGTGTCCCAATACTTTGGGCAATATTGTGTATGTTTGGTGCGGTAGGGGGCCCAACCTCATATTCTTTCACAGGGCCCAAAATTGCTAGCGGCGCCCATGCCTGTATATAAGATTATATACTGTATATAGATTGTATATAAGATAAGTTCAGAGGCTGTCATATGTGGATCAACTTAATCTGTTGTGTATTTTCAACATTTTCAATATGAAAAATAACTTTCATATTGATTCAATGGATTTATTGCATTTTGAAAAAAAGAAAAACATATCATGGATTTATTGCATTTTGGGAAATAAATAATACAATTTTATAATAAATCTGTGAAAATCAAAATCTGGATTTGAATTTTTAATGTTATTATAACCTAAAGATGCTATGTGAAAGTTTGAAACAGAAAATACTAGTTTTCACCTTGCCACTTTCTTGGTAAAGAAAACACGTTTTTACTCAAATTAATCAAAATGGATTTATAGCGTTTTGGAACCAAACTCTTCATATGTTTATTTGCTGTCATTTGGAGGTCAGCACTAGATCTTGGTACAGAAAGAGACGGTAGCCACAGCTCAATCCATCATCAGCGATGAAAGCCACAACTACATTGGCTTTCTCTTGCATTCTTTACTAACAGTCAGGTGTGACCTCTCCCCTAAAGTGTGAAAGTATATTTCCACATCAGTCTTTTTGAGCAAACCCTTCCCTGGCTTTCTTCACATGGCATATATGTGTTTTAAGCATATGGCTACCTGACACAGGTCTGAGGTCAATTCAGATGTAGTATCTAAACCTCTACTTCAGTGATCCTTCTGATTCCCACCTTTGATGTTTCAGCACAGTTCTGGGGCAGCAGGGCAAACAGCACCTGTCCTGTGAAGTCATGCCTGAGGCATCTCTCAGACTCAAACTAAAAGAGCACGTAAACGACTGCACCCGAGGGCATTACCACTGGCTGGATCTGATGTGATAGATGTAGAAACATGCATCTGCTGCTTCTGGAAATCTTTGCTGAAACACTTTTGTCAGGTAACAAATACATGTTGATATGGGTACAGGCACAATACACACAAAACATCCTGTTAAAGATGTGTTAATCTGTGGTTGCCATATAATCAATAGGAAAAAAACAGTGATGCTGGTGCAGGTGGTATACATAGCATGTTGGTGCTTAATATAATATAATATAATATAATATAATATAATATAATATAATATAATATAATATAATATAATATAATATAATATAATATAATATAATATAATATAATATAATATAATATAATATAATATAATATAATATAATATAATATAAAAGCAGTTTGGAAAAGAGATTAATTAATTAACAGCTTTTTACTATAGTACATTTATATTCTTATATTTAGCCTATATAATTTTTATTTATTTATTTATTTATTTTAGAGTATACAGTCACCTGCTGAGTACATGAATCTCAGTAGAAATTAAATTTTAATTTTATTGTTTTTAATTACATAATGAGGCCTATCTTCCCAAATACTGAACTGGGTTTACAAAAGTTCACAATAGATTATTTTACACTAAAACTGTGTTCAATACTGCTGCATTTTGTACAGTGAAAACTTATTGACACTCAACCTCATCCTACAAACACACATACAAACAGAGGGTATAGAGACAAAATGTGGGGCCATAAGTTGATATGGGAAATGACTGTTTTTCAGAATACACACTGACTGAAAATTGGCATGACTTCAGGAGCACTCTGGATTGAGAAAACATGTTCTTCTGCTCATATTTCCTTGAAACAGCTGAGAAAAGAACATTATCCTGAAACTCTATTCTTTTTGGCTTGTGTACTTCAGTAATGGGCACAGGGAGAGCCAGAAAGGCTAGCTCTTAGTTCTGTGTGATGCTCCAAGGGATGCCATTCAGTCATGTAAAGTTAGACACATTCCTTTGTGTTTGCACCACTGATAGTCTCAGGAGGAAAAGGTCAAAAAACATTCACCGCTGTGTAATTTTAAGATACTAGTACATCATGATGGCTTACAGACTCTTCCTAAACCAGTAAATATTTCCCATTCTACCACTACAGAAATATTTTACATTTTTAAACTTTTGCCAGTTAGGTCACTGTGACGTAAATAGGAAACATCACACCATTTAAAAATGTAGCATGCCGCTTTTGCTTTGTAAGAATCTTATTTTTATGAGATATTGGAAGCCTAATGGACACTGTTTACAGGTTCAGTGTCAGATAGGGGTGACCCAGAGACTAGACAACCGCTGATCCTGCTTTATCAGGATTGTGTCCCTAAGCATTGCACTTGACCTGCAAATAGTGTTGCTGTCAATTACTGTGGATGAAAAAGTGAGTGCGTAATGCCAAGCCAAGTAAACAATGTGTATTTGACTGAAGTGCATGAGATGACAATAATCAAGGGCTTAAAAAAAAAAAAAAAGAGACTGAGGCAAAGATAAGGAAAAAGAGACGGGTTGAAATCTGCTGCAGGTGCGCACAGGCAGGAGCAGCACGAGAGTGAGAATGAGAGTAGGCGCTTTCACACAGCGCTGAAAGTCGAAGAAGGTAACCGGCCGCGCGGCGCCGAAAGCCAATAGCCCATAGTTGCTCTGAACAGGACGTCACGCACCTGGCGCCAGAGAGTCGCGAGCTCAGGGGGAGCGCGTTCGAATTATGTTCTTTCGAACAGTTCGTTTCAAAGAATCGGTTCAGTAAAACAATTCAGCGGTTTCTTACGTCATCGCGTAGGACATTCCATCGTAGCTGCTCTAAAACGTTCCAATTTATTTAATTAATGCAATTTATTATTAAGATCATTTCTTGTGTCGCAGTTCAGTTTGTTGCAGCCGTGAAATTCATTTAAATATCTCGGCTGAAAATGCTATTGCACATATGTTATTAATTAAACCCTATTTATTCAAACCATGATTTTTATGAATGTGTTGATGAATCTGTCATCCAGTCAGGTTTTATTTGTAAACATTTCGACATTTCGAAAAACATCGGTTTTCGGCTCATTAGTTAGACAAGTCTCTACTTTTTACAGTATATTTAAAAAATCAAGTAAATTTATTTATACACTTTTTTTTTTTTCAAATCAGCTTTACAGAAACTGTGATGTTAATTTTGATAACAGATACAGTGCCTTAATTAAGTCGCATTAACAGCTGGGTGATAATAAAGATACAAATATTCACGCAGCCGAGATTTGCAGTATATATGGTATCGGTTTTGCTATTAGTTGAAGGCTACATCCCAAAAAGATCAAGAACAGCACTTATACTGATTCAGTGCGGTTAATGAATGAATCTCTCCACGAAATGGTTCTATCCGTCTATTAAGAAGATTCGACTCAAAAGAATGTTTCGTTCACGAATCAAACAGCGTTACATTACCAAGGGCCAGTTACATAAACTTAGCCACTATGTTAAGACTACGTTTTAAGAACTAGTCTGAGTTGTTAGCCATGGACAAGTGGTAATGAGTCTTACTTTTCAGATTCAAATCAGACCAATCTACGTTTTTATGTAACTGACCACAGAATTACGACCATTCTTACAAAAATAGATGAGATGACTAACTTGTAAGACTACACTGTAAAAAAACAATTCTGTAAAATTTACGGTAAAAAAACAGCAGCTGTGGTTGCCGGAATTCTACCGTAAAAAATACGGTAGCAACATTTTAGGTTTTACGGTTTTAACTTAAAATTAAATATGCCGTAATTTCATTAACTGATATAATGTTAATATGCCAACTTATTGAAGTACTGAAATCTGTTTTGTACCTACGAAATACACTGATAACCACCAAATGCAGGTGGTGATAAGAAAGTCACATGATGAACCAAAGCCCATCACAAACAGCTTTTAAACAATAACATATATAGAATGTGCACAGTGTCATTCACACAAACACTAAACACCATCATGGTGAGACTCATTAAACTGAAATATGCAATAAACATTAATTTAACAACATTAGATGTAACATACAACCCTAATAAACATAACTGATAAGAAAAAACTAAGAATCAGTTATTTCAAAGAAAAAACATCAAATTCAAACAAAATTTGAAATTCTGGGAACGTCAATTTACGGTTTTTCCCTGTTAATTTTATATTATTTTTCACTTCCAAAAATGGTATTTCACCGTAAAATTGTCTGAAATGTCTATTACAGTTTTTCACCGTATATATTAGGGGAACTTACCGTTAACCATTTAACAGGTTTTTACTGTAGCATTTTCACAGTTTTTTACCGTTAAAATCACGGTCATTTTTTACAGTGTAGTAAGCCACAGTTCCAATAGCTATGGCTTGTTTAACAGTTAAAAAAAAAAAAAAGTTCTGCATACCAACTCGTTTGCATAAAATCAGGCAATAGGGATGGAGGGATGCGCAACTAAATAAACTTGCATGAAAATAAACATCTGGCGTTAATAAAGCTTTGAACATTACTTGTTTGTTGATGCTGTGAAACGTTACAAATGGAAATCCCTTGCAAAAAAATCAGTCCGTTCCATTATTTATACATGCGATGTGATGTTATTTGTCTGTGCACACAGTTGCTCAGAAACTCTTCAGCACGAGGAAAGAATGCAGAGGATGTGGGAGGTGCTCACGTGCTGCGAATTTGGCCAATGATGATGCCCCGGTTCACAGAATGACGTCGTCTCATCGACCAATCCGCTTAATTCTTTATGCCTTATAACAAACCCAGTTGGGTTGCTATATAAACGCATTGGCAACAAGCTTCCAGCACAGATCTGTGGGAGAATCGCATGCCCTGAAATTAACCATAACATCGTGATCCACTATGAAGGCAGTCAGTCCGGTGAGGTCCATAAGGAAACCCGCCTTGTATTTTTCGGAGCATAATCTCGGCATCTCACGGAGCAAGAGCTCCTCGGACGACCCGCTCAGTCTCCTGTACAACATGAATGACTGCTACAGCAGGTTGAAGGAGCTCGTGCCGAGTTTACCGCAGAACAAGAGCGTGAGTAAGATGGAGATCTTGCAGCATGTCATAGACTACATTCTGGATCTTCAGATCGCACTGGACCAGAACCCGCAACAGCAGATCCTCGGACAGAGCCCTCCAAAGAAGACTGTCAGACCACTCGGAGCTGATATCAGCACCATCTCCTTCCAGGTGAGGCAAGTTTATAGAACATTTCATACTGACCTATCCTGCTGGCAAGTCAGAGTCATTTATATTACCGTAGCATAATCTTACATCGTAATTATATAAGACATGATTTAAGAAAGAACATAGAAATAACATGTGAAATGACGACAGTATGCAGTGTTATTTCAGCATCAATAAAAAAGAAAGAAGTGAACAATATGCAACGCAATCAGCATTCATTTAAAAAAGCATAATGTATAACATCAACTCGAAATGTAACTTGTGCTAGCAGCTACACTGAAAATCATTGTTTACCTCTGTTAATTAACAGCCCAGTAACCCTCAAAGAGAGATCAACTCAGATGACCTTATAGCCCTGTCTCGTTGAAATGGTAAGTTAGATGCTCTACTCTGAAACTGATGATTTCACATGAGAAGCTGCAACAAAGTTAAACTTTAACACGTGGGTCATATGGGCTGTTTGCCAGCGGTGCAGCGCACCTGTGCATATTTATTATGCATTATGTATGGACTTGGATATTTTATAACTTTAATAAGTTATTTAAACATGATATTATGCTTAACATAACACGTTATTTATTACAGTTGGTAGAAATGTCATTACACTTTGATTGTCAAAACCGAAGATGATTCTCAAAACACTAAAAATGAAATGGTTAACCATTCTGTGACGCACAAAAAGAAAAAAGAAAATCCTTTTGTGCACAGAAGAGAGTCATACAACATTAGTGTGACACAAACTTCATTTCTGGATTGTTCAATAATAATTCTAATATAATGTTTGCTTATAGCTACGTTATTTTAAAGTACTATCAAATTCATGTATGTCAGATGCTCGTGTAGACTCCTGCATCTGGAGCTGTATGGGATTGCCCGGTATTTCTCTAGTGTTTGGTTAAAAGTCCGAAAAAAACGTCCTGTGGCTTCCTCCCTGGCGCCAGTCTGTCCGGATCTCTGTCCTTTTGCCTTCTCTAAACACGCCTCTCTCTCTCTCTCTCTCTCTCTCTCTCTCTCTCTCTCTCTCTCTCTCTCTCTCTCTCTCACGCAATCTTTTGCAGGTGTTTCGGTCGTGGAGCAAAAACAGGGGCTTTTTGTGTTTTTTGTCCCGTGTTATTCGCCTGGACTTCGTCTTGAATGACAAAGGATTTCCCTCAAACGGACATAAAAAGATTCCGAGTTAGTTATATACGGACTTTCATATTCTTTCTTCCAAAGGAAGATTCAAAAAGACTGGAGAGATTGGAAAAGAAAACAGTAATTAAGGAAGCAATCTGAAAAAGCAGGATTTTTTTTCTTTCCTCCTTGCTTTTACGTTGTCAAGATGTTGCGCAAAACGAGTGCGCATTTTAACAGCTCTTATCCAGTTCGTCAAAGGCTGCGGACTCTGTAAAAATGTACTTTTGTTTTCTCTTTCTGCTGAAATGTGATGTTTATAATATTACATAAAATTTTATAATTATAACGTAAATGGCACTTTTATACTGTATATAATTAAATGCTAAGTATGAAGTCGGTGTCTGAGCTATAGTTACAAATGCATTGTTTTGTTGTATTTTTCATTTTTGCAAATGCATAAAGCTTATTAACTTATTACCGTTCAGGCTGTGAAACTACTACTTGTATTGCAAAGGCTGTAAGGTTCAGATTATGAGGGGTTGGGGACGCTATAGGCTACTATCTATTTATTTTATTTTATTTTTTTTTCACCAGTATGTTTTGTCTGCGCCTTCAAGTGTTTCATTAACTACAAAAGTTAAAAGTTTGGTCATAGCGCACTAAATAAACGTTCGAAGATAGAATGTGTGAGGTAACCATAGCAACAATACCCTGCTCCAGCGCTTAAAAGTCAGGCTCTGGATGGGACGGTACGTAAAGTAAAAAAAATCGCGTAATCCTAACCCTATCCCTCACCCTAACCAATTAAATTAGCTGCTGGGCGGGATTTTCGCTTAACTGGTTTCGGGGGGAAAAAAATGCAAATAAGTACTAAATACTATGATTATCAAACCAAAGTATACCACCAAAAAAGGTGTTTTACAAAAAAGTTTGTGTAATGGTGATAGGGCTGCAGAAAACAACTTGTTTGCACAAGACGAATCTTACCGCGAAAAAGTATTGATAGAAATTCTTTAAAAAAAAAAAAAAAAAAAAACCTCTTAGTCATTAAGTAATTAACACACTGAATGCCACTCGTAAGTGTTCAGGGTGTGGGATATAATTGTAATGCATGAACTACTGGTGCCACCCATCTGTAATTCACGGTACTAAAATAAGTTTGCTCTATGTTTGCTCTTAGCAAATCATCTCGTGGGAACACATTTCTGCACGAGTGTGTACAGAACATCAACATGTTTATTTCAGTCATTTTTCTTCCTCAAACAAAGACTCAAGCAAGATGGATACTGTCAATGCAGGTTTATTTCATTCCATGTTGAAGACAAGCATCACCAAACACATTTTACTTTTCAGGACAGCTGCCAATAGTACAGTTCACTGCTAAAGACTGGCATCACAGGGCATGCAGTTTCTACTGGCTAATTTAGGACTGCAGTCTGACACATGCTCGTCACTGTTTACAAACTACTGTAACTACAGCGCAATGACAGCATGCAGGACAATGCAATACAACACATTTCCAAGCCAGAATTCATACTTCTTAAGGGGTTTACACAAAGTTTGGGTGCTTTACCATGACGAGGTACTACAATATTTTCCTTTGGGAAACATTCTCCTACAGCTGTGATTCCAAAATGCTTTATAGCCTTACAACTAGTGACATTAATACATGATTAAGCTACTAATACTGTATGGAAACACCACATATATGTAACTATAAGATGGTGGAGGATGAGTAGGTGATGTACGGATGTGAACGAAGCCCACTTCAACTGTACTTAACATTTAGAAATGTCACAATTACCGTTACACATTTAGGCATGCGTCACCACAAAACATTAATTAGCTAAGACTCCATTAGATCCAGACGTCACCTACAGGATACTTTCACGCTCTTCTCCGAAGGTGACGGTGTCAGAGGACACTTTGAGGATCTCAGGAGGATCTCCAGGGTTAGGCCCCCTCTTCAGATGCACCACACGGACGTTCTCATTTTGGGTGGTGGTGGTGCTGGAACCAGGAGTCATGACGACGTCACTTCCAGTGGAGGTGGTGTTGGAGCTATCTGTGGGTTGGCGAACGTTGTTTCCTTGTTGAGCGTTTGTGTTGTTATTGAGGGTGGTGTTGCTGGGTGTACGGTTGAGGTTGTAGCTTTTGGAGGAAGGCCAGCTCTCTTCGGGGCTGCTGGCCAGAAGACTGCACTGGTCCTCGGAGCAGATGGACATGCGGACGATAGCTGGGTCTTGGAGGCCACTCAGACTATTCGGCAGCCCTCGCTTTCGAGCTGAGTTCTCCTCATCCAGCTCAATCAGGTTAGCCCTCTCAGACTGCGACAGGTCGGCCTCTTCGTCTTGCAAGGAATGGTTGGGAGAGCTTTCGTTGGAGCGGACGCCCGAGTCAGAAGAATCCTTCTTATCTGAAAGGTAATCCTTACCTTTGGCCAAAGATCGATCTTCAGCATCTGAGGTTTTGGGCTCGGGTTTCTTTCCATCCTTGAGCAGAGGGGCACTGTCCGACTCTTCAGACTCTTCGTCATCACTGGTCAGTTTCTGGTAGCGTAAACCACCTCCAGGCTTCAGCTTCAGATCAGCACCCTGGAAGAGGCTCACCTTCTCTCCAGATGTCTTCCGTCCCAGAAGGGACTTTGATGACCCATGGTCAAACTTCTCATCCTCTTCTGTTATTGGATCTAAAGTGGCCGTGTCTGCAGAGGGATAGTCAGTACTATCGGTCCCAGACTTGCTGCTCCCTCTTTTTGAAATGGATTTGCGCGCATCTTGGTCACCTCCATCCTTCTTCTTGTCCTCAGAGTTGGAATGCATTAGCTGGCCAACAAAAGGTGGCACAGGCTTCTCCATTCCTACCTCAAGCTGAGCCATGGAGGCAATGTATTCCTGATAGGCGTTGCGGTACTCGGCCTGCTGCTTGTCTGTTAGCTTGCAAATTTCATTGGAGGACTCTTGAGAGTTGAGGCTGGACATACTAGGTGTACGATGAGTGGTGGCCTACAGAAGGCAAGAGATGTTGAGACAAATGCCAAAAATGGAATAGCTTGGAAAAAAGTGTTCAAGAACCTAGGAAAAAATGCTTACCATCCACGTAGGGTTGGAGTGCCTAGGAGGCTCATCCAAGCCCACGTTACTGAGGTCCTCAAAGCTGAGGTTGAAGTTGTACATCGGTGAGGTGTCTGTGTTACCAACTCCTCCGTGATTGGATGCTCCAGTGTGCCTGCAAGACTCCACGTGGCCAACTGTGATGCTGCCCTGCTCACTAGGAGCCTCCTCTTGCAAGATCTGGTTCTCCACATGACGGAGCTCAATCACCTGTACAACATCGACTTCATTAGACCAGTATCTAGGGCCAGTGCGAGAGACTTTCAGGCCAGTTAACTGTACCGTCACTTACACTATTGGGTCAATCTTACATTTCTTGATAATGTACATGCTTTCTGGTATGCCTTGTAAACGTCTTGTATACCTTGGTTTCTATGAGATTTAAGATCCTTGCACACTGAGTTCATTATGTCAGTTTGATGCTTTGCTAGCGATACTAGAGACATATTAAAAAGAAGACCACCAATTTCTGTGAACTCAGTATACAAGGACCTTTATAGTGCTTTGTGCTGCGAGGCGAAGTGGATCAACTTGTCAGACGCCATTCTGGATTTTGGCGTTCGCTTGTACGGTGGCTCTGAATTGTCAAAACACCTCTCAAAATGCTTGCTACGGATGCAAAAAATGCAGAAAATTGAACCCAATCTGAATTTTTTATGATGGATGAAAGTTTTGGAGGCAGTGTGTAAACGTGATTGACACAACGTGGGGTCGTATTTATTTTTTAATGTGTGAAAATTTCAGACAAAAATTTCGGACTCAGTGTGCAATGACCTTTAGTTCTGAATTCTGCTAGGTAAAATTATTGAACTGGCTAACACAGAGGTTTTGTCAAATTTCCAAGAAAAAAATGTGACTAAGTAACAAGAAGTGTGTAAAAACGTGGTTTAAATATAATATAATCTGCCATGCATGCCATTATTTTTTAGCAAAAGAGTTTATAAACATATGTCTAGCCTGTATTATTTCAAGCTATTATTGCATGTATTTTATTTATATAGTTATTTATTTTGTAAAAGAAACCACTTGTGAAAGAAACTAAATGTGTGTAAACATTTATAACAATTAATTAAAAATAAATATAACTATTAAATATAATAAATATAAATATACTAAATAAATCATAAATATTAAACTCATGAAATACATTTCATATGTATTCATATAATGCATAAAAGTATACATAAAATTTGAAATTTTGAATTTATAAATGTAAACAAAAACACACATTTAAATTCATAGAAGTTTTAAATGTATAATATTTTTGTATGTTGGCAAGGCATATGGAAACCTGAACAACTTATATAAATAATAGAAAACTACTCACTGTTGTCCTGAAAAGCTGCCAATCTCCAAAATTCATGTTCATCTCTTTCTTCAGCTCATCAATGTTACACTGAGACAAAACTCGGCCATTTATATTAGCCTGACAAAAAAATATCACAAACTCAGAACATGGTCCAAAACAATTTGATATTTTCTTCTCAGTGTACAATTGTTTGGTTCACAAATACATACCTTCTTAATGGTGGCTATATACTGAGAAAGCATGTTCTGGTCAATGCCATCGATAAGTTTGACACGCTCACAGACAACATCTGTGCTCATTGAGCTGAGCAGCATGGATGGGGTGCCTGAGACCACTGAGGCAGAGCCCTGATACACACAACACACACAACCATTAGTGCCACTCAATTACATCAGAACAGTGAGCATATGAAAGATCTCTGAAGCCTTCAGACTGCTACCACAAGAGATAGACCATGCAGATTTTTAGAAAACTGTCCAAAGAGGATGCAAAAGGTCTTGAATTCAAATTCAAGGAAGAGAGGGATCAAAAAGAGGTACAAAGTATGCAATGCATTTTGAATATATTGCTGTCAGCAGGATTTCAAAGAAGCTAGTGCAAATCAAGAGTGACAGGATGGTAAGAAAAAGTTAGGGATACAAGTACTCAGAATTTGTTAGTGCTGGAGTGTCTCATCTACCACCACACTTAACATTAAGTATTCTGTAGCTTTCAAATAGCTACGTCTAATTATAACAAAACCAAAAATTGTGACCTACACTACATGGACTATAAATACAGACCTCTGTTAAGGGAAAGTCAGAGTGGGACCTGGGTTCTATACTTTTAAAGTTTTCTGCCAGAATACTTAAAAAGTTCAGCATCCAGGCCACGCTGTGTGAGAAGCTGATTATTTCAATGGCTTATGAGTAAATTGGCATCATTGAAACAACTGCATCATCACAACTGAAAGGCTATAGAAACACAGATAGGATTTCTTATAAGGAGAGAAGCTTGAAAGATTCAGGGGAAAGTGAGAATACTGAGGAAGGAGAAGGGCTTAAGTTTAATGTGACCAAGTTAGCATGTCACATGGGTATGAGCACTAATGCAGTGACTGTATTTTTTGTACAGTTAACTGGCATATTTTAATTTTGACCTTATATTAGGCATCTAACCTCAACTTAAGCACTTTTATTCCTCCTTCCCCACTGTGAGTGAATTTTTTGTCCCACAGTGCATGCCGGGGTGTGTGTTTAGAGCTCTGGAGAGTGTGAAAACATGAGGGGTGTGAGGAGGGGCAGCATCAGCAGAGCAGCAGAACTTAAGCCAAGTCTAGAAGGATTCAGTACCTGCTTCTTTTTGAAAGACGGTACCTTACCCTGCTTGAGGAGAGAGAGGAGAGGAGGGAAGAGACAAAGGAGGTGGAAATCATGAGGGAACTACATTCATGTTGATGAAAGAAAGATGGAGAGAGTTTAAACAGGGAGCAAATGAGTCTTTCTCTACAGCATGTGGGAACTGGTGGACTGTGAAAGCCTCCGGTGAACATTAAGGCAGCTGGTGCTTGACGTCACTAGTGCAGTGCCTGTTTGAACACTGGCATCTTGCTTCTATTCTCACACAAATGAAGCTTAAAATGTACCAAATGTCAAACATTAGGTATAAGGCACTTTACACAAATAGGGTACAAAACAGGAACTGAAAATTTATTTTAAAAATCTTGAATGTTATTTCTATAAACATCAAAATGTAACAGACAAAAAGCTAAATTAAGCCTAAATAAGCTGTCATTTTGTGGGATCAAGAATTGGTTTGTAATTAGTGAAAAATTATCACATATTAAAGGAAAAATACTATTTTTTGAACTTGTAGTCATCCCATTCATTTGTGTGATAACTGAAAATAAAATGTGGGAACAGAGTTGTATACAAAATGTTAATGCACACTAAATATTATTATTATATTATTTAATTAAAAATAATTTTTATTACAATTAATTAAATAATTAAATAGACTGTCAAAAATATGTTGTATATTTTATTGTTGGACATAGTCGAGACAATAAAATATTGTTGAGTCTAGATTTGTAATAGGCCAAAGTCTCTATTTAAAGGGGGCATACAGACATTTGAAGAAGATTAAGTATTTGATTTTATTTTTTGAAGTATTTGAACATTTCTAACAATTCTCACAACAAAAACCACGAATAAGTAATAGCACCCTATTCGTACAAAGTGCCACAATGAATATGATGGACTTTTCATATCACACATTACTCTCACTCTAAGAAAAAGCATAAAGGATATCTGGAGCAACACCATGAAAACAGTGAAAATAAAATGATACTGACACATAAGACAAGAGGGAAGAAGAAACTTTATATTCATGTGTATAAAAGGAAACACCTGCAGAGCAAAATTTAAACATTAGCTGTAGAAGAAAAGTATTCCAGCAAGTGAAACCCTAGCAAGAATGTCTAACACTAGCGCTATCCTGTTATCCATAAGCACAATGTCTGGCAGCTTTTGTTCATGACTAGTACTTACAAGTCCACTGCTATGGTCCTTGGGATAGCCGGTTTTAATGAATGGACGTGGAAGAACATGAGCAGGGAAGGAGCTGCCAGCATACTGCCGCGGCAGCTGGTATAGATGTTGGGGGAAATATGGCTGGGAGACCAAGTTTGGAGGAGAAAAAAATGTAGGGAATGAAAATATAACAGAAAATCATAAATAAAGACTTGCAGGAATGTTCAAGTTCAATACAAGGTAAATCAATAAACCACATTTATTACTAATAATTTCGATTTTTCGAACATTTTAAGAACTGTAACCACAATTTTTTCTTAAAGAAAATATTTGGTATTCAACATTATGCCACAAACACTGTCAACTGAGCTTAAATTGTACTGAACATGAAAGATTCCTTTCAATCCAAACAGGTGAAATAATGAAATAACACTCAATCTCTCTCCCTCTCTCTCACATACACAGACATTCTCTCTTTAACATGCACAAATGCTTAAAAAATAAATGATTAGGTGGGATACAATGTGTACAAACATGTAGCCTCATAAACACCTAAATTTCTGTTACATTATGGGGCTGAACTTAAGAAAACAAGGCAAACGCAAATCAAAATGACGCTAAAATGAAGAAAAACAATCACTGAAACAAGAGCACAGGGAAATGAATGAAAAATTGTCTGGGTGGGCATGTGGAAATGTTTGGCACTGAGGCTGGAATACTTTGAGAGGTGTGTGCTCGTCCAAGGGACTTCCCTCATCTATTAAATGAGCCGACGGGCCTAGTAGTGCTCCCTGAGGAAAGTTAAGTCTAAAACACAGCTGAGTCATCAACCTACACTTGACACTATTTATCAGTTTTAACTAGACCCATTTCACCTCAAATGCCCCTCAAAGAGATGACAATAATCTAATGAAAGATTACAACAAAAACACAGTTTCTGATTCAGTTTAATCTATCAGAATTTGACAATTCAAGTGATTTTTTGTGTGTTATTTGTGCGGTGATACTCACCCTATTGTAGAACGGGTGTTGTGGCCCGGCCATGCCGCTGAAATAGGCACTGTGGGGCTGAGGAGACACACCGGCGGGTTATACGGGCCGTTGTAGGAGGCAGTAGGAGAGCAGGCAGAGGACTGCTGGCTGTAGACTGATATTGGACGGCCCTCTTGCAAAGGCAGCGTGGGATAGGTCACACCACCCAGGTTCACTTGCTCCCGGGCAGCACGCACATCTGAGAAAATACAGAGATAAAAACTTGTAAAAACATGCTTTTCAACAGGGTATGACTGGGGTAAATAGAAATATTATATGATGTTGTATTCGTTTTCTATAAGGTTTGTAATTTTCACAACTTTGTTATCAAAATTTGGGACATATACATTTGAAAAAAATATTTATTTGTGATTTTGTCATTTTCAAGCAATAAATTTTACATTCAACAATATTTACTATTTTTTTTAATATATTTTAATAATATGGTTTTTAATATACATTTATTAATATTACACTTAAAAAATGTTAAATGAGTAATGAATTAAGTTTGGAAATTTAGCATAAATTAAGCTGTAAATATGCAATAAACATTAAATAAATAAACAGTAACATATTATTATTCATTATTATTATTTTAATAAAATAACATAAAATATAAGCCAGAATGAGTGACAGCACTCCAAATTTAGCAAAAATAACATATTATTAAAAATAATAATTACTATTTTAATAAAATATAATAAAATACAAGACAGTATAAGTGACAGAATTGCAAATTTAGCCTAAATTAAGCTGTGCAATAAACATTAAATTTAAAAACCAATCACAGATTATTAAAAAATAGTGATTATTAATCAAATAAAATTAAATATAAAATAAAAATTTGCCTAAATTAAGCTGTCAATGTACAATAAACACTAAATTTAAAAATAAAAAATAAAATAAAATAACAGGACTGCAAATGTTGCCTAAATTAAGATGTCACTTAAGCTTTCATCTAGTGGCTAGCTAGTTTGGGATTAAATGTGATTTGTTTTAAAGACAGACATTTACCTGCAATAATCTCTCTGAGTTTGGGATCTAAATTAACGGTGCAGGGGAGAAACGTGCGGATGTCTCGAGCCACAAGCACTGGAGTTCGGGAAGAAAGGAAAACCTCAAAGCTACGGACATCACCATCTATTTCCAGCAAAGGCTCCACATCTTTAGTGGTTGGAATGTTCTTGGAGATCCTGTCAGGCAGTACATGAGAGATACAAGTTGAGAAACAAGAGACAATACTAATATTTTAAGGTTTGTAAAAGTTACTTTAGCATGTGTGGAGCGGCCATCACGTTTTTACTAAAACAATGCAGGTCTTGTGAGAATGACTGGTTTTAACATACCCTGGCATAAATTACATTGAGCCTTGCCAGATAAAACAAAGTCATGACGGTTTTACTGAAAATGAAAATGATGCTGATATAACTCAGCATTAGCAGCACAATATCTTCATTTCATTTTGTGTTTCTGGGGCATGGGCCGCTTTCAGAGTGGAAGGTGTGCAGACAGCCAGTATCAACACAATACAGCAATATTACTGATGTTCTGGACACCAAACCTCTTCATAAAACCACAATCTTCATATGTTTCCACTTAAACAGACCTAAGGGTTTTCAAAAATGCTCTATAAACCCCTCAAAATGTCAGAATACACCCATGGCGCAAATGCATTTATTTCTCTCTTTATATTTGGGTACAACAAGAACTGCACAGTGATGGTATGTCGCATGTGTAAAGAAATAAACAACATGAGCACAGTCAGTATATTCCATAATCATTTCATATCTGACGACATATCTATGCAGTGACACAAGTCTTACATGAATAGCATCATCTGACTAATCACCGTAGGGAAGCCTATCTAATGATCTGGACCTGCTTTCTTTGGCTTCATCTGACATTCTGTGGCCTCCCATTATTCGTTTCCAGGAAGCTTCCCAAAGGAGACATTTTTCTTTAGGACCCTAATGGGCTAACGAACAAACTACATGCAAAAAAAAAACGTACAGGACAAATACATTACATAAGATTACTCTGATAAAAAACTATTTTTGTACAGATTAGCTATAATCTGAGTTGTTGATCTCAAGTTTAAAACAGTGTGTTTCTGACAATCTGTGAGAGCTACAAAACTACTGTGATAAAGCATGTGGTGAAATTGAAACATCAGGAATTGTGTTAGTTCAAATGCAGTTTTCTAGAGATCGACATTACAACATCATAATTACATTATAAAACATAAATAGCGTCATGTGTTTTTTTTTAAAAGCCCCTACCTTTCATAGATGGTTTTCAGAGTTGTCTGATCTGGGATGCCATCTGTCTCTTCTAGGTACAATATGAGCCAGGATGTGCGATATGGCCACTGCTCAGTCAAGTTGATCCAAGATGCAAGCCGGTCCCAGTTAAAACTTATCTGATTGGCCCTCAGCAAGCGGCCTAAACAAGAGGAGCTTATTTCTTGAGTACTGAATGTTCAGACTTTATGATTTCATATCTGAAAGTTCATATACCATTATAGTGACTACATACACTACCGTTCAAAAATTTGGGGTTGGTATGATTTAGTCTCATTTAGGCTGCATTTATCTGATCCAAAAAAAAAAAAAGGAAACCCCTCTTTTCTATCTGAATATATTTAAAAATGTAGAGTCACATGATCCATCAAAAATCATTCTAATATGCTGATTTGGTTTTCAATTATCATTTTTTATTATTATAAATCTTTAAAATAGTTGTGCTGCTTAATATTTTCATAGAAATGGTGATACATTTTAAAGAATTCTTTGACAAAAAGAAAGTTCAAAATAATTAATTGAAAAATAAATCTTCTGTAACGTTATAAATGTCTGTACTGCCATTTGATCAATTTAATGTGCCCTTGCTGAATAAAAAGTAATAATTTCTTTCTTTAAAAAATATTTCTGACTGTAACTTTTACACAGTAGTATAATTTTGCAACTCTGCTATAATTCAGATGTGTGCAACCATAAGGTGACACATTTCAGAGCAAAACAGGACACTCAAAATGAAAAAACCTGGATCAATTAAAAAACATGTTTCATTTGGATTACAAAAGGTGGTCATTACTAACCAGACTAAACCTGTTTGGCTATTGATTATGAATACCTAATAGCTCAAGAAAAGTTGTTTCAGAGTAAGAGCAAGTTACTGCATTTTGATTAAAGAGATTTGATTACACAGAGAATTTTTTTCTTCAAAATAACATGCAGTGATAAATCATTTTAGGAACATGTTGACAAAGACTGAATGCTGACCTGTGACTGATACAATGTTGAGGAGTCTCCTCATAGTCTGAGGGCTGATGTCACTGAACCAGTCCTCAGTGACGAGCAGTTTTGTGAGGTCAAAGGACATCTGACGTGTGACTGACCTCTGCATCTGTCGACGGCGATAAGTATCCTGAGGAGAGATCGGCTAGATTTAAAACACGCTCATTCAAAATCAATAGCATTAAGGATTACAGGGAAGGAAAATGTCAAGGGAGAAATTTGGAAACATTTTTTGATATGAGCATATCATGTGGTAAAACATTACTGTCATTGGATTAGTCAGAGAAACTGCACAAACACAAGCCATGGGACTGCCAGACAGGATGAACAATTCAATTTATCTTTGGTGTTCAAATCATCATGCTAGTGCAAACAACAGATAAAGTTACTATCACATAACTATTAATCCAATTCATAATCACTAATCATTATCACATAAATAGCCTTTGACATAACAAAGCAGCATATTTATCAGCTTACCCTGCGGTTAAGAGTCGTCTTACTGCCAAACTTGGTCTGGTCACCCAGGCTGTTCTGGGACAACTTTCTGTCCAACTCCTCATGCCAACCTACAGCATAAGAGAATTATAAGAGATTTGCTTTGCGAGAATTTTTGTCATGCAGCATTTGATTTATAACAAGATTTAAAAACTAATATGACATGTTGGTCAGAATAGGGTTAGAGCAATGTGGTTTGGACACTATGTTGGCATAAAACACAAGGTACGGTTGGCTACATTTTGCACACTACCATACAAATATTCAGAGTCAGTATTTTTTTTTATTATTCAGTAAGAACGCTTGATCAGAAGTGAAAGTGAAGACTTTTATAATGTAAAAAATTTCCATACTAAATAAATGCTGTTCTTTTGAACTTGAAGACTGGAGTAATGGCTGCTCAACATTTAGCTTTGCTATCACAGGAATCAATTATTTTAAAATATGTTAAAATAGAAAACAGTTCACAATATCACTGTTTTTACTATATTTTTGATCAAATAAATGCAGCCTTTGTGAGGAAAAGAGACTTTCAAAAACATTAAAAAATTCTTACTGATCCCAAACTTTTAAATGGTAGTGTATATTGAAACATAATTCCTTATGTTTCAATATACACTACCATTTAAAAGTTTGGGATCAGTAAGACTACTTCCCATAATAGTCAGTCATTATTTGAAACACAAGACATCCTACTGTATTTCAACCCCTCATCCCATGTTGATACAAACCCTCAGAGTTCCCAGTGTCTCCGTTAGCAGGAGTGGGTGCACACATCTTCTTTGCACTGCTGAGGCCACGGCTATTGAGGAAGACAGGAAGGTGGACGATGTTGCGCATGTAATCATGGCCGTTGATGTTGGAGTCACGAAGCACACTGTTTAGATTCTGGTTTATAGCTTTAATGATAATGTGAGGGTCACTGGCGAAGATAGAGATGAAAGGACCCTTGGAGAACAGCACTCTCACCTAATCAGAAATACAATTTTGACAGTTTTTTGATATAAACCTCAAAAGCGGTGATTTAAACAACACAAAAAACACATTTTATAGAACTTACAAGTGCTATTAAGGATTTATTCAAGCTAACATACTAGATCCTCTGTCAGTACACCAAAAGTCAGTATCCAAGTATTTCTTTAAATGTATGATAAAATAATTTTATTTAGAATAGGACCAGTGACTCTTTTCAGGGTCTCGATACAATTAACTAAATAGTTTTGGGATGCTGTTGGTTATCACTAAAACAATGGGTCTGTTCAGGCTTTGTCAGACTAGCAGAAAAGCAAGTTCTAGGAAACCACTTTTTAAATAATTTAATCAGCCTGAAGGCATCATTGCACATGACGACGCAGACTTCAGGTTTTTATTGATGATTTCATGGTTGATATTTTAGACAGAGGCTTCTGTGCACCAGTGTTACCTCAGTATTATTTACATACTATTATAGAAGCTATTAATGTTTTGAATTACCTTTTATTTGTATATTTTCATTTGTCATTATAATTTTTGTTATTTTGTTATGTGTATTTTTTATCTTTATTTATTTTTTTAAATAATTTTTATTCAGCCTTCATATATTTATATTTCAATTATTTTCTTTTGCGGTTTTAATAAATTTAGTATTTCAAAGATAATTTGCTAGATATGTTGCTTTGTCAACTAACATATATTTTTTTTTTCCATCTAATAATGATATTTTATTTTATTGAAGTGAATAAAATTATATTTAATTAATATTTATATTTAAATTACATTTAAATGAATGAAAATGATATTTAGTCGTTTTAGCTAACATTAACAACACTGATGTGCTCACAGCTGCTGGTGCTCACCGTGTCAAGCATCTGTAGCACTTTGTCCTGTTCACAGGAGTCCAGACCATCAATTATGACAACTAGACGTGTCTGGTTCTGGGTAAAGCCGTCTATAGTTTTGGCCATCTTAGCCATGAGCTCCACTTCATTCTTCAAGACCTGTAAAAAAAAGTTGGCCATCTGTGATGCTGTATACAAATATGACTTGTGTGTGACTCTATGTAGCTTTGTCTATAAGTTACCCAGAAGCCTGCCAACGAACCTTCATAAAGCCCTCACTCTTCAGCTTGTGCATCTTGTTGGCGGCACTGTGCAGCCTCTTCCTTTGGGAGTTCAGCACTGAGTCTGTCACCTGCCACCAGGTGCGACAATTAAGCAACAGCGCCAAACCAACAACACTCGCCATGGAAACCAGCACTGCGTTCACTGTCTGGTTTTGCCCATCCACCTTGAAGACCGCCAGCAGGGCCATTCCCATGATCAAGCAGCCCAGGATGAAGAGGAAGATAACAAAGGATGGGATGCAACATGTCTTCTTCCACTTCTTTTTACCTGAGAGCAGACACGGTCACAACAATAAATGTAATGTAGCTAATATAGACGACATTTACTAATACGGTCCCTGAACAATCAAGATGGTAAAGTGGCCTTTACCTTGAGTATCCTCAGTTTTAAAGACTCTGAAAAGTCTGGTGGCCAAGAAGCCGAACTCCCTCTCACAGGCATCCGAGAGAGTAGCGATCATTTCAGCCATGGATGTCTCGCCACCCACACTGGATAACCTGTTATAGTCTGTGAACAGAAACCTGAGAGAAAAAAATGATTTCAACTACTTACCAAATATTCACATAAATCAAGGCCTCTTTTTTTGTTTTTAAATCAAGGCCTCTTTTTTTGTTTTCTTCTGCTAAAATATTAAAAAACTAGCCACTATAAAAAAACAAGTAAATGTAATCAATATACATCAAAAACATAAATGTATGTATATATGTACACATACACATATTAATAGCACACAACCGTTCAAAACCGTTCAAAAGATATCTGTACGATTTTTTAATGTTTTTGAAATTAGTCTCACCAAGGTTCACCAATGAACCAGGATGCATTTATCTGATCAAAACTACAGTAAAAACAGCAACATTGTGAAATATTATTACAATGTAAAAGAACTGGTTCCTATTTTAGTATGCTTTAAAATGCAATTTATTCCTATGATGGCAAAGCTGAATTTTCACCAGCTATTACTCCAGTCAGTGTCACATGACCCTTCAGAAATCATTCGAATATACTGATTTGGTGCTCAAGAAATATTTGTTTATTACTCTATATTCTCCATTATTATCAAAGACAAAAACAGTTGTGCTGCTTAATATTTTTATGGAAATTGTGATACACTTTTTCCAGGTTTCTTTGATGAACAGAAAGTTCAAAAGAACAGCATTTTAATTATAAATGTCTTTATGTAAAATGAAGCAATGGCATTATAAATGTCTTTGATCAACTTAATAAATTCTTGCTGAATAAAATTATTAATTTCTTAAAAAAGAAATCTTATTGACCCCAAATTAGAAATAGTAGTCCCCAAAAAAAATGGTAGTGTCTAATATATACTTATTAAAAAATAATAATAATAATATCTTGTTTTTACTGATATATTTTTATTATTATAATACTAGTAAATCATAACAATACATAAACTGTAAAACTATACATAATAGAGTTTTTGAGGATAAAATGACAAATGGGAAAATAATAAATGTCCACATCCATCTTTTAAGACAGGACCCCATCTTAATGGCTTAATGGTGTATGTAGAGTATAGGTAATTACCTGACAGGCAGTGCACGGGTGGTCTGCTCTGGCAGCTCTGGTGGGTTGACGAACATGAGTTTGAGCAGAAGCTCCAGGTATCCGATGTGTCGGGCCAGTCGGGTGCTAATGACCCACGCCCAGTTCCAGCTCTCACCCTCACGCCTGCTCCCAAAGTACACAACCACTGTATAGAGATGGAGAGTTGCTCATATATGTTCACCATACCTTTCAAGCCATACTGATTGAGTTTGGCTTGAAAACTCCTAACTCAGTTATAACCGAAATGTGGATATAGAAATATGGATTTTTATCATGAATACAGAACTTCGTTTTAGACAATAAATAACGGGCCTGTTTTTCTTACCAAAGAATACATAAAGCAGTGCCAGAATGCTGAGAGAGATGGCGATAGCCAGCTTGGAATCCACGCTGAAGCCGAGCACTAGCGCGACAGAGCCGCACAGCAGGAGCGATAATAACACAACCAGCCAAGAAAACTGGAACAAAGGCTCCACCTGCTGACCTGCAAATGTCTTCATCTCATCTGAGAAAGAAATATGAAGATTCATCCACCAATAAATATACACCAGATGCAGTGAATTGAGCTCGATTAAACATTTCAAGCTCAGAAATAGCTAAAAAGCTAGGTAGGTACGTGCTGTACATGAGTAAACTGTGCTTTAAAATATCCTTTTCAGGTCACTTTCCTAGTTTAAGCCGAGAGACTCTAAATAATGCTCACCCTCTAGTTTCTTGAGCAGGAAGGACTTGCCGCTGCCCCACTGGGCATACAGACCCACACAGATGGGCGGCTGCATGGTGGGCTCACTCAGGATGTCTGCCAAAGCACTGCTGTACAGGTCATAGCCCAGCATGTCCCCATCTGACTCTGTGGGGGATAGATGTCCTAAAGGGGACAACACAGAGAGGGGCAAAAATACACACAGGTCATTCATAACCTACAGAAAATGTGGTATAATTTAGTGCTGAAATGCAGCTACAGCAATTCAAAACATATGTTTACTTAAAAAAGGCTATGTATTGCGAAGTTCATAATAACGAAACAACCAGTTTAATCTGATTCGTGAACAAATGCCTCTTATGAGGCAGTTCTTTTCAGTTAAGTAAACCAAAAACAAAATGTGAACAAAGTGCAATTTGATTCCCAAAATGAATGACTCTTTTGAGTCGGTTCTTTTAATAAACAATTCCAAAGGTTGAGTTACTGATTTGAAACCGTCTGAAACACTGTTCTGCATAATTTACAGCATTTGCAGAAATATAACTTTTTTCCATATGTAAGAAAAATAGACATTATAACTAAAATAAACCCAAATTAATCAGAATCGAATCAAATGGAGTCAAAATCAGAACTGAATCAAGAGCTTGTGAATCAGAATCTAACTGAATCTGGAAATCTGTATCAATATTCAGCCCTAATAACGAGTGTTAATCAATAATTAAGCTCACGATGGAGATCTAGTCTCAGACTTACGGGCTCCAAAAATCTGGGTGAGGATGCTCTTCTGGTGGCTGCAGTCGATGTTATAGGGTGTCTCTCCAGCCTTGTTGGGGCGGTAGAGCAGGCGGCCATCTTTAGGGTTACGGAGAAGGAGCTCAGCCAGCCTGCGGCTCCGTCCACGAATGGCAATATGAAGAGGGGTGTCCCCTTTCTGTAGCCAAAGAGAGTAGAGATTTACCGTGCAGCACAGTCTCATCATATGAATGTGAATTATGCACATGAAACTGTGACTGAAGTTTTACCTTGTCGACTGCAGACACTTTGGCTCCTTTGTCCA
The DNA here is from genome assembly GCA_039654775.1 of Spinibarbus caldwelli. Classification (NCBI taxonomy): domain Eukaryota; kingdom Metazoa; phylum Chordata; class Actinopteri; order Cypriniformes; family Cyprinidae; genus Spinibarbus; species Spinibarbus caldwelli. The sequence goes on along the minus strand of CM077241.1, from coordinate 19,228,592 downwards.
GCAGCAACTCCACTATTTCTATGTTCCTCATCTTGGTGGCTTTGATTAGTGGAGTCTCAGAATCCTACATATACAGACAAATACAGACTCAAGACTGGCTCAAAACAGTGAAACGATCTCTTTGATGCAAGTCTTGCTGTTTTTTACCTTAGTGGTGGTCTCTGTGTCAGGGTTGCACTGCAGTATGTCTCTAACCATGGTCGCATTGCCTTTCTCTACAGCCCAATAGAGAGCAGTCTTATTTTCCTGCAACAAACAAACAGTAGAGTCAATTGAATTTCCCATAACTCTTATACACTTGCTGTTTAAAGTAGGACTGCACAATTAATCATATTTTAATTGTGATTTCGATTTTTGCTTCTCTCAGTATTGACCCTCAAAACAACAAACATTAGCAGAATTTGTAATTACTGGAATCAACGTTAGGTAGGTAAAATAAACCCAGTGTATGAGCTGACGTTCTTGATTTGTGCTTATGTGAAAGTGCAATAATTCTGATAAATGTCTCAAATGAGAACAATTGTGACTAATAATTACAATTTATAAATAATAATATGATTATTAGTTTAACCATTATTATGAAACTCTAGAAGTATCTTCACATAAATGATATAACAGGCATGTTACCTGGCCTCTAATGTCGATGTCTGCATACTTATGCAGTAGCGCCCTCACAATCTCAACATGTCCACCTCTCACAGCTCCAATCAGCACAGTGTCTCCACTCTACAACACACCATGAAAATACATAATATCCCATAATATTGGTTTTATCCAATATCTCAGTTTTACAACTGATTTCTGTTTATTTACAGGTTCGTTGTGAGGTTCAACCCACCCTGTCTGGGATGTTGACGTATGTCCCAGCATCAAGCAGGTCCTGCACAATCTCAGTGTAGCCCTCTTTAGCTGCGATCATCAGAGCTGTGTTTCCATCCTTATCAGTCATGTTTACGTTGGGGTTCCTCTTCAGAAGCTCTTTAACCACCTCTGTATACCCTCCCTTCACAGCCACAATCAGTGCTGTCATGGAATTCTGAGTGGGTGAGATTAATAAAATAAGACAAACAAGACTACAGGATTCTGATGAAATGCTACTAAATCAGTGGTTCTCAACCAGGGGACCAGGGCCCACCAGGAGGCCTCAGATAACTTTCAAGGGAACAAAAAGATGACTTAAAGCAATTTAAAATCAATTTAAAAACAACTAAAAATCCAGATATATCTTATTTAATTCATTTTTTTGTCCTTTAAGAACCAGAATTCCCACTGTCTTGGAAAACCTGTCCATGTAAGCCTTATTAGAATTATAATGGAAAAAAGTTATAGTTAACTCCATGAGCATTTTTTGCATTTTTATAGTTATGCCAAGCTCTAAAATATTTTATTGGGTAGAAATGAGTAAAAAATTAGTAGAAGAGAGTAAATAATATTCATTAATTCTTATCCAATAAATCACAAACTGGACCTTCGAAAATTGTTGAAGACAATGGGGAGCCTTAAAGTCAAAAAGGTTGAGAACCACTACGCTAAATGATGAGCACATACCGCCCCCTCCTGGTCAACATCAGCTCCGTTCTCCAACAAGTGCATCACAGAGTCATAGTGACCCTTTCTTGCAGCCCAGATCAGTGGGGTGGTGCCATACTAAAAATATAAAATGACACATTTTAAAGTTAAATATGCAAGTCTTTACCTTTAATATATCTTACAGGAAAAGGAATATTTCCTGCTCATTACAAATTAAGATCAATCAACAGCAGCTGTGGCATGCTGTTGATTACCAGAGAAAATAACGTTCACTTTGGTTTGTAGAAACAGAACAAAAAAAAAAAAAAAAGCACTTGCAATGGACGTGCAACGATTGCTCATTAAACGATTGACACTTTCCATTGTAAGTATATTATTATTAATGTATTATTAATAATCATTTAATCACAGTTTGGAAGGATTGGTTTAGCTCACCTTATCAGAGCAGTTGACTTTAGCTCCTTGCTCCAGCAAGAGTTTCACAATCTCTGCATGACCTCTGCCAGCTGCCCAGATAATGGGGTAGACGCCGTATTGCTAACCATGTGAAATGCATGACAAATTTTAGTCAATGATTGCATATATTAAACTGGCATTATTTGGATTCATTGTTGATTTTATATGATGTGTATGTGGTTATACGCAAGTTTTACCTGTCCAGTGGTGTTTGGGTTTGCCCCAGCCTCAAGCAAGACCTTGGCCACCTCAACTCTACCTTTATATGAAGCCCAAGTAAGGGCAGTCCAACCCCCCTGCATGACACAAAGCCACCTCACTAAGTTTTGACAATTACATAAGAATGTGTTCCTTTGTGATTACTGTTCAAAATAAAGGACACATATTGCTTTTGAAACAAACTTTTCCAATTAGATTTTCTCACCATGTCTCTGTGCTCAATGTAAGCACTGTTTTCCAGCAGCTCTTTCACCACCTCCACGTGCCCCTCCTTAGCTGCAGAGATCAGAGCGGACCAGCAGTCCTATCATGGAAAAGCACAGAAACGGGTCGCTATGGAAACCATTGAACCACTGGCTAATGTCACCATGGAAACAGTGATGAAGTGCACAGGAGATGTACTAGAAAGAAAAGCCCTACGGCACAGTTATAATGGACAACACACCTTATACAGGTTTTAAATATATGGCCAAAATATTGCACGGAAATACATAGGGGTTTCTACCAGGATTCAAAATCTAATTTTTGAATATTAAAAAATCTAATTTTGAATAATAAAAAACAGGGGTAAAAAGAGAAATGCATTTATGTAATAAAATGTATATAAATGTATAATTGCATAGTACTATTGTATATATAATAGGGGTGGAACGATACATGCATTCGTACCGAACCGCCATGGTACGGACATCTCGGTTCGGTGCATGAGGCCTTGCAATACAGGCAACTAATACAGGCAATTTACCCCCAATCCAGAAGGGGCCGCCTGCAATAATGCAACGCTGTTTGATAACCGCCAGCAGAAGAACAGCGAATGCCATGAGTTGCGCACTTCAAAACAAAGCCCCCTAGACAGTGACTATGTGCTGATTCTGAATGCGTCTCTCACATAGACTGACAAAGGAGTGTACTTTAAAGGCTTGCGCACTCAACTGTTTGCGAAATGGAGCTTTGAGCTTGTGTATCCAACCTCTCTCATTTGGCACAAATCCAAATATTCCATAATATTTCCATATTTGCGATGTAACTGAATGCTAAACTATTATTTATTATGTAAATGATAGGCTTTGTACTTCAGTCGCGTTCCAACGTTGACACAGAGGCGGGCGCGCTGATGTTTGGTTCACTGTATTGTATTTTGATAAAGTACCAACTGTGCTGTCAATTTAGCAATGCTGGAACTGATGTGCTTTTTGTGTGTGTGTGTGTGTGTGTGTGTGTGCGCGCGCGCGCTCCGGCACGATCACTTCAACTGTTTCCTAAAACCAGCAGAATCAACTTTAAACACTTATTGTCTTATTAATAATGCATCACTGTATAAAGTTCTGCTTTTATTTGTGTACACTCACAATGAAAACAAAACGTGCTTTTGTAAAATAAGGAAAACAAATAGAATGTCGCTTTCTGCCATTTGAGTTTCCTTTCTGTGAACAAATTAAGCGTCACAAAAATTAACTGAAAAACTCAGCATATATAGGCTACATTACGTGTCGCACTGTTTTTTCCCTTGTTTATCTGTAAACTAAATCAAATATATTTCAAGAATTTATTCCTTGTATGTATATATATACTGCAGATTTTATATATGTAATAATATTTATTATTTCCACATCTAGGTGGAAAAAAATTGTAATTTGTACAACTGTCTGTTCAAAATAAATGAAAAGAAACCGAGCATAGTAGATTTGTTGTTGTTTTTTTTTCCTGTTGTACCGAAATCGTATCAAACCGTGACCCCCGAACCGAGGTATGTACCGAACCGTGACATCTGTGTACCGTTCCACCCCTAATATATAATCTGTATTATTTATATACTTATTTATTATTATTTTATTAATTATAACGAACAATTATAATTTTATTTTCTGTACTGTTGATTATTTTATTGGTTATTTAATTATAGCAGACAGCAGTTGTCTTATCTATTTAGTTCTTATTTTCTTATAACAACATTGTAATAAGCTGCTGATAACAGCCATCCAAAAATGATATCAAACATCACTGAGAATGTCTGCTTCACTTTTGGTTGGTAAGTGTTATATTAATATCTGCAGTGTTTTGAATAGAAACAAAACCGACTACCTGCCAACTCTTGTTGTAAAGCTAAAGTTGGCATTTTTTCTCACCACATCATCCAAGTTGACGTTTGCTCCTCTTCTGATGAGCTCTTGAACAATCTCAAGACTGCCCTGCTCTGAGGCCAACATCAGAGGAGTCTGTCCGTTCTGTCAAATAAAAAAAATAAAACAATAAGAAAGATAGATATTTGATATTCCTAAACTTGAATGAGGTCATCTTAAATTATGTTATGTTTTTTTAGATGCAACTTACATCGCTTCGTCCATCCACCTCTTTGAACTTGTCAAGATGGGCTTTGACAGCAGCCAGATTCTCTTCTTCCACATAGCTGAAGAGGTTCTGGATGGCCAGAGTGGTCATCTTGATGGAGGTTGTGGTGTCCATGACTGCCAATTCACTAGGACACCCTGAGTAGAAACACATTTAGTTATTTTCAGAACACAGATTATGAGACGGTCAAAAGCTAATATGAATACTGCAGTAGGTTGTTGGAGGATAAAAGAGGGAAATAAATAACTGATGTGAGATTCTTTGAGATTAGAGATGTTAAATTGCTGAGTTAGCCTGACTGAGTGACAAGTGATATCAGAGCATTTGCTTCAGTGCAGGCCAAGCATAGCAATGGACTTTAAATGTCAAGAGAAAGGAGGCTGGCACAGATAAGCATAACACAGAGATAACTATTCATTTTCTCCAAACACTTCCACAGTAGGTTCCCTACAGTAAATTAGTGCAAATATTCAGCTTAAATGTCTATCAAACAAACAAGTTCATACCTAATACTCTTTCAATTTTCTCTCATTAAAAAAATTAAGTTATTTATTTGTTTATATTTATTGCTATACCAGCATCTATGGCTATTTTCATGGCAAGAACAATGTATTTTAAAAGAAACAAATAATAGAAACATACAACAATAACAAAAAAAAAAAAAAAAAACACAATTGGCACCAAATAAAACAAAAATTCTATAATTTATGATTATGATTACTCCTCGTGAAACATTTTTTTAAATAAATAAATACACAGATAGACCAAACAATAGATATACAGAATGAACAATAGAATGACAGAACGACAGAACAATAGATAGATAGATAGATAGATAGATAGATAGATAGATAGATAGATAGATAGATAGATAGATAGATAGACTACCACAGGCAAAAACCTATACCACCCTGCATGGCAAAAAAAAACCAACCACAAATCAATGCAATAATACAGCATTTTACAGCATTTGGCCCTTATTTAATATGCACCGGCACCCTCAATGTAACCTTCAATACAGACTGTATATAAGAAGGGAAAAACAGACAGCCACTCAACAAACAACTGGACAACAACAAAGAGAACATGGCAGCTCACTCAGGAATCCAAGCAGCTCTTTAAGCTCTATCTGTGAAACATGACACCGAAGTTATTCTTATAAACCACTATGTGACACCATATATCCAGCACACTCAGTGTCACACTGTCCTCTGCTTTTGTCTGAATGCCTTTAGATCGCTGGCTGTGACGGCTGTCTGTCTGTCTGCTCTGGAATGGCATCACGCATTATTTATGGCGACCAAGAGTGGTTCACGCCTAGAGTCTACAGCAAGAGGCTGAGATGACTGACAGCCCTACAATTATAATGGTGAGAAGTGCTCTATATTATACAGATATTTATAAAGACAAGAAGAGAGGAGCACACTATATTAAACAAAATTATAAAAATAGCTAAACATTACATATTATGTTTTGCTATATTTTTCTATAAAAATATAACAAAATATAACAATATATATAGTTATATTTATGTTTTATGTTTGTTTTTTTTGCATGCATGCATGCATGATGTGCTTCTCTCCATGCTCTTGATAGATAGATAGATAGATAGATAGATAGATAGATAGATAGATAGAATATCTACATAATGACAAATAAATGGGACCTGGGTGAGTAAAAGCCCAATAAAACCCCAATACATTATCTCCACGGTAATAAAGTGCTTGTTAATCCTGATGTATTTGACTGTCTAAACATTATTGTAATTTGATATTAAAGAATGTATTTCTAGAAATAAACAGGTCGGGCAGCGTCTCGTCAACATGTCTGCATGTTGATGCACTTACTCACTATGAGAGACCAGCCAATTAATCGCCATCAAAACAACCCTCAACAGATTAACCGTATCAATATATTAGTACATTTACAAATCAAATTACATCTTATTCGCTGTGGATGTTCAATTCTGTTTAATTCTACAGCTGGATGCTCGTTACTGTCCTTTAGGAGGCTATGGACTGTCAATCAAACGCGATTTAAACCCTACATCTGCCTTCTGTTACGAGACGTACCTCACAGAAGAGAAACGCTGTAATGTTCTGCTGTCTGAAGGTCCGTTCAGAGAGGCGTATTTCTCCCTAGTTTTTCGGTCTAAGGCGCTTCTTTCTTCCTATTCACCATCTTCCACAGCCATTTTGACGAAGCGGAGCGCTGCTGTTTGTGTTTGTGCCTCTTCTTCAGGGCGAGTCCCTGACAGCACGCTGCGTGACTGCGAGGCTTACTCAGATCAGCGCGTGAATACATGTGATACTTTACAGTATATATAGGAAGTGATATTACACAGCAACTGTAGTCATATTTATTGTAGAATATCATCTTGTGTATTTCATCCTGTAGTTACCTTTCCTAGGGCAACAGTCTATGGATGTTTCTAGCATACTGTATTGAATGGAAACAATTCGCCCTATGGACTTTTAGAAAATAAAATAAAATAAACAGGCTACTTTTCACACTTTCACTAGTGAACCAAACGAATGTTATTTCCACCAGATTACAAATTATTTCTTGTGTTTGAAATCATTCTGTGATGGATGTTTTGCTGTTCTACAATTTATGTACCCTAAATACACGCATTTGCTTGTTTTGTCATAATTTGACAAATAAATAAATAATGCATTATTTCACAAAATTAAAGCTTGTAAGGATTTTTTGTAGTGTGATATTTAACGTCTAGTTACATATCAAACGCTTCCCTTATATGTCTCCAAAGTAAAAAAAAAAAAAAAAAGTACACAAACCTCTTAAGAAACTTTATTATATCGTAATAGAGTCTAAAAAATAATTATTTCAGATATTTATGATGGATTTTCATATTTTAAGAATGCAATTCTGGGTCTGGAACAAGAGTAAAATAAATATATACGTATAAACAAAGAAAGAAAGAAAGAAAGAACAGAAACAAAATGGCTCCTGAGACATAAATTTGCCTGTAGTGGAAGTAACATTCCTATAATATAATGTCAGCAACATCAAGTAACTTAGTTTTATCTGTTGTAGCACAAAGTGCAGTTTATGTCTGCAGAGCAAAGGGCAGATGTTCATCCAGATTGAGGCATGTGAGAATATGGAAGGCTAAATTACCAATGTGTCTCAAACAGTTCACTAATGAGTAATGAATGTGTAACTGTAGCGTGCACATTATCTTTGCAAAATGGTTCATCAGAAGACAAGCAGACCACAAAGGAGTAGTAAAAAGACCTTTTTTAATCACATAATTTGCAAAAAACAAATGTTCCAGATCCACACAGAGAACGTAATGTTTCAAACAAATCCAGTGGACATCCTCTACAATTCCATATATCTTTAACACAAACATCAGCTTCATTTCCAACCTTAAGCAGGCCAAACCTTGAAGCTAACTGAGGCCATACAAAATGTGCATTACTGTGCATACAGAATCACCACCTGCCTGACTTGCAAAAGTCATGCAGTTAACAGTACTATCCATTTTTTTTTTTTTTTTTTGATGAACGTTACTAACATTCCACTTTCCAAAATTCCCAGTTTAGATTGGATTAGTCAAAGAAATACTTTCGTTTATGAGAAAAGAATCTCTGGTCTTTAGATTGGAATGTATTATGTGTAACTTTCAGTGTTTTATGTGAAGACTACATGGACGAGACGCTACGACAGACCATAACAAACATAACATGACAAAGGGCCAAAAGCCCAGTTTTTTAATGGCGCAGCCATGGAATCAAATATTAATTCAGTCTTTGTGACTTCAAAAAACAACTTGTCTTAAATTTTTTGGACATTATTCAAAGTTTCTTTTGCAAAGACATCCTCCATCCTTTAATCTTCTTTCCTTTTTCAAATAACTTTATTATTTTTCCTGTTAGTTTAGTTAGTCATATTTATTTTCACCCCTACCGCATTAAAACTTTTCGCTTTCAAATATAATATTGCCAGCTTTCTGCAAGTGGTTTTGGCCTTGTCCCTTGCAGGAAAATCGTATTTACAGCCCAATACAAGACCACCAGATTAGGACACTAATACTTGCTGTGACAAGTTGAATTACAAAGGCAAGGTCACATAATTCTATACAACAGTGTTTTCTTGGCAATAAAACTCCTCTTATACCAGTCAGATTTGATTCCATCATCTCAAATCACTGTCCAATCCCAGTACCACTATATTGAGCCAAAGGATGACTTACTCTATCAGTCCAGACAGAGGCTGGTTGGTTGGTTTATTTGTGAGTTTTAGTTTATCTGACTCTCTTCATGTGTGGCTGGAGAATAGGTACATTTGCCCAGTCTGTGTGTGTATAGAAGATCGGTAAGGTGTTCCAGGACTCATGTGGCTTTTTGTTTCTGGTTGCTGTTGCTGTCTGTGCTCTCCAGACTCGGTTGTACAGCAGGCTGTTGCTCTTTCAGGCGCAGGTGGCGTGGTTTCACAGGCAACGCGATGGCCAGAAGTATACAGCCTATGTGGATGCAGAAGTACCATGACCTACAAAGTGATGGAGACAGTAGAAAGTCAGTTCATGAATGAATAAAAAAAAAAAAAAAAAAGTTATGCATTTTTAGTATGTTTTTGTTTGTCCTGCCCACCTGTAGAACTTGAGCGAGGGGCCCACAGAAAGCAGAACGAAGGGAACCACTGTGTAACAAATGGCAATCTGTGTAGCCGCCCATGTGATGACATCATACACAAACTTGAGAGCTGGTGAACCCAAGAAGTACGGTCTTACATTGTGCCTCACCTGAAGGAGAATAGGGAACACTGCATTAAATAAAAGGGAGGCATACCAACTAACAACCCTCAGAAACCCAAGAACTGATATTCTTGATGCATAATTTTATCACTCTTTAACCTATTTTTAGTGATTTAAAAAAAAAAATTTTTTTTAAAAAAGTATTTAGGCAAAATTTTCATCAGTCTAGAAACATCACAGAATTGTAATGCTGGGTATTTAGTGTTGAAAAATTTCACCAATATTTTTTAATGTTTTGTTTTCCTCAAATTTTTGAATTCATAATGTAATTTAGCATGCAAGTGTATTTGGAAAAATTTATATTAAAAAATTACATTTCAACCGCTAAGGATAAAGTCTTGAAAAGATAAAATTCTACAGTCTGACCATTTAAATAATGTAATAAATATTTATTTCAAAGAACATCTTAAATCTAACATATTTGTTTTAATATCAATTCTTTTAAAAACATTTTGTTATATAAATAATGCCAAAAAAATAAAAACTTGAAAAAAATTGGAAGAGTTTTTGTACCATTCAATGAACAGGCTCTGTTTGTGTGAGAACAACAGAAACAAGTTTGACACTGCATTTTTCCTATGCTTAGAAAAATGGTAAATCGATGCATGTTCAAAATTTTAGGGCATGTAAGTCCTTATCCATTACTAGAAATGTAGAAGTAAAATTTTAAAAAATACTAGACATGAAGTACTTACTTTGTGAACAGATTTATACTTGGTACAATAAATTTATTCCATAAGTGCTGTGTTAGCTGGCTAGCCAGATGTGTGAATTAAGATGTGTTTTTCCCCACAAAAACTGTTGTTGTATTACATTTCAGAGTGCCAGCTACTGTGCAGTTTTTACCCACATTTCATAAAAATTAGGTGTTATTTAATTGCTTTATACTATTGCTTCATAATGTCATAAGTAGTATTTCATGCATTGTCTGCCCCTTTTTCTTTTGGCAAAAAGGGACAAGAATATTCCCTATGTGAAGTGTATTTCATGTTTGGTAGAATTTGATGTCACTCACAGCTCTGGCTGCAAGAGTGATGACGATGCCGGTGAGGAAGGTGAGGTAGTAGCCTGGGTAAGCCCCATGCCACATGGCTGACAGCAGGAAGGTTGCAGCAGTGGGGTTGTAGGGACAACGTTCATAACACACCCTACAAGACAACACAAAGTGTCACACATAATAAAACCACGTGCAATAACCATACTAGCATACATGTATAAACAAAATGAGGAAGGGAATGATTCTTCATCTTTTCACCTAATGCTTATACAGTTATTAAACTGTTTGCTTATGATGACAACATGTTAATTATTGATCAACTGGATAATTGTGAAAAATCACCAGTAGATGGAGCCATCTCACACAGAAATTACTGAGATCTGTGGTGACACTCCTCATTCAATCTAGGACACGCATGATTTTAAACAAGCACAGCATTTTTCTAATTATGAAGGTAGAGGAGTGATAGGTATTGTAATTACACTACCATTCAAAAAGTCTGGGGTCAGTCAGATTTTTTTTTAAAAGCAATTAATATTTTAATCAGCAAGGATACATTAAACTGATCAAACTTTATAAAGTTACCAAAAATAAAATGCAGCAAATAAAAGCTGTTCTTTTGAACTTTCTATTCACCAAAGAATCCTGAAAAAAAAAAACTATCATAGTTTCCACAAAAATATTGAGCAGCACAAACGATTTCAAAATGATTATAAGAAATGTTTCTTGAGCAGCAAATCAGCACATTAGAATGATGTCTGAAGGATCATGTGACACTGAAGACTGGAGTAAGGACTGCTGAAATTTAGCTTTTTCATCACAGGAATAAATTAAATTTTTAAATATATAAAGTGGAAAACAGTTATTTTAAATGGCAATGATATCTCCCAATATTACTGTTTTTACACTAGTTACATCAAATAAATGCAGCCTTGGCGAATACAAAAGCCCGCTTTCAAAAGCATTACAAATCTTACAGCCCCCAAACGTTTGAATGGTAGTGTACAATAGCAAAATGTGCTCTTCATGTTCTTACCTTTTAAGCCAATGTGCTGTTTGGATGTTCCAGTTATCCAGGAATACCTTAAAGCTGGTGGCAAGCTGAAAATATAAGAGTTGATTTGACTGATTATAACATTTCTGATTCACTCAGAAGGGAGGAAAAAACAACTTGACAGCAGCTGAACTGACCTCTATATTCATGATCCTGAGGTTGGAAATGAGATCCCATCGAGGCACACCATTACTGTCGTAGCCATTAAACCCAAATCCTGCTGCGTTATTGATGGCATCAGCTATTCATAAAGACAGCATGAGTGTCAAGATATAATAAATGCTATGAAACCCAGAATACACAGAATCAAGTTGGTTTCTACCTTATATAAAATGTTATAATGGAAGTATGTAGTTGTCAAATTAGGAATTCACTAAATTCTGGAAATGCTTGATGTAGTCAAGCGTGTAATAAAAAGTACAATAAATACTGGGAGAATTTTCTTGTTACTATGTCAAAACCTACTACATAAATTGAATATCTGCATACAAATATGAGTTTTAGTTCTATCTTTTGTCTGAAGAGGGCAGTAAAACAAACTATATGGACCAAGTCTGTGTTGTGTAAGATGTTGATCCCAATTCAAATGGGTCACACAACCAGTCCGCACAACAGATGATGGATGATGCATCCTAATGTGTAATTAATTATGCCCGAGGTACAGCATAAACGATAATGATGGAACATGAAAGACAAACTACTGCTCGTGCTTGATTAAATTATTCTTTCCACTATGGTTCAACAGACACACACATATACATATATACATATATATATATAACACATTAGGGGGAGACAAAGAACAACTTGGAAATAGGAAAACAGACTAATAAAAGTCATGCCCGTTTAAAATGAGGGGTCACATATTTTTCTGACATGATCAATCTGCAAAAAAAAAAAATTGACTAGCCTGATATATATAAATTTCTACATTTTTATCAGGCTAGTAAAGTCTTTTTGCTGATTGATCATGTGTTATTCCCCCTCAGAAAAATAAGTGCATGATGTCCCTTCGAATTAACAAAGAAATCCAAACATGATATCCATTATCAGAACAGAAGCAAAGAGAAGATGAGACAAACCAATATCTTTCAATAAAGATCAAAACAAGAAAAGGAGAGAGAAATCTAGCCAGATGGGGAGAGAAGAAGAGGCAGGAAGTCCACGCACCCAGAGTCCAAACAAAGTAGTATTTAGGCCGGGTGGTCAGCATGGACAAATACAGGTAGACCACCTGAGCATAGAAGGGTGTGGTGGCAATAAAATCATCATCAACGTTACGTTCCACAGGACAGACTTTGCAGACGGAGAGGAAGACCAGCAGAGAGATGAAGCAGGTGGCAATTTTCCGGATGACCTCTGTCTGTTGAGAAAAGATACAACTTGTTATACAACTTAATCATTTTGAATACAACATAGATAATATACACTACTGTTCAAAAGATTGAGGTCAGTGCATCTATCACAGTTTCCACAAATATATTAAGCAGTACAACTGTTTTCAACATCAATAATAAGACATTTTTCTTGAGCACCAAATCAACATATTAGAATGATTTCTGAAGGATCGTGTGACACTGAAGTCCGGAGTAATGGCTGCTGAAAATTCAGCTTCGCCATCACAAGAATAAATTACATTTTGAAACATAACAAAATATGCATAATATCTTACCCCAAACTTTTGAATGGTAATGTACGGCATCATTTGTTCAACCTTTAAGCTGCCTGTGACATGAATTGGTGTATAATGTGAGGTTATTGAAAAAAAAAAAAAAAAAAAAAAAAACACACACAAACAACAAATACAAACGTTTGGTGAAGGGTCGTTCAGTCTGCTCTTCCCATTGACTTTTCCTTTGGTCTCAAGGTCTCTGTGGCGAAAGGGGGTGCCCTCAATGAAGGCAATGTAATCGTTATAAGAGCAGGTGGGACCAGCCAAAATCCCCATGAAATTACAGTTGTAACTGAAGTACTCCAATAAACTGGGCATCCGTCTGAATGAAACACAAATACAGAGGAAAAAGGATGATTATTGAGCTGCATTATGACAAGAGTAACATCACATCTAGCAGACACTTGAGATAGCTTGTAGTTTTAAATATAAAGAGCAAAGCAACTTGTTTTTAAGACCACAATTTCACACTGTCAATCAGAAATCAACAGTTTGATTTTAAGATTCTTTTCAATCTACATACCTTATGGCCAACAGTTTTTGACTTTGGTTTAGTTGATCTTCTTTCCTTGCCATTCCTGTAAACACACACACACAAATATCAATACCAACACCTTCAATCCATTATAAAAGTCCCAGATAATAGATATAGATAGTAGATAAAGCTTCCACATTCAGGGTAACTGCATGGAAAAGATGGACCAGCATATAATTCAAAATTTCCCCTTTTTCTGTTTGGATGTGTTTGGATTGATGTTGAGGTGAGTAAATGATGACAGAATTGTAATTTTTGAGAGAACCATTCTTTTCAATGCAATTTAGCAGGAAATCTTGATGTTTGCATATGAGCGCAGTGAAGTACTGTAGGTGCTTCTAAGCTTGTGAGTTGTGTCTAACACTCCCTGGCCTTTCCCTGTTTTTCAGAAGTAATTAGAGAGGGAAGAAATGTGCTGTACATTGACTTGGCTCAGAGTTCATGTGGTCGACTTATGAGTCTCTTCTGCCTCAGTTGTTTGTCTTCCCACACGATAAGACAAGGCAGGGCGACCCAGGCTAAGTGGCTTGAATAATTTCTTGTTGTTTTATTGCCACCCTTATGCATATAACAAGACGAGCCACTTAAAATGTTTTCATTACGGTTTATCACCAACTCAGTGAGCAGCAGCAGTGCAAACACACAGCTTCACCCACAATAAGCACCAACATGTCCCAGAGCTAGTGATGGAGGTCAGCAATGACTTCTATGGGGACTTTGTCCTATTAGTGTCCTATGGACCATAGGGAATATCAATGACAGGTTATTCAGTGCAACAGGCGAATGAAACCACATTATAACAGTCCTGGCAGACAGCTTACATACAATTTATATCACAAAACGAGTAATTTTATATCACAGTAACAGAATATATCACAATATAGTGATTTGTACTGGAAATCAATGAGAATTGCTTCATATAACAACATAGTAATGCCCATTTCTGGGTAATCTACTGAATTAAATACTTTCCAAATGAAAGCCAGACTTCATCTCATTTGATTATGTTCTATATTTATCTGGATTATGATGAACACTAAAAGATGCGATCATTCGTAACAAATGAATGATTTGTCCGACTTAAGTGTAAAAAAAAAAAAAAAAAAAAAAAAAAAGGCATCATGTTACGTAATATGAGCTAAAAACAGTAAAACTAATATTAAAAATGGATAGTTAGTTATGACTTAAAACTGATAGCTGGCACATTTGTGACAGCACATCAATTTGTTTCAATATTAAGGCTATAAGTTTCAACAACACCCCTTTATAGCAAGTTCTTCTAGTCTGCATTTTAGTATATATCTAAAATGGCATGATGTCTGCATTAAATTACCACTACACAGAATTAAAACTAGACTGTGTTGAGAAAATTAATGTTAAACATGCAACAAAAACTAAAAAACTATACATTAAACAAAAAAAAAATGTTAAACTAAAAAAAAACTACAACTAACAAAGACAAATTAAAAGTAAAACATAAAATAAAAAAAATAAAAATTCAACATAATAACTATGTGCAGTATAAACAGTATTGTGCAGCATAAACCATTGCACAGTGTAAATTGTCATATCATCCAGTCTTACTCTTGCACTAGACATTCAATGAGGATAAAACAGAGTAAATCTTAAGAGAATCCACTGCGTTTCGAAGAATCTCCATAACAAATGTTTGCAGGCCAGCAGCTGAACTCAGCAGAGGACAAAGAAATGAATTAGTGATAACATTAATATTAAGAAGTGCGGTGTGGGGAGCACACATCATAAGGGTAATCTGTCACTCTGTGGAACAATAGAGGGGAGAAGAGAAGGAGGGAGGCTTGTTTTCATTTGCTTTCATTTCATCCTGCTGCCTTCCATTTCTTTAATTAGTTTCTCAGGCCCTTTGGCAGCACATTTGACAATCACAACAGCGGCCTTCTGGAACAGCATGCAGAACAGAATCTCAATGCATCATTCCTGTGTGTATTCTAAACTTTAACCAAACACACACACTTACCATCATGGATCTCAAAAGCCACACTGGTTATCTTTTGTGTGATGACCATCATCGGCCTGTCAGGGAGAAAAAAGATAGATGTAAATAGAAAACACGAACAACGAAGCTCAGAAACTTCACACAGAAAGGCATATTCTTACCCTGTGAAATCTGCAGAGTACATTCCGTAATCAAAGACGTAAACCCGGGTGATTTGGCAGAAGCTTAGATAACCCAGGGCGACCACCAAACAGTATCTACAATGTGAACCAAACAGCAGGTTTTAGATTGCAAGCCATTTCTGATGCATTAATGTACTTATGACCATTCTTCTTCAGATGTTACACATAAATTACAGTTTTACAAGAGCTTTGATATCATGAGAGCCTGGAGGATGCCATACGGAGAATTTTATGATCCATTAAAACCCAGAAACAAGTACAAACATCATTTTTAAAAATAAGCTAACAAAGAGTTCAAAGATGTTTCCAGAAATGAATTCTCAGCGGTGATGAGGGCTTTTGATCTGCAGAGGCTGAACAGCAGACTCTGTGTGTGTGTGTGTGTGTGTGTGTGTGTGTAGAAACACATTATTTTCTACACTAATGAATGACATTATTGCTCCCTATTCTTGTATGATGCAGAAAAAAGGATGTGGAAATTAAAATGAAGGTAGAAGATGGGAAAAGGCACACTTTCCCAAACACACACACACACACACACACACACACACAGTTGAAGCTGCTAGTGCCATAGAGGCATTTCATTATCGCTGATTGAGGAAAGGCTGCGTGTGTTTGCTCAGTCTGTATGGTATTTTACATGGCTCTCTGAAACAACGGATTGGCCAACTGAGGCGCATATTTTAAATTATGTAAATGATATACGTAAAATGATATAAAGCAAAAAAAAAAGCATTAAATTATGGTAAAAATACTAAAAATCAAGATATTTCTTTTTTTCCTTTGAAGAACCACAGTGCCCACTTTCTTGAAAAATCTGGATATACACTGCAGTTCAAAAGTTTGGAATCAGTATTTTTTTTTTAATTTAAAGAAATGAATACTTTTATTCAGCAAGGATGTGTTAAATTGATAAACAGTTATAATAAAGACATTGTTAGAAAAGATTTCTATTTTGAATATACTGTTCTTCTTAACTTTTTATTCATCAAAGAATCCTGAAAAAAGTATCAGAGGTTAAGCAGCACAACGTTTTCCAACATTGATAATAAATCAGCATATTGATAATACATCAGAATGATTTCTGAAGGATCATGTGACACTGAAGACTGGAGTAATGGCTGATGAATATTCAGCTTTGCATCACAAGAATAAATTACATTTTGAAGTATAATAAAATAGAAAATTGTGGTTTTAAATTGTAATAATATTCCACAATATTACTGTTTTTTATATTTTTGATTAAATAAATGCAGCATTGACAAGAGAAAGAAAGAAAGAAAGAAAAAAATAAATTGGCCTAATGGATAGAGTCGGACTTGTAACCTGAAGGTCGTGGGTTCGAATCTCAGGTCCAGCAGGGATTGTAGGTGGGGGGAGTGAATAACCAGCACTCTCTCCACCCTCAATACCACGAGACCCTTGAGCAAGGCACCGAACCCCCAACTGCTCCCCGGGTGCCGCAGCATTGGCTGCCCACTGCTCCGGGTGTGTGTTCACTACTGTGTGTGTGCACTTGGATGGGTTAAATGCAGAGCACAAATTCCGAGTATTGGTCACCATACTTGGCCACACATCACTTCCCTTTCCCCTTTCCTTTCCCCCCTTTCATTCATGAGCAAAAGATTCTTCTTTAAAAAAAAAAAACATTAAAAATCTTGCCGATCCCAAACTTTCGAAACGGCAGTGTATGAGGAAGACCAATTTCAAAGGTGTGATTTATTTTACCTGGAATAGTCATATAAATTATTCAAATCATAAAACTCCATGGGCATTTTTTAATGAATTCAAATGTGTCTAGAATATTCTATTTTCAAACTCTAAAATTCTTTAGCAGGTAGAAACTGTGAAAAATATATATATAGTTTTTCCTTAATTCTTTTCCAGCAAATCACAAACAACTAGAAAAGTTATGGGTCCTTTGAATATTGTTGTGGACAGTGAGGGTAGCCTTAGTGCCTCTTCTCATAACAAAATAATTTGAACTGCAAATAATATTTAATGTCCATGCACTATATGTATGATACTCATGTAAGTTACTGTGTACACGGGATAAATGGACAGTCAGCCTGTCATTACAACATAAACCTTCACAATACTCCTCTGTGTCCTCTGATCATGCTTTTTGTCAGGTTACTGTTTTAGTTTGATGGATTTAGTAGCAGGTTATCTAGATATCTACAAGCTTAATTGTATATTCTGCTTTGTATTCTGAGTCATGTCTAAGAGTGCGGAAAAAGCAGTGTGGACCAGACGCTAACACAGTGCATGAAAACATCAATGCTGATTTCTCACAATAAGTGGTTTTCCGTTGTGCATGCAAATGTACTGACTGAGAGTTTAGTATAAGACATCAGCCACAAACAACTTCTGTGCTCTGTTCAAAGCACATGACAACAGAAGGTCATTAGTCCAGTAATTGTGTGGTTTTAAAAATGCAAGATCTTTCAGGGAAAAGCAGATGAAGCTAGCAGAGACTAGCATAACAGAAGCTCCCAGTCATTCTCATTATTTCTTATACACACACACTGGAGCTGTAGTGATGACACATTCAGCTCAGGTCCCCAGACACTGCAGGTGTGAGTACAAAGATAGACGAGGTGTGTGTGTGTGTGTGTGTGTGTCGTGTGTGCACTTTCCATTCAACAATGCGAGTGTGTTTTGCAGATCTGCAAAACAGTTTGCCCCCTAAAGAATGCCAAAAATAGAATGGTCTCAACCACTGTAAGTTTCCCAAAACGACACAACCAGTAACGTCAATAACCTTTCTACACAACCCAACGACAAAAGACATAAAAAGGAAGAGGAAGAATTGTCTACCTCAACAACTGCCCCTGAATCATCCTAAGACAGTAATATCACCTCATTTGAAACAAAATGTCCCTAAAGGGCCGTTTGGCAGAAGTCTGACATTGAGGCAGTTTTATATTTACCACCTAGTAAAAAGTTGCTGGCAGCTGCCAGGAGATGGCAGAGAGGAAATAATGGAAGATTTTATTACACCCGTGAGGAGGACAGTGACTGATGGTCAGCGGGTGAAGAGAATGATCTCTTTCTCATTATAATTATCTCTGGGTCAATTTTCAACTCTTTCATCAGAAGAGTCGGGCTATAAGAGAGGGGACGACTTCTATCAGCATTGACCTCAGTTCACCTTACGAATGAAAAGGGGACCATGAATGTTTCACTCACATCTGTTCCATGGCTTCTACTGAATTTAAAGTAATGTAATGGTGTTCACAACCAGTTTTACTCCTGTATTGTCCTGTATTTCTTAGCGAAAACAGTACTATTAGCTTTGAGGCCATTTTTGTGCAGTCAACACAAGAAACACTGCAATTTCATGGGCTCTTTAGTAGTAAATGGAGTCACTTTCGATTTAATGTTGCCTTTAATGCTATGAAAGTTTAAAAAAAAAATACTACTTTAAAGCACTTTTGAGTTTTTTCAATGTTGCTATTGTTATGAAATTATGGACTCACTTGTGCATGTGCTCGACTCCGGTCAGAATCATTATGCCATAAGTAATGCCGCTCTGGAGCAGGAAATGAAGAGCATACCTGAAGAAGACAGAGAAAATGTTGTTTCTATTAATATGGCACATTTGCTTCAGGATGACTATACAAGAATGACTATTCAAATGATATTTACAAAGCATATAAGTACTCACTGAAAATGAAAGGGAGGACTCTAAATCTTAATATGGCAGATGTAGAAACAGAGTTTTTACCTTGCAGAAGAGCC
The DNA here is from genome assembly GCA_039654775.1 of Spinibarbus caldwelli. NCBI lineage: Eukaryota > Metazoa > Chordata > Actinopteri > Cypriniformes > Cyprinidae > Spinibarbus > Spinibarbus caldwelli. The sequence continues at coordinate 19,209,099 of CM077241.1, read as the reverse complement.
TATAGCCTTTCTGATAGAGGTAAATGCACATTATCTGGATCAGCATAAAAAATTTTTTTAGTGTAATCTGAGCTAAAGAAGCAAAATACCATTATTTGGTTTTGTTGCTGATTTGATATTGAAACTTTGTCTTGACAAACATTGTTTTTGAGATTTCAGCTTGTGCTCAATCAAGCAGAAATTAGCTAAATTTGTATGCATATTACCCAGACTCATCAAAGGGAACTATGTCCTTACCTAAAGAAAAAAAACTTTATGCAAGTTTATCTATCAGACATACTTAAACACACACACACATACACAAACAGAGACAATTTAATAAGGGTTTGAAAAGATGCCACTAATTAGCAGCGAGAAGTTTATCTATCCTTTATTTTCATGAGTGTGGCCTATTGATCTGTTTGTCTTATTAAATGAGATGTTAATGAGTTCCGGATTTTATTTATTCTCCACCGACACATCAATACAAGCTTGTGTGTGCAGACAATCACAACACAGATACTAATGTATCTAAAACAATGTTAGTATCGACAAGACTTTTTCTAATGTTATTATATTAATAAAATTAAAATGCCAGCTGTTTCCCGCAAAGGTTTTCGCAAAGTAAACTGGAAATGAAAAATCTAATTTTATTGTTTTTTTACTCACATTTTATTATTATTATTATTATTATTATTATTATTAGTCATTAAATTTAACTATAGTAAATTATATGATTAGACACAAAGGATCAAATTTACTAAACGGCAAATTAGCGTCTGAGCGCAATTCCATAAAAGTGCCTATGGGAGGGGAAAATTCTGCATGCGCATTTACTGACAATGCGCACAAACGCAGCCAGATCATTTTCATAATGACCAGCTCAATCTACCAAGAGCAGCGCAAATTAGCACCTGCTTTAAGACATGCTTTTTTGGGTGTATAATAATGGTGCAGTAATTTGACAAACGTTAGTAAATCGTGTTGTGTGATTAATTTTAATACTCTCTTCCCATAAATTTTGTGTCTGAAAGGAAACTCCTACAAACGCATATTCAATAAGGTCAGGCGCAAAAATAACTGTCCACACCTTTTCAGCGCTAATTCTTCACTGAGCGTCTTTAGTAAATCCTCACAGTACTATTTTAACGCCAAAAGACTATTTGTGCCTTCACAAGCTATTAGTAAATCTGATTTGCAATATTGTAGGAAAAAAGCGAAGCATTACCTTTAAATCTTCTTTTAAAAAGATCATGTTTCCAAAAAAATGAATGAATAAATAAAACATGTTTAGTCCTAATTGTAAATTATAAACATATATTACTATACTAGTCACAATCCAAAGACGGGTCCCAGCAATCAACTAAATACATTTTAATCGTTTTCCTTTTTTTTTTTTTCAAATCTTTTTTTGGTTTGAATCAAATGTTGTAATGCTGTCTTTCACCTCACAGATGACTTTCTGAACCAAGGCTCAAATGTCCAGTCACTGTTGCACTCAACTGAGGGAGTCATACAGGTGTATTTACAACTGAAAAATACCACACAAATTAATACTTGACAGTGTACTACAGACGTCAGCTTCAGCTCTTTTTAATTGTCCTGTAAGCCGTTTGTTTATTCTGTATCAAATGTCTGTCGTTTCACAGACTGCTACATTTTCTATTGATTGGCGTCTGTTGTATCTTTCTGGAATGTTACACCAGCACAAATTCTCCAGTCCAGCAAAAACTGGTTTCAGTTTCCTTGTGGACACACAGAGAGGGATGCGTTAGTATAGACTTCAGGAAAATACTCACCAGCCAAAGCAGAAGAGGGCAAAGTAGATGCCCAGCAGTGTGGCCACCACATGCCGCACAAAAGGACTGGTCTTGCTGGGGTGCAGATAGAGCCTGAACCACACAGCCGTGAGCAGAGCACAGAGCTGACATACTACAAAGTTCACCTAAAAACACAAAAAACACAACTGATCATCACGGCCAAAAGGCTGATGCTTAGATCAGATGTACAACTTTTCAGATAGGTTTGTATGTCACTTCTGAGGAAGAGCAATTTTCATTTTAATTAATCAATCAATTTATTTATTTATTTAAAATACATTAAAATATTTTTTATTATTAATTAAACTTTTTGAAAATAAAAACATGTTAAAGTCAGCTCTTTTAAAATCATTATTTGTAACTTTTGTGAATAAAACTAAATATAATTTTACAATTCATGGGCATGTCATACAGGTTTTAAAGGAACAGTTCACCTAAAAATTAAACTTTGTAAAAATTAGGCCATTCAAGATGTAGATCAGCTGTAAACATGCAGCTTTTCACTTCACAAGATGTTAATTTATGGATTGGAGCCGTGTTCTGATGGCACGCATTCACTGCAGAGGAACCATCAGTGAGTAAGTGATATAATGCTAAATTTCTCCAAATCTATTTTGATGAAGAAACAAACTCATCTACATCTTTTATGGCCTGAGAGTGAGTACATTTTCAGCATTTTTTTTTTTTAAATTCTAGGTGAACTATTCCTTTAAATTTGAATTTAAGTAATCAATTACTCATTTTTTTGACTTACAAAATACCCATCCACAACACAATAGAGAGAAAACCATCAAGACTTTTTGTTGTCATTTGGTTTGTATTTGGTAGCCCCACCCACACTGAAACCCCATTGGTCCAAATACTCCTCTACATGGTAGGGGTGTCGAAATTAATCGTTTCTACGGTGCATTGCGAAACAGACGAGGACGATTCGGTATCGGTTCAGTAATAGACCATAACCGATTATAATGTACTGACGCTTTTCTGACACAATTTGTTGCATACGTGCTTTGTTATATGTATAAAGGCGGAGGGATAAAGATGTATAAAGATGGCGGAGGGAGGCGAGACGCGAGTGCGCATAATTAAAAATGCTCAAATCATGTCACGCACAAATAAAATATGCAGGGGGTAATACCACTAACTTGAGAAACCACGTCAGCAGTTTTCACCCTGAGCTGTTAACCCTGTCATTGCCAAGTATTTAGTATTTACTTTTGTGTATTTGTTCTAAATGCTCCTGTTGTCTTCTGTGCCCAAACTTAGTTTTGTTTGATGTTTGATACATTCAAGAAGCGTGTTTTCTTTGAGCAGGTAAAATTAAAGGTTCAGTTCATATATCAGCCTGCTTGTATTTATTGACAAAATTGTATACATGTGAAGTAAAACTGAAAATTGAGGATGCAGTGCATCGTCAATGCACCGTGATATCGAATTGAACCGAATTGATGACATGATAATCGTAATCGAACCGAACAGTGAGACCAGTGTAGGTTCACACCCCTACTACATGGGTGTACATTTACCATAAATGTATTCTGATATTCAGTGAATTCAGTGTATATAGAAAAGCAGTATTTGATGCTGGAAACATGTCATTTGCCCCAGGTGTGAAGATTATTATGTAAAGACAATGGAATTTAGAAGAAATAATAAGCAGTCAAAATCAAAACAAACCATGACTAACAGGGTCACAGAACAACGATTTAACACTGTTCCAGGAGAATGTCAGAAGGTTGGCAGGACTCAGTGAGGTTCCTGCAGTATTTCAGGACCCTGCAAGCCTTGTGACCTACTTAAAAGACAATGCCTTAGGCTTCCATGAGAAGCATGTCAGTGTGAAGCTCAAGACATCCACAGCATGAGACTGGGAGTTGTTTCTTGACTGGAAACAGCTGTGAAATTTCTGCTGCAAGTCATATGAAAACAGATATATATCTTCAACCAAATTCAAAAAGTCTAACATCTGTAAAGAGCGTTATTCCTACACTTTATACATATAACAATCCTCATAAGTCTGCAGAATAGCTACTTCTTTGACGTGTGGCACAATAAAGGGAAAAATAGATACTAAGTTTCATGTACCGAAACAGATAACGGTGGTCATCAAATCTCTAAACTGAATCTGCTTACAAAATAAACGGGGCCATAACCATCATGAATGCACCAATATTAAAATTCAGGTCGATAAAATAAGCAGATAACTACATTCATTTAGTATTTTTCCCGATATTTAAGCATTTTACCATAATCGGATATCGGTTTTGTAATATCGGATTCACCAATAAACGGCGCCATCTTGTGGATGTTTTGAGAATTGCGCACAGGATCGCCACTGCAGCGCTTCTGAGGGAGGATGGGACAACAACAACAGGTACTTGATTTGCTGTAGTTAGTAAACTTTATTTAACATAACAGCCATTAATGCACAAATTAGATGTATTACATAAATGCCTGATGGAATGAGCGCATGTTGGAAATAAAAGCGCTGAATTTAATTCTCTCTCAGTTGTCTATATGCTCATCATTAGTCTCGTGAAGCCGCTTTCATATTGCTGATCACTCAGCGGGTTGATGCATAGTTTGCAGTTTGAGTATAGTTCTGTGTAAATGCATAGAAAAACCACACAACAAAAACATTATTAATAATTCTGATATAGCATTCCAGTTGAAAAATGCAATAAAATACGATGTTTTGTTTGTTATATTCCAATATTCCAGAGAATATTATTCAGTGAATTAACATTATCCAGTGAATTATTCTTGACTCTATAGCTATTAAACAGCTTATAAACCTATTAAAACTGTAGTTTAAAATGAAGTTGATATGACTCCTGTCCTTTATTCATTTTCTCCATTTGAAAACATTAGACATTCTACATTTATTTTGCTTATTGTTAATATTAGTGTTGTTGCTGCTGATGCTTTTTATAAATAAAATGTTTATTATTGTTGTAATATGAAGATTAAATTTAATGCGAAAGACAGCTAATTTTCAACACTTTTTTTTTTTTTAAGTTGACTGAAAAGAGGAAAAGTGAAGTATGGACTTACTTCACTTAGTCATTTATTTACTTTATAACAGTAAATAAATATCGGTTCTGTATATCGGTTATCGGGCACATAAACATGCAAATAATTGGTATCTATTATAAAAAAAATCAATATCGGTCGATCACTAATCTCAAGCTCCAAGTAATCGATATAAAACAAAAATCATGCTAAATGACAGCTGACAGCACAGTAATAATATAAGAGAACCACACGTCTTTGAGATTACCTGAGCTTGGATGTTACAAAAATCTGAACTGAAAACATGTCCCCTTGAACTAGGTTTACTACTTTCAAGTCATTTTACATTGACACCAAAGAACTGTTCATTATGAACCACAGCCCATGAAATCTAAGCACGATTTTTGATGCTGAGACTGAATAATGCTGGTAAGAATTTGAATTAGTAATAATTATGAAGGCTTACATAATGTCTCAGACACAACATAAATAATCCTTGACAGAAGAAGAATTATCAGTCGGTTATGACAGAGGCTTGTTTGCCAGCTTCTGTCACTTTCTTTGCAGACTTCCTGTTGCTCTCTCACTCAATTTCATCTGTCCATCTGTCACACTTGCTGCAAGCACACACAACATAAACCAGTTAGTTAGGTAATTATAGGAAATCACACAGCTAAATGGTCAAAATCAGTCATAAATGTGCCATAAAAACAAAAATGGCCTTGTAATATCACAAAAATAAATAAATTATAAATATTTGACAAAAGCACCTTCAAGCTGGCTCAACCCAGCAACATAACAGTCTTGTTGTCACTATGCCAAACATTTCAACACAAAGCCAAAAGTCAGACAAAAGCATTTTAGCTGCATTGTGATAAGACAAATCATACTAATAATTCATAAAATAGTTAATGTCTTCATAAGAAAGCTCAACTTCATTTCACTTTACAGTGGCAGATTGCTTTCTGATTCTCAGCACTTAGTAAACAGAGGGCACATCCTGCTTAGATTCAGATTTTCAGAGATTCAGAGAAAAGGTGCCATGAAAGCTGACACCAACTCAATATATCAAAACAGATTATAAAGCATGCTCTCATAAGAGCTCGATGTTAAGGGCAGTCAGAGAGGAGAGGAAAGAGGGGCTCAAACAAACAAACATTTTTATAGAAGAACAGTAAAAAGCCTCATTCACAAGCTCTGCCTTAACAGCCAGTTGTAAATGAAAGAGGCTGAAAAAAAAAAAAAACCTGGAAAAATAGGCCAAGTTACTGAACTCGATAACACCCATCTGAAGCAGATTCTTCTAAACTTTTGACACGATTTAGCATTACAAAACCTACTCAACAACATGAGCCCCTTTCTGTGTATTTACTGCTTTATCATTTTTCTAAAAGGTCTTGATAAAAAAGGACTTATAGTGAAACTATTAAACTGTTAACTTGGGGTGATTTTATGCAATCATAAAAGCTAAGGAGTAATTTTCTGTGCTAGAACATAAGGGAATTTATAGAAACTCCTTTGTGATTTCTCATAAGAAGAAGAAATTCTTGTTTCTCTTATTCCATAAATCATTAAACGGCCATTTTAAGCACTGTATTAAGAGTCAAATAGGGTAAATATGACAGCAAAAATTAACTAAGAAGTACTGTTGAAAACCTTTATCCTTTAAAAAAAAAATACCTTTTTTACATTTTTAAAAATTTAATGTTAAAACAAAATAAAACTGGGAACTGGGTGATTTGTCTTTAGCATTATTAGAGAGTCATTTTAAAGTTAGTTATAAAATTAAACTACTATTTTGTCTAAAAAAAGTTACTTAAGCTAAAAAAAACTATATTTTTATCAACATCAAATCAATATTTTGATGCTTATGCCAAACAGATTTTAAAAAAAACTACGATAACCTATTGTCAATAATCTTTCTTGGTGAATATGACGGATGCATATATGGCATAGATCCAATACCCAAGTGACATGAGGAATTCAAATAACAGCCTTGAACCTGTTCACCTTCATCAATAACTCAGCATGTCTACACTGCTCCATGTTGAAGTGTTGCTGTTCCTATGAGGCAATCTAGCCAGAATAGCTGGACCACTCTTTCATTCTGTCTCTCTCACTATCTTCTTTAATTAATGATCCTTGATGCATCTCATTACATTCTTAGTTTCCTTTATGTCCAGGTTACCAGGTGCCTGATCTCCAGAGGAACCTGAGCAGAGGTCCTCATCACCTCTGAGCACAGGCTAAAACTGTCTGCACCCCGCTGAAGATAAAGCTACATCTGAGAATTTGCCAAACCTACAAATTCTGATAAGCAGCAGATGAATCCAATTTCTTTCTGTACGCGTGACTCGTTGGGCTTGGCTAGAAATATCCTGGAGATTCATCAAGGTCAGCTGACGCAGGCAAAGCGAAAGGCCTCTACACTTCATCAGGTGGTGAATGTCACCACTGAAATGCTAAATGTGCCAATTGTCAGAACAAATGAAATTGAGAATGAACACAGAGAATGAATAAAAGAATAGGGGATGTCAAAAGTACTTAGTGATGTCAGCAGGAATGTAAAGTCATTTGCTTGTTGTTGTTGTTTTGACAAAAGAGATATACTTAGAAAAAATGTGCACAGATGAATGACACAATAAGTCCAGAGCGATGTACTGATGAAGTAACTAGGGTCAATATTAATTTCATGCTGACTCACGAACACTGTTGCTCTGTTACACAAAACCAAACAATATCTGTCAGCAAAACAAAGCAGCAAATGTTGTGTAAAACTACTGTTACAACGAATCCATAAAATATCAGTGGTTTTGTAATAAAGACACGCAGGATAGCCCAGCCAGGCCTAAATATTCCTCCCTGGTCTGCCTTGTAAAATTTGAGTTTGGAAAACCAGGACAGTTGGTGTCTGACTGTGGGCTTGTAACAGTGTCAGTTTCACGGTCGGTCATGCTAACTGCATCTCTGGCATTTAAAAAAAAAAAAGTCATTAAAATTCCCTATTTCTCTAAAAATAAAAACAGAATTTCTTCACATTTCCTATTTTTCAATAAAAGCTGAGCTTTGCATACCATGGCATATTAATGGTGTTTTATGTTAAATGGCCTGCATGACAAGGAAGAAAAAATACAGAAATCAGTGTTGATTTTAATAATGAAGAATTAATGCTTCAATTAAGGCCACTTAGTTTAGATGGGACAAACTGAAGTGTTGACCAATAAGCAACAAAAAACAGGGAAAGTATTTGAGAAACCTGTTTAGGAACAATCACTATTTTTGCAGTTCTGTTTGGTATCGCTAGAGGCGCAAAGATGACACACTTCAGCTTGAAGTGCGTCGGCTTTTTGTGGCAATCCTTGAGAAGCCTGTTGCTAGGACACGCTCCTCCTAAAAGTAAAAGAGGACACTGAGGTGCAGAATGAAAGCTGCCCGCTGCAGTCATCAGTCTTTTCAGCTGTCACTGGCCACACACTTGGCCTGATTGATTTGCTTTCCACTCCAAGCACTTCTATGGAGATCAAAGCAAAGTAACCTTTTTCATATCTCTGAAACCCAATTACATTTTTATTCTGCATGGGCTATAATGTGATATAGAGCAGGAATATTTTCCCTCTTAGTACTGTAGAATAGATCACGTTCATCTGGTTTAACTTCAAGACCCAGTTTTGAACATCACTAAGCAACCCAACACATATCTAAAATTTTTGAAAAATTACAAAAGTGAACAAAAATTCCCTTAAAATTAAATAAATACATTTATTAATTGGTTTATTATTGGTTTCTAAATATATCTTGAATGTTTTAATTGGATTGATTGGATTTTTGGATGGCTGATGATGATAAAGCCAATAAGATGACATGACAGAGCACTATTTAATTTAAAGTCAGTAAATAACAGATGCATAACAATTGCTGAAATGAAATTCATATTTATTTTACATAATATTTACTAAAATAATTAGAAATAAATCATTCAAAATTAATCAATTAAAAAACTATTTGAACTTGCTAAAAATAAATATGTAAAATAAACAGGTAGCAAATTCTTGCTTGATTCTGTAATCCTATTACAATACTTTTCAATAAGGAATTGAGGAAAAACATAAATTAAGTAAACTTTCTAACCAACAGTGCACTCAGCAATCTGGTAAATCTATCCACACTAGGAATCATATTTTCTCCACAAAAAAAAAAGAAGGAAAAAAAGATGTCTAAGCTCGGGCAGTGCTGTCAAAATAAAAGTCACACTTCTGACAAAACTTATAGGCCAATGGTGACAATTTAAAAATGACAAATAATGGCCGATAATAACGGCATTGGCAATATATTGGTTGATAAATAGTGTTGATTACTCAGCTAACTGTTAACTCAAAATGTGCTTATGCAAGAGATTATTAATACAACATTATTACTTCCAAATATAACAACAGAGCACCTGCATTTTTCTTTGTGCTTTCAAATGTAATTTCATACTCCAATTTTCCTTCCAGCGCCCAGTCACCGACCAAACATCTGAAATCCAACCTTTTATCAATCCTGCTTCATAGCCATGAGGGTCCATCATAACATTTTAAGCAAGAAGCATTTGTGGTAGGGTAAGCTCTACAACACTTAACCCATTAATCTCCCTAACCAAATGCCTGACCTTGGCTATGGCATTGGAATTACATGACAAGCAGTTAGCCGATGATTAAATCGCTCTTGAGCACTAAGTGCTCCCACCAAACAGTGCATTAGATACTCAATTATTTATCGGTGCTGCTAATGCACATGGTGCACTCATGCTCCTGTCAACTGAGCAGGTAAGGATAACCATTACATAACACTAAGCCCTTGACGCTACAGTGAAATCTGGAGGAGATGGGCCACTCCAATAAGAGCTTCCAAAGCAACGCATGATATTAAGATTGAATGAGCTTTTGTCTTTGGTATGCAAAGGCAAAAATCGGTTAATTTATCTTAGAAATGGACTGAAGTTGGAGTGGAATGGATATCAGTTATCCTTGCTTGCACTTAGCATCAGTTATAGATCAGATGATCTTATTATTACATTTCGATGGATTCTGCAGAGCTCTTCCTGCCACAGGATTGGCCACAAAAACTTTCAGAGAAAGCAATTTCATGCAACAACATTTCACAAAATACTTTGAGATAAAATGTCATTTCTATAAATTTTTATCAATTGCAAAAAGCTTAAAGGAATGAAAGATAAAACAATTAGAAGTGGGTCACAATGGCTGAGCAGTCATCTAAAAAATTACTAGTGAGGTTCTTTTCGGGGTCTTTATGCATTAGGGATGCATGATATTAAAATGAGTGTTTTGATGTTATGCTAATAAGTGATAAACAACAGATATATAAAATTTTGTTTAAAAAGAATTAAAGTACACATCATAAATGTTATCAAAAATTACTTCAAATGCACATTATGAAATAATGGCAAAGATAATCTAAATGCAATAGTGACTCATAACAGATATTTTGTTAAAGGGATAGTTCACCCAAAAATGAAAATTTTGTCATAATTTACTCACCCTCATGTCGTTCCAAACCTGTATGAGTTTCTTTCTTACATTAAACATAAAAGAAGATATTTTGAAGAATGCTGGTAATTAAACAGTTGATGGTCCCCATTGACTTCCATAGTATATCTTTCCCTACTAAGGAAGTCAACGGGGACCAACAACTCTTCAAAATTCTTCAAAATATATTCTTTGGTGTTCGACGTAAAAAAGAAACGCATACAGGTTTGGAACGCCATGAGGGTGATTAAATGATGACAAATTTTTTAATTTTGGGTGAACTATTCCTTTAATGGATATTAAAACTCCACTTTTGAAAACACGTGTTCCATTCTGCTGAGCTTCATCTGTTTATGAACGCAAGAATGCATCACATGTAAATGCATGATTTTTACAATATATAGCTTTTCACATGCCTAAAAAAACCCTTTAGAATAATCGCTCTGTCTGTATTTAGATTTAAAGGTATCTGAAGCATTTTTAAATGTCTCATAGTTAAAAGATTTATCAGGCCAACCTTTGGCTGCACACATAATTCTTGGAAGGGCCTTGTTAATTATGTAATCCACAAAATAGCAATGTGGCAATGTGAGGATTTGTTTTTCTCCAGCACGAGTGAAAATGCTGAGTAACAGAGTAAACCGCAGTCTCTAAAACACTTTCACGCTAGGATTCTTATGCCCTGGAGACCTGCTAAATTAATCTGCATCTTCTGAGAGACTCAGAGAGCCCACTGCTCCACATTACTCAATAAAGAAAAACGATCAAGTGGTTTCTAAATCAAGCGAGCATCATGCCAATTTAGGAACCAAAGAAACATATGACGTACTGAATAGCCTAAACATCTAGAAGGAGTATTTTTAAAGTGTGAATTAGGCCTACTGTTTCAAGAACTACATGTAAATAACACCAAAATCAACCTCTAAATCAGCTCGCTGATTTAAATCAATTATTGGACTCCACTGTTTCCATCAGGATGCCCATGGGAATAATGTTCTCTCCTTGAACAATTAGCAAAGAGCACTGAGGCCTCCTCCTCCTGTGGGAGACCAGAAGATCAGGGCTCAGACATTTCAAATCAAATTCAACTGAAAACTACTAGTTTTACTTAAGTTGTTAGTTGCTATGCACATGCAGCGAGCAAATGCTGTGAGATCAGCACTTCATATGATTTATTAGCGTAAGCCTTGAACTCAATCAAACTGGCGAAGTCTCCACAGATCAGGTACACAAGAGCTGACTAATGAATTTGGAGGCCCACACAACAATACACACGGGTGTTATTTGCATTAATGAGGCATGGGGTCTTTGTTAAGCAAAAGTCAGTTATTGTGGCATTGTTAGATAAGAATCACAGGGTACCTCACGAATACACGAAATATGGCTCACCATACGATAACATCAGGAATACAGCGATTCTGCGATAATCGATATATTGCTAGACAATCCTATAACGATACATCACGATATGAAAACAAAATGCCTGTGAAAAGTTTAAGTGCAAGTTTTCTCTCTTTATTCAAGTCCAAACTGATAGAAAACAGCACAAAACGTACTGTAAATCAAATTTAACATGTTAAGTAAATTAATCATTTTATTCTTGGATTTATTAATAGCTTACACATTTCTTTGCTTCTCAACTTTATATAGGCTATATATATAAACCTGGTACATTTCAAAATTTACCTGGAATGCTTTCTCAACCTTTCCTCTCCTCTCATCATAAAAACGGAGCCCCGCACATGACATATTTGCGTTGCATCTTTTGCGCGCAAGTTCATTATTTCAAATGTAGATGCGGGAAGCGCGCACACACTGCACACTTCTGCGCCGCATTACGGCTCTGACAAGGTTTTGATTCATCGTCCATGCCATAGGTGCAGATTTATGTTTCTGCTGGTCAGTGCCCACACTGCATTAACGCGCACTTGTAATATCTAGAGAGAGCGCTCTCTCTCACTCATATATGAGGGAAATCCACCTGAGATCTGAGCTGATAGGTTAGGCTACTCACGGACTAAAATATGCGCTCTGCAATAATAACGTGATCGATGACTATAGTCCACGCTGACAGCTGTTCCGGGGCAATTTTAGGTTCCATAAACGTCTCCATAAACATAAGACACCGGTGCATCTCTGATTTGTTGTTGGTCTGCCATTACGCTCGTATTTCTTCTTCACTGTGAATTACAATTTCCGTTCATCTGACCATTTGCAATCTGGGAAGCGCCACCACAAGAAGTCTGGAGGTAACATTACTGCTGCTCCGGTAAGCCAAAGTGATAAACAGCCACAGTGTAGGTATGAATTTAGATCTTTTGTATGTTTAAAAAAAAATTTCGATACTTGGTGCCAGAGTATCGATAATGTCTCGCGGCCGGAAATATCGCGATAAATCGGCACATCGATTTATTGTCCCACCCCTACCGCCTTCCACTTCACCCATTCATTCAGCCTAAGAAACCAACACCTCTCACAGTCAAATGGTTAAGCAGAGCATAAAATGTTAACACGCCACTTCTCGATTCACTAAAGGTCTCAGCAATTCATCCGTGTTCCCTGAGCACTGAATACACTGGGGATGCACCGATATGGAAATTCTGGCCAATACCAATAATCATTTTGATGTCATGGCAGATAATCAAAAATGGTAGACACAAAATTCTGTCATCTTGGTTAAAAAAAAAAAAAAAAAAAAGTTTTAAATGCTATAAATGAATTGATCGCTGAATATACCAGGGATGCACTAACATGGAAATTTTGGCTGATACCAATAATTATTTTAATGTCATGGCAGATGATCAATAAATGGCAAATACTGTATATATATTCTATATTATTTTGATAAAAAAATAAATAAAAATAAAACTACACTAAAAATAAAATCAGTAGTTTGAAATGCTATATTTGAACTGATAATTGAAAACCAGTATGGACATTTTGACCAATACTAATATAATATTGTATTGGCTGCCATTAGAGATCAGTTTACATTTTGTTAGACTGATTACAAAAATAAATAAATAAATAAATAAATAAATAAATAAATAAATAAACTAAACAAAACAAACATTCACCTTAAAAGTCCAGATTTCTGCATGCTTCAAATTACACCAAGTATTGGTACCACTAACAAATCACATATATTGGCAGATACAGATATGACCACAACCCCAGAATACACTTACTCTTACATTTAAAGAAAAAAAAACACTTCCCCCTGCCACTGGTCAAACAAACACAGAGTTCTGCCTCCAACTCATACCAGTGGTCGAGTTAATAATGATAATAATAAACAGTCAGTTCTGAAGCCAAAGATCACAAAATTCTACCGAAGAGATTTTTGCCATCCATGGCTGTGAAATGGCATGTTCTTGATGTGAATATTAAAAGCCCTGAAGCTGGTGACCTGCTGTGACCTCACAACAGCACTGGTAAAATGTGCTGTCATTTGATGAATGTGGCTGTAATGTGTACAAAACAGAATAGAACAAGACATCCTGTTTTAGAGGGAACGAGGGAAACCGTCTGATCCAAACCAACCACAAACTGCACAAGAGACAAAAGGCATTAGAGACTTTCTCTCTTTTAGGCCCAAGTGTAACAGGAGTCCAGTGTCTGGCAGAGGGAGAGCAATGCTAGCCGAGTACTGCTCACATTACAGTCTGTTCTCGCTTTAGAGTTATTCTCCATCAACAGGACACCTTAGAGGAGATAACGTTTTTTACAAAACCTACATCTAAAATGTCTGTATATAGAACATACACTACCATTCAAAAGTTTGGGGTCAAGATGATTTTTCTTTAAAGAAATTAATACTTTTATTTAGCAAGATGCATTGAATTGATGAAAAGTGACAGTAGAGATATTTGAAATGTTACTAAATGTTCCATTTCAAAAGTCATTTTTCAGAATTTTCTATTCATCAAAGATTCCTGAAAAAAAAAAAATGGTTTCCACAAAACCGGTTTTTAACATAATGAGTATTTTTTGAGCACCAAATCAGGATATTAGAATGACACTGAAGAGTAATGGCTGCTAAAAATCAGCTTTGCCATCACAGAAAAATATATTAAAACAGAAAAGAGTTATTTTAAACTGTAGTAATACTTCACAATATTATTGTTTTAGTGTATTTTTTATCAAATAAATACAGCCTTGGTGTGCATAAGAAACTTCTTTAAAAACATTTTAAAAATCTAACTGACCCCAAACTTTTGAATAGAATGTTTGCAATAAAAATGTGCACAGACAGCTCCATCTCTTCAAATGTCTTTGCTAAAATCTTCTCTGTACTAAATCAATAAAGAAGCTTACATACATAAATGTAATAAATCACCACTCTTGCCCATTTTGGTGTTTGGTTTCATGGTTTCACAAAACCAGTGTCTTAACAAATCACATAATCATCATAAAATGTTCAAGACATTTTTAAAAAGTTAGATATTGCATAAAACTATGGCTTGTGTCCATCCGTCAATAAAATCTTGTCAATCATTTAGTCTGAGCTAGAGGTTTAAGGTTAAGATGCTTTTAAATAAAAATCTTCAATTAACATCTATCAATTACCACTGTCAAATATTTCACCGAGAAAGGTAATCAGCACCATCAGCATCTATCTTCATAATATGACATGCACTCCCATAAGCCTCTGTCCCTGACCTTAGGTCATGGTTGTTGGTTTGGCATCTCACTTAAAACATAGCTAGCTATACAATACAGGTACAAGCTATCAAACTATTTACAAATCAGTAAAGGTAGACTTATAAAAATGTCCATTCAAGGTGTAAATGCTTGCAATGTAGGCCTAACATATTTTTCCCATCTATCATGAAAACAAATCTTTAATTCACCTGAAAAGTTTTGATATGATATTTATCAATGCAGAGAAAATCTAGGCCTTACACTCAAAACATCCTGCTAAAATTGCTTCAGTATTTCCTGGGTGAAAATGACACCATATGATTGACTATGCAATGTGATTTCACTGAAGTTGTTTTAGTTTGTCATGTCTTTTAGAGAACACAGATTCAAAACAAGGCATTTACCCAAGCTGCCATTCTCTGTGGTACACACAGCTGTGTCTCCAAATCTAGTGAGATGCCTATCTAGATAGCATTTCATGGTCATCCCAAAATACTGTCTACATAGACACCTCAGCAGGCTATAAGCAGCACACCATATATAAACATTTTCCAGTCCAATATATATGTGTTAACTTTAAGCAAGCAGAAATGATAACCACAAAACAAAAAGCACCTTTAAAAGACTCCCTTGGGTAGCACGACATCGTGCCTGACACTGAATAGTGTTTCTCCTCCCCTGTATTATATGATCTATGCCTGCATTAATCTAGGTTGTATATAAATTAAATTCGCTAATGTCCACATTTGCAAATCCTCGAGCAGTCCACCATCCATTTCATCACGCAAATGACACATTTCACGAGCACACCATCAACTCTATCCGACGGAAATATGCGATTGCTCAGACGTGATGAATTTCGGGAGGAAACATTACATATGCAACGTTTTCATTGTCCTTACCAAATGTTTTCGTGCACAGCCTGTAAAGGATTTGTAGAAGGACCTGGATGCCAATGAAAGCTGTGATGAGGGTTTTTGTGCCTCCAGTACTCATTTCACAAAATACAAATAACAGAAATGTACCTGATCTAACGGAAGGTTGGTTATCTCGCTTATTGGCTGGAGTAAGTTGGATCCGGTGCAGGCTGATATCGTCTCAGTAGCCATGTTTCGCTATTGTATTATTTCTGTGCTGTTTTCTATGACAGTGGCAGCCCAGCTCGCCCTGATTCAATCCCACACACATCCACATCCACCTCTGGAGAGACTGTTGCTGCTTGCTGCTGTCCACTGCTGGTAAAAAACGGCAGTACAACACCCCTCAGTCCGCCAAACGGATTTGGAAATCCTACTACAGTGAAGGCTTGACTCATGAATATTAATTACACAACTTGGCGTTCGGCCGATCTGATTGGCTGAAAGGCAGACGTTGGTAAGAGTGCCAGACTTCACTTTGATGGGAAATCCGACTCATTTCCTCGAAACTTTTGAACACTTCCTTTAAATTAACTTTTTTTTTCGTTTTAATGAACGATCTCAATGGTTGTTTTGTTTTAATGGACGATTCAGCTGTTCTCTTCACGAAATCATCTGCTCCCTCATTTCCTGGCGATCTGAAATATATAAAATATAAAAGGCGTTATTGTGTTTTATTTTCAAGTTTTGTTTACTAGTGTACATTTTTAAGATTTGTGTAAATGTAATAATTTGCATTTACAATAAAAATTACGTTTAATGTTTTAATTAATAAACTGCTATTTAGGCTATTAAAACAAACTCTGCTTCGTAAGTACAATATCCAGTACGTGTTTTTGCTGTTTGGTTAGAATGTAAACTGTTAAATGAGCCGGTGAAACGGGAACATCTACGACCGATTTATTTCGATTTATCCACGAATCTGAGCTGTTTTATGAATAGGGCCGACTCAAAAGAACGATTAGTTCAAGAATTGGACAATACGGCATATATATATATACATTCAGTATAAAATTTGCACATACATGTGCCACTGAATGCTCATACATACACTATGCAAATGAAATGCTGGCACACGCCTATATCAAATATTCATACATCTACGTAAAACAAAACGCAGACATAAAAAAGGACGCAGTGTAGTTATAAAATAAATTACTTCTCCGTTCCACTAGATGTCACTAGGTGCGCTTATCCAATAGAGAGAACATGAAGCAGAAACTCAAGTCATTTGATTGGTCAGACGTGATCACGTGACATCGTGTTTTGCGTTTCCTCTCGAGATGTGTAAACATTGCACACGCACGTTGATCTGATTGAATGTAGCGAAATAATCTGGCCGCGTGTTGCGACGATGGTGAAGTGTGTGGTTGAAGGATGCATAAACCAGAGTGATCTCAGAGCAGGAGAGCAGTCGAGCCGTCCCCGCAAGAGGTTTTTCAGTTTCCCCAAAGACAAGGCCCGAGTGAAAGTGTGGCTGGCCGCTTTACGGGAGACTGAGCGCGAAATCACAGATCAACATCAGATATGCGAGGATCATTTCCTGAGCCATCACATCACGCCGATCGGCATCAGCGCGGACGCCATCCCTGTTATGCCCCCGCTAGAGGGACCGGTCTCCGGCTGGAGCTCCTGTGATGAGCAGGACGAGCACTCAGACCCAGTTGAGGAGGTCGGAAGGGTGCAATGCTTATTCTGACAACCTGTTATCTATCTATCTATCTATCTATCTATCTATCTATCTAATATATATATATATATATATATATATGAGAAAAGCATTCAGTATTTTTGATATAGGTAGTTTTTGTATTTGAACATTCAACTCATTTAATTTTACTGGTAACATTTATGATTATATATTATTTTTGAGTTTGATGGGTCAGAAGTTGTGACTATTTACACCAGCCAAAATGTATACATTCATTTTACTTCCCTAAAAGCTCCATAAAACATAATACTGATACAACTGCCACATTTTGGCCATATAATAATTAAATTGATTATTATAATGTATTATTGATGCTCTTGCGCATATAAATCATGACCACAATACACGTAAACATGTGATCATATTTGTGAATAGTGTGATTTTTATTATTTTTTTTAAATGTTGTACATTACGGAGTGTTATTACATTAAGTGAAAAAAGTAAAAAAAATTAGTTTTATCCAAAATGCTATTAAATAATATTATTGTATTGTTTAAAGCTTTTATTTGGGCCTTATTACCATCTGAGCTCCATATTAGCACTATATTTGTACAGCTTCAAACAAAAATAAAATTAATGAAATAGAATTTATAAAATAAACTATTGCATGTTGTTTAACTGAGTTATCAAGAAGTAAAATACATGTGCTCAAATAGCTGGGACGATTTTGCGATTAAATAAGTTGGTTAATGCTATGCAGTATCAAGTGTTATTAACCTTAATTTTGTCTTGAAAGGGTGGAGTTGCTGCAGATGATGATCTTTATGATGTAGAGTTTGAGGATTTTGAGGAAGAAGATGATGAAGACCACAGTCTTGCAGATGATAGTTCACACAGCATGAATAGTCAAGTCCAAGGACAGTGTCTCACTGGAAGGTAACACTACATTAAATAACTACTACAAAAAGGACTGAAACAATATTGATTAGTTTGCCCATTCATTTTATAATGTGCTTTCTTTTAGTTTAATTAGCAATCCCAACATTTACATTATGAATCAAGCAACGGGGACATCCAACAGACAAGGTATGAGATGTTCTCATAGGTTTTTTATTCATTCACTTTCTGATGCTGCAAAGAATTTAAATGTACTTTGAGGTACCAAAGGTTAAAAAATCTCTTACTTTTCGTTCCAGTTCAGAATCGCTCTGATGTTGCTCTTGGACGACTGACCAAACGTTTCATGCAGCTGCTTCACTCAGCACCGAATGGAGTCCTTGACCTCAATGAGGTTACTCGAAAACTGGGCACACGAAAGAGGCGGGTGTATGACATCACCAACGTGCTAACCGGCATCCAGCTAATCAAAAAGACGTCCAAAAACAAGATCCAGTGGATGTAAGTTTATACCAAACATTGCTTTCACAGTTCCACAACAAGATTTTGTAGATTGTAAAAATATTTGTTGTACAAAACCATGATCTGCACTCACATGAAACAGTCTTCTCTTTTCGTTTTATTCTACATTTATCACCGATTGGACAAGGACACAAACGTTTCGGCTCAAAGGCCTTCTTCAACACACTGAGTCCTTGTCCTATCAGTGATAAATGTAGGATAAAATGAAAAGAGAAGACTGTTTCATGTGAGTGCGGATCACGGTTTTGTACAATAAGTGATTTAATGGATTGACGCGCCTAAGTGAAAAATCAAGAAACGAAAGAGCGCGATGCTAACAGCTTTGTAGATTGTAAAAATGAAATATGTCCATTGAAATACGTTAGTTGGAAGTGAGTCTAGAGGTTTGATTTACACACTGATTTTTCTATGTATGTTCAAGGAATCCATCACCAATCAACAGCTTCGGGAACCAGTGGAGCGCCAAGACAAAAGCTGACCTACTTCATCTGAAGTCAACGGAGGAGGCTCTTGACTGGCTCATCAAAGACTGCGCCCAACAGCTCTTCGCCCTGACCGACCTCAAAGAAAATGCTGAATATCCTCTCATATTTCTGTGATAGTATTTCTAACAAATGTTATAGTGGTTCTTTCAGTTGTTTTGGTCTTAACTGCTGTTGTACCTCAGCTTATGTGACATACGAAGACATCTGTCAGATTGGTGTTTTTAAGGACCAGACTATAATAGCCATCAGGGCCCCAGAAGAGACCAAGCTAGAAGTGCCCACTCCCACTGAGGTAAGTGTGAGAGATGCTGAAAGGCTTTGAGCCTTAAATTAGGGCTGGGCGGTATGGCAATATATATTAGATCCATGTGTGAGGTCTTAAAGTGACAGAAGTCTTAAACCCGCTGCTGTGATTGCCATTAAAGGAAGAGTTCACCCAAAAATGTACTCACCCTCAGGCCTTTCAAGAAGTAGATGAGTTTGTTTCTTCATCAGAATAGATTTGGAGGAATTTAGCATTACATCACTTGCTGACTAATGGATCCTCTGCAGTGAATGGGTGCCGTTAGAATGAAAGTCCAAAGAGCTGATAAAAACACCACAAGAAACCCAGTAATCCACATGACTCCAGTCCATCGATTAATGTCCTGTGAAGTAAAAAGCTGCATGTTTGTAATAAACAAATCTATCTTTAAGATGTTTTTCATTTCAAACCATTGCGAAAAAACAAATAAGTTGATGGATTTTGATGTGAGAGGACAACAGGGAAAGGACTTTTCCACTTCATTTTGGTCATCTTACCCACCCCCAATTTGAATAATGATTAAAGTACACTCATCTGATAGCTGGAAGTAATATGTGTTATATTAAGTTATGTTTATGTCCTGCTCTAGGAATCTATCCAGATCCACTTGAAGGGCTGTCGGGGCCCCATTCATATACTCACTTGTGAGACTGAGGGCCCAAGTGAACCTGTGGATCCAGCTAACACAGAATCGAAGCTTGTCAAACCAGCCTGCTTTCTAACACTAGAAGAGAGCCGGATACACACACAACCACTTATATCAGGTTAGCCGTATTCCACACTTAGATGCATTTTGACTGTTCAAAAGTTTGGGGTCAGTAAGATTTTTTATTTTTTAAGAAATTAATGCTTTTATTGAGTGAGAAGGCAGTAAATTGCTCAGAAGTGACAATAAAGATATTTATAATGTTACAGAAGATTTTTATTTCAAATAAATGCTGTTCATGTGAATTTTCTATTCATCAAAGAATTCTTGAGCAGCAAATCAGCATATTAGAATGATTTCTGAAGGATCATGTGACACTGAATTTGCCATCACAGGAATATATATTTAATATTTTAAAACAGAATTTTAAGAATTATATTTCACATTAATACTGTTTTACTAATATAGCAAAAGACTTTCAAAATAAAAAATCTTACTGACCCCAAACATTTAAATCGTATTAGCTGTTAAAGAACAAAAATGTCCAGTCAACAAATATATCTGTGCTTGTGGATAGTTATTTAGAAAAGCCCAACATTTGAGACCCGCATTATGCAATGGACTCTATGCACAGGACGCAGCCTACGTATCTTAGATTCAACAATGATTCATTTTTTTAAGTACAGAGCTAAGAACTGTTACAAATTTGCCCAATATCTCATTGTAGTAAAGGCATCCAGAAAGTTTAAGTATCAACAGCGGGAGGACAGTAGTGCAGCCGAACATTGTTGTGTCCCATTGTGTTTGGCTTCCTCAAAGTTCAACTCTGTGTTGAGCTTTCACTCTTTCCCCACGGATGAAAAAAGATGCAAAAAGTGGATATGCAACATTTGACGCAAGGATTTAGTCATCACTTCCCATATGAGAGTCTGCAGTCGTCATTTCAAGAGTGAAGATCTGAAAGAGCCATCAACTCCTAAAGGGTGCCGCTTGCTGAAGAAAGGGGCTGTACCCACCTTATTCCAGTGGAACAACTACTCTGATTCAGCACCACTGCAGAGGAAGAAAGAATATCCTGCACCTGTGGACTTCTATAAACAAGATAATTGTTCCGTTCCTGAACTTGCAGCAGTTGATACTGCATTGGATAGGGCAGCAGTTTGATTGACTGAAAACTTTTTTTTCCCCATTTGTTTTTACAGATGTTTCAAATACTGTAGCAGCTGTCCAGAGCGCATGAGGACCTAAAAGAAGAGCCTTTGCTTCTTTGAGACAAACTAGCCCACCTTAACAGACTTTGTTGGCCTTTTTGGAGAGACCACTGTGCATATATTCACTCTGCCAGGGTTTAAGACATCATGTGGAGATTTTTGATTTGTAAATATATGGATGAGTATTTTGAACAGTTTAAAGTATTTTTTCTATAACCATTATGAGGAAACTTGAAGGTTGTCTTTTGAAAAGGATGATTTTTTTTCTTGGACCATCTGACTACACTGTAAATGAATAAAAATCTGTGGTGGGCGAAGATGGGCCTTGGACCCTGTTGTAATTGTGTGCTACGGTTTAAAAGTTTTTTTTTTTTTTTTTTGGAAGGAAATTAATACTTTTATTCAGCAAGGACACATTAAATTTATCAAAAGTGACAGTAAAGACATTTACAATGGTACAAAAATGTATTTCAAATAAATGCTGTTCTTTTGAACTTTCTATTCATCAAAGAATCCTGAGGAAAAATATCATGGTTTCCATTAAAATATTAAGCAGCGCAGCTGTTTTCAACATTGATAATAATGAGAAATGTTTCTTGAGCACCAAATCAGCATATTAGAATGATTTCTGAAGGATCATGTCACACTGAAAACTGGAATAATGCAGTCACAGGAATAAATTAGATTTTAAAATATATTTAAATAGGAAGCTGTTATTTTAAATTGTAATAATATTTGACAGTATTGCTATGTGCAATCTTGGGGAGCATAAGAGATTTCTTTCTAAAATATAAAAAAAATCTTACCCCAAACTTTTCAACTGTTGTGTAACTATTAAAATGTATAACATTACTGTGAACTGTTGAGCCACTACATGGATATTCTGTCAGTTATTTTTGTAAAAATATATCTCTAGTGCTGAAAATAAAACCAGTCTTTTAAATGTACAGAGTAAAAAGTTTAATGGCTTGTACGGTAACAGAACTTGGAGAACATACTTGTATGCAAGCTACATGTCACTTAACTGCACTTGCAAAATAAGAGTTGCTCTGCAACTGATATAGATAAAAAGCTCTATAAAGATGAGAGTAAGGATCCAACAAAATTACGGTTTATAAAAACAAATGGTCCCCATATAAAGCATATCACTCATCACAGTTCATACATCAATTCTGCATTAAAGTTAGAGGTAATTGCACTTGGAATCGGAATAATTGATAAAGTAAGCCGTTTCCTGAGGTCTTATGTTTGCTAATGTCCCGTACGCCACCATCCAGCCATAAGGATGGCGACTAGTTAATCCATTGTTGAATAATCAGTGGTCTCAGGTTTCTGAGGTATCTTATTAGACAGGAATGTCTGACATCAGTCAGTGATGAAGTGAACAAATGAGACAGGAAAAACGCCCTTCCTGGTCGGCTCCCCGTTAATGTGGCCCACCTGCAGGACACACGAAAGAGGCATCAAGATCGGACACGATTCAGTCAGCTGATGTGCACATGTACTGTGTGAAGTATGACTGCGTACTCACCCACCACTCCTTGTCCTCCTCTCCATCCACTATTATCACCTCTCCCTCAGAGAAAGTCAGTTCATCTGGGTTATCAGCCCGACAGTTATACAAGGCCTTTACTCTCTTAGGTCTCTGTTTCTGAAAAAAATACAGCACAAACGTTTTAGATTTGCCACTGACATCACAATTAAAATGTATAATAACAAAATATCAAGTCTCATTTATTTCAAAGAAAAATAACACTTTTCATGTTTGCAGATTTCACTTGGTTTGATATTATGTAATGCAATGAAATTTCACATTTAATTGTGGCTTATTTTTGGAGCAACATGTTTTAATCTGTTGGAAAACAAATCAAATGAATTCAAAATATTTAATTTAAAAGAAGAATTACATATAAACTATTTATTTTTTACAGAAATTAATACATTTAGTCTTGCAAGGATGCATTAAATTGCTCAAAGGTGACAGTAAAGACATTTACAATGTTACAAGTAATTTCTATTTCAAATAAATGCAGTTATTTTTAACTTTCTATTCATCAAAGAATCCTGAAAAATCTGTCACGGTTTCCAAAAATATACTAAGCAACTATTTCAACATTGATAATAATAAGAAATGTTTCTTGAGCACCAGATCAGTATATTAGAATGATTTCTGAAGGATCATGTGATGTGAAGAGTGGAGTAATGGCTGCTGAAAATTGAGCTTTGCCATCATAGGAATAAATTACATTTTAAACTATATTCAAATAGAAAACAGTTATTTTAAATTGTAATAATATTTAA
Organism: Spinibarbus caldwelli; assembly: GCA_039654775.1. Classification (NCBI taxonomy): domain Eukaryota; kingdom Metazoa; phylum Chordata; class Actinopteri; order Cypriniformes; family Cyprinidae; genus Spinibarbus; species Spinibarbus caldwelli. The sequence goes on along the minus strand of CM077241.1, from coordinate 19,185,185 downwards.
CAATATTACAGTCGTTACTTGTATTTCTGATAAAATAAACAGGCTTGGTATGCACAAGAAACTTCTTTCAAAAACATTAACAAATTGTACCTACACCAAACTTTTGAACGGTGGTGTACTTTTGAGGGGAAAAATGTCATTTTAATGGCTGTCTTAAATGGTCACTTACAGGTGGGGCCATTCTGGGTTTGGGAGCAGGAACAGGAGCTGGTGCTGAGGCAGATGGCGGCCCAGAATCTGGAGAAAAAAAATCACCATTTAGACTTATTTCAACCTAAAATATATCAAATTTTTTAGAGCTGTATTCATCATGTATGTTGGTATCATTAAATTCACCTGTTTTGTCACTCTGTCGGGAGACAATGGGTGGAGCTTTATTTACATTTACATCTTTACTAAAAGGACCAACAGGATGCCTGAGAAATATACAGAACAGTGCAGCTGATATAATGTAGCTAGTGCTAACAATGGTACAAAACCAACAGCTGAAATCCCTATAAAAAAATGTGACATATTACCTAGTGGGGAATTTCACTGGTTTGGGTGCAGGGGCTTTTGGCTGTGGGGGTACAGGAGGAGGTGGGGGTTTATATGAAAATGACGTGGGCATCACCGGAGCAGGTGGCACTATAGACGCTGGTCTAGCTGGGGCGGTTGGTATAACTGGGGGAGCAGAGGGTGCAGATGGAACCAGAGGCATTTGGGGAAGAGCTGCCTTTGGATCTGGAGGCGGTGGTCTCTTGACCGCAGGAGGAGGTGGTGGAGCAGGGGGGAGCACTATAGGAGAGACAAGACTGGTTATCAGTCTGCCTACAAGAAAAAAACAGCTTGATTTTTGGAACATGGTGCCTGGCTTTATAGCTGTTCCATAGTAGTTTTAATTGGTTGACCAGGCGGTAGAGCATTATGGAGCAACAGACCTGCTACCATGTTCAAAAAAACATCTTGACTGCTGTTCAAAGGTTTTTTTTTATTCAAAGAAACTAATACTTTTATTCAGCAAGGATGCATTAAATTGATCAAAAGTGACAGTACAGACATTTATAATGTTACAAATGACTTCTATTTCAAATAAATGCTGTTATTTTGAACTTTCTATTCATCAAAGAATCAAAATGGATCATGGTTTCCACAAAAATATTAAGTAGAACAACTGTTTTCAACATTGATAATAAACATTTAGTGATTGAATAAAAGCAGCCATGGTGAATGTAAGAGGTTTGTAAAATACATTACATAAAAATAATCTTTATAGAAATGGGTGTAAGACTCTACTGAAGTAAGACTCACCGTACACTGAGATGTTTTTTTCTGGACTCTGAGGGTTTGAAGGGTCTGAGCATGATCTTTGCCTCCCGACCATCTCCACTGAAGGACTCCACCCTGACATCACAAACACACATAAATATGTTCAATTTGTATATGTTTATGACCTTACTGAATGCACATTTGTGAGCAAGCTAAAGCTTTTTTTGGGAATTTCCTATCAGAAGATCCTCAACTCACTATGCCTGAATGTTACTCACCCCTTCCCAAGGTACGAGGCGGTAGAGGAGGAATACCCGGCACTCCTGGTAAACCCAAAGGCGGTGGGCTAACATCAAGCATGGTGCCATAAGTCTCGTTGCAGATCATGCTAGGAATAAAAGCCCTCTGCTTGTTATTGACCACATTAGCTATATCCCGAGCCAGAGCACTCATGTTGGGCATCATGGGGCCAGTGCCTGGAATAATACAGCTAACTGGACGCTCCTCACGCCTTTTGGGAATGGGCTGAAACACAAAATCAATGGCATAAAATTTTTCAAAAAAACATCACACAAAGTGCTCTATATTCTCTGTGTCCAAATACATTTTGACCTTTATGTAATGAACTAATGAACTAATGTCACATGATCTTCCAGAAATCATTCTAATATGTTAATTTATTGCTTAAGAAACATTTCTTATTATTATCAATGTTGCAAACAGTTGTGCTGCTTAATATTTTTGTGGAAACCATGATACATTGTTATCAGGACTCTTTAATAAATGAAAATTTCAGAAGAACAACATTTATTTGAATCTTTGGTAATATTAGAAATGTCTTCATTGTTACTTCTGAACAATTTAATGCATCCTTGCTGAATTAAAGTATTAACTTATTGTAAAAAAATAAATAAATCTTAAAGATAGTATAACCGAATGGCATCTAAATGGCATCTTTTGTGTAAAAAGTATGTTAACCTTGTCTTCCATCTCATCCTCACTCTCGTCCAGGTCATCATTATGTAGACGCCAGTCATACTCCACATGCACATGGACATTGAACTTCCCTGTTTGTGCCTGAGTCAGCTGTTGATCACACAACACAGAAGAACATATTAGAGGGGAATTTGCGAGAACACAATCTCAGGAGAAGCAAAGAACTTGCTCTCAAGAAAAGAAGAGAGCAAAAAGCAGCACTTCAGGATTTCTGCTGGCATTAAAGATAACAAATATACCCACCAGCTCCTCGCATTTTGTGTGTCTGAGACGCTGCGCCAGATCCAGAGGAGTCTCTCCTGCATCATTAGCTGCAAGAAAAACACATTTATCTTTTTTCTTCTTATTTTAGACATGGCCAAAAAAAACTTAGCAGTTTATATCAAATGACTTGCCATTTTGCTTGATTTATTTAAAAAAAAAAGTTAAAAAAAAACCCTCGTTATTATAGAATGTCTCATTATTTTTTCATGTAAATTATTAAGATCTGTATTAAATTCAGTTTTTTGTGTAGTTTGAATTCCCAAATTATATGAATTCTTACTAATGGTGACAGATGCTTTTCCCCGCAGTAGCAGCTTCATACATTCACTATTGTCAGTCAAGCAGCAGTAGTGCAGCGCTGTACTTCCTTTGGCAGTCTGCTTGTCTAAATTTCCACTGCACATACAAACACATACACACAGATATGGGCATGTAAAATGTCTGAATAATATGCTAAATCTTGTTTTAGCTAAAATGCAGAACATCAGTGGAGCACCTGTTCTGTACAAGGAAGTCCACAATATGGAGAGAGTTCCGGTCCACCATTCGTACTGCAAGATGTAGCGCTGTCTCACCTGGTTCCTGTCAGTGAAAAGATATACATATATATATATATATATATATACACACACACATATATATATATATATATATATATATATATATATATATTTATATATATATGTGTGTGTGTGTGTGTTTTTTTTGTTTTGTTTTTTTCATGAATTGGATTACACGGGTGGTGTTAGATGTTGTTTTTGTGTGCAGCCTCAATAGAAAAAGAAAGCACACAATGACTCCAACCTACAACTTACGTGTTGGTTGGTTTGTTGAATGGTCTCCATCAGGTCCACTCCTTCAGCGTACACCTGGATCATAGAGAAGATGTCCCGGGACTTCACCGCATCACACAGTGCGTGCAGCCGGGCTGCGTTATCTGCATACTTCTTCTGAGCGAAGCGCTTCTCTGTGTATTTGGCTGTAATGAAGTCTTTTCGTACCTGCCTGAAGGACAATTGTGAGAGAAAACATTGTAATGAAATTTATGATGTGAAGACTAAACTCGGGATTTAAAATCCAATTAAAAAAATGAAATAAACAGAAGATCTTAATGTGAGACGTATAATAAATGAAAAAAAAATTAATGTCAATGAAGCTGATCTATTGCTCACATGTCACTAGAAGGGCTGGGTTTGGGAATCTCCTCTGCTGACAGGTTTGCTTCCATGATTTCGTTGAATCCTGCATTGCCCACGCTGTTAGCAAGCTGCAACACATTTAATACCATCACAATCTGTATGTTTGCAATTGCTGCTCAAAAATGACTGATTTGTCACAAGATTTTACCAAGAGCTCAGATGTGCCCAAGACATCCAGCGTCAGAGACTGTATTCTGGAGTAGTGGACTCCCATTTCCCGATGGATTCCAGAACATTCAATGCAAATCAACACACCCAGGTTTATGGAGAGCCATGTTGGATCTGCAGTAACAACAAGTGAAAAGCCACTGACGTATCATTTGAATTTCATACAGGGTTATCTTTTCTAAGAAAAACTTTGATCTAAACAATAAAACAAGCTCTGCTGGGATGACTAAGTTTCATACAATGTACAAAGAGAAGTGGATAGGTCAGATGCAAAACAGGAAGCACAGGGTGTAGACTTCATTTTTTTTAAAAAAAGCAGAGTGAGCTGAGGCAAGAATCACACTCTCTTAAAATGTCTGTTTTAGTTTGTCCAAATAATACAGAAAACAACAACAAAAACGGTTCAGTAGTTAATTTGATTCAGCCATTATTTACATCTTATTCCATTCCAATTACATTATTTACTACTCAGGGATCAAACCTTGTAGGACTCAAACTTGCAACAATTCAGTCCTCAGCCCAGATGCTTAACCACTAGGTTACATCAATCCTATATTGCTTACTGGAAGCTCCACAGTCACAGCACACGTCATTGCCGCTCATCTTCTTCACCTCTCCTACAATAGCCTTGGTCAGCTCCCGTACGATGTTGTTCTCACCCTCGTTCTGATCATCCTTAAAGGCGTTGTTCAGCGCCTCCTCTTTACTATTCTGGAGCACAGACACCCATCTGAAACAGAAAGATACACATGAACTGATTAATAGACAGAAGTGATGGACATAATAATTACATTCTCACATGGTATTTATAAAATCATGTAAAATTCTCTTATCGTATGAGCACACACACACACTCACTTCCACACTCACATTTGACACTCTGCTTCGTCCTCTGCCTGGAAGTGATACGTTCTGTCATCTAGAAGATGGAAGAGAACAGTAAGCAAATAAAAATGACCAACCAACCATATGAACCATGACAGACTGAGAATACTGGCTCTGAATTTATGAGAGTATAGGACTGTGCTTGTTGTAAAATTATATTACGTGATATAAGATCAAAGCATTTTTTCTCGTCTGGGTTACGCTTCACTTGGCAGGTTAAGAGGTTCAGGTTTGCTGGCGGTGCATTGGCCTGCAAGAAAGAAAGAGCAGAAAAAATGGGTACATTTAGGGATTTATTGCCCACTAATGGAAATACCCACTGAAATGGGCTATATAGAATTTATTCTACATACACTATATTCCCAAAAGTATTGGGTCACCCCCTTCTAATGAAAGGTTTGACTACTTTAGTAATTTCCATGAGTACAAATCTTAATGTTTAAGCATATTATGATATTCTAGGCAATTGTGTGCTTCTAATTTTAAAGCAACAGATTGGACAGGACCCTTTTCTATTCTAACATGACAATGCCTCTGTGTATAAGGCAAGGTTCAAAAAGAAATGATTGATTCAGTCATTGTGTAAGAACTTGACTGGTCCGCATAAAGTCAAATCCTAATCCAAGTTTAACACCTCTGGTGTGACTTTAAATGCAGATCTTGAGCCAAAAACTCATCACCAAACACCAGTGACTTGTACATATGGGTACAGTCATTTTAGACACTTCCAAAACTGTTGCAACAGAGATGGAAATACAGTTTTTAAGTACATGAATTATGTTTCCATCTTTGTTGCCACAGTTTGTAAGTGCCTTTTTCTGTTCTAAAGAAGGGGGTACTTTTGTCCATATAGTGAATGTACAAGTCATTGGTGTTTAGTGATGAGTTTTTGGCTCAAGGTCTGCATTTAAAGTCACACCAGAGGTGTTAAGCTTGGATTAGGATTTGACTTTATGCGAACCAGTCAAGTTCTTACACAATGAAAGAATCAATCATTTCTTTTTGAACCTTGCCTTATACACCGAGGCATTGTCAGGCTAGAATAGAAAAGGGTCCTGTCCAATCTGTTGCTTTAAAATTAGAAGCACACAATTCCCTAGAATATCATTATATGCTTAAACATTAAGATTTGTACTCATGGAAATTACTAAAGTAGTCAAACCTGTTCATTAGAAGGGGGTGACCCAATACTTTTGGCAATATAGTGTATATTCATTATGTTTATTAAAATAATATAAAGAATTATATGTGTGTGTGTGTGTGTTTGTGTGTGTGTGTGTGTGTGTGTGTGTGTGTGTGTATTTAATAAACATATTTTCATATATATTTATAAAATTATATATATATTATATAAAACATAATTATAATTCTAATATATAAACTCTCAGAATTTATTTTACATACTTTTTAATACTTAATAATTTTATTTATTAAAATTCTATCATTTTAATAATAAATAGGTTTATATTATATTATATATTATATTATCCACCTTATTCTTCCCGTAAAAATGGGTGCTGCCATTTGTAAATTTTATGGGTCTTGCTTCTGGTCTCATTTGCTTCCAGCTATTTTTAGCTGTACAAAACCGCTCATTTTGCTGCTTGATGTTGCAAATTGGTGTGTCTTACTATATTATTTTAATGTATTATCTTAATTATGAACACACTGGTTTGCAGTGTAAACAGTTTTACCATTTACTGCAAGTTGTAATTCTTTTCGTTATTTCTCTATAGCGGCTAATGAACCGGAAGTCTCGCCCATAGGCTTACTTCCGCACTGAAGAATAAGGTGGATAGGTTCATATTATATATATATATATATATATATATATATATATTTACAGTATATATATATAGATATAGATATAGATAGATAGACAGACAGACAGACAGACAGACAGACAGACAGACAGATAGATAGATAGATAGATAGATAGATAGATAGATAGATAGATAGATAGATATAGATGTAGATATATCCAGATATATATCCTCTAAGTTTGTTCTCCTACCGTTCCATGAGAAATAGTCAATAATCCATTTTTCACAGTGCACTTCCTTTTCTGCCAAACCTTTCTCAGTCTGTAAGATGGAGAGAAGTCTTTATCACCCAAACATTACAGAACATTCATTCACTACCCTTAAAAAGGATGCGCTGGACTTATAATGCATGTGAATATCATTAAAGTCCCAGACAAACTCACCCCTCGCTGCGTTTGAGGAGCATCCCAGAGCGCTCAGTGCCGTAAGCTTTATTGCCCTGCAGCTGGTGAAGACTATAGCCTGCATTCTGCTTTGACTGAAGGTCCTTTTACCACACAAACAAACAAAACAACAAGATTTACCACAAAATTAAGCAATCATCCCATCAATCATAGTTTCCAAATATTTTTTGGCTCACCTCTTTACACTCTGACTGTAGGGCAGATTTGAGAATATCTCTCAGCTGCATCAGCTGTTTCCTTTCTGCATCTTGTGTCTGCTTGTTCTACAATTCACACACAAACAATGACAAACATAAGAACATAAGAAATAAATGACTGTGTAAATAAAGAATACATCTTCAAAGGATCAGATAGCGATGTCAAAAAACGTACTGCAGTTAAGTCTGTGGCAAGTTTTTCCATGAAAGGTTTCAGCTTGTCCACAACTTCTAACCCATCCTGGAAGAAACTGTGTGGAAATAGGAAACCAACTCATTTAAAAATGAAATGTATTGTTACTGGGAGAGTATTGTAAACAAACATACTTGCACTGGGCATGAAAGTATTTGATGAGGTTTTGGAGCAGGTCAACTCCCTTCTTGACTTTAATTTCATTCACCTTAATGAGATACTAGGGAAAAAAAGTTACAGACTTAAGTATGAAACAATCACTTCAACTGCTTTCTTTTGCTTTCTATTTACATTAACTATTTGTTAACTAAGTTTCAAAAGAGATATGATCAAATGTAAAAGCTTCTCTTTAACATTCAGTGAAAATGCATGATGATCACTGGCCATCATAACTTAATGTGTGTGTGTGTATGTGTGTGTGTGTGTGTGTGTGTGTGTGTGTGTGCGCGTGTGTGTGGGTGTGTATATGTCACCTTGCAAAATAAACAACAGCTTTAATATTTGAATTTTCTTTACTCATGTCTTATATTACCAAGGGCAAGAAGTGAACCAGGACCATCACTCGAAAAAATAAAGTGACACCCTTGCTGATGCTGGTTGTATGTGAACCACATTCCTTACTTCACACATCTGAAGCTGAAAGAGGCGTCTCTCTTTCTCCATCTCTTCCGCAATCTCTCCTCCGCTGATCTCTGTTCTAATCAGACCGTGCTGTTTGGCATGTTCCCGTTTTTCTTTCTCAATCTTGCCCCTGTAAATAAGTTTAGAGCATTGACATGACAAAAAATGATAGCGCATGTACTTAACCATGCACAAACATTAGGCTTTCATCAATGCCTCATAATGCACAAACAAACCATATGCTGGTGCTGTTGTTTACTTAAGGTATGGCCCACATTATGATAAGCTCTTCATCTATGCTACAGGCCCAGAACTTAAAGGGATAGTTCACCTTTTTAGCTCAAACATCTGACATGACTAAACCTCCATCTATGTAGTGCAACCTCCCCTTCCCCTGTATGCTAGATAGAAATAAACTAATCTACAGTTAAAACTCTGCTCAGAATGTGTTTCCTTTTGTGCATCATGTAAAGAACAGGAATATCTCAAAGATATTCAATCACTAAGGGCTTCATGAGTGTCCAATGTTCACTGATCAATCTGTAACTATTACTTACTTTTTAATATTTTTTTCTGAGGTTAATATAAAGAGGTTAATAGGTACTTACAGTTTGGTTTCGTAATCCTTCCATGCTTTATCAAAAGGCTTTTTCAGATCCTGACAAACAAATGAGAGCACAGTCAACATATGAAGATATATTAAAAAAACCTACCGTAACTGAGAATTCATTGTATTTTTATATAAATAAACAAACAATGAAACAAAATGTAACAGAGATTTTTTTTTTCCATCAGCATATTAGACTGAAGTAATGGCCACTGAAAATTGAGCTTTGCCATCACAGGAATAGATTACATTTTAAAATATATTACAATAGGAAACAGTTATTTTAAATTGTAATAAAATTTCAAAATACGACTATTTTTACTATATTTTTAATGACCCCAAATGTTTGAACGGTATATGCATATACATATTTGGTCACACTTTAGTTTAGGGACCAATTCTCACTATTAACTAACTTTTTTTTAACTTTGAATTTTGCCTCAACAAATTGCTAATTTGCTGCTTATTAATAGTTAGTAAGGTAGTTGCTAAGTTTAGGCATGGGGTAGGATTAAGATATCTAAAATATGTTTATGAAGAATAAAGCATTAATATGTGCTTTATAAGTACTAATAAAAAGATAATATGCTAGTAATATGAATGCTAATAAGCAACTAGTTAATAGTGAGAATTGGTCCCTAAACACACAATTTTTTATACAAATATTTGTCATTGCATACCCCTCTGACTCCTTTAAGGTCTCCCTTCAGCAGACTGTCTAGTGGGAAAGTGATGATGTTATTCATGTTCTGCAGCTGTGGGCACAAAAGAAGACATTAGGAGCTTCCTAAACAAAGTGTATAGTTTGTGTAATTACATATATCTGTGTGAAAACGCTCTACATGTAACTCGCAGTATCTCCAGCTACTTGTGAGCCACAGGCATGACAAATACAGGTCTGACAAATACTTCCAAATATTCATAGCAGAAATAGCTACAGCAGATGGATGTCTGAAACTTACTCACCAAGTTCTTAAAGAGATCAGTGAGCTTTTTGGTGAAAACAGCAAATCTGAGGAAATAATCGGGCATCTCAGGGTCATCTTTGTACACAGTGTTATCCATAAACCTCTCCAGTGCCTGGATGTACTGCTCCTCATTCTCTGCATGAGCTGAAAACACACAGAATCAGTGTCATTTACCCTCCACATTATTGTTATTTTTATATACAAAAACCTGTTTGGTGATCAAGGATACTTCATGCATTGTCCAAATGTCGCCTTATAAAGCTCATTTGTTTTTAATACACTTTGCTTGACCGTATCTCAGTGGTTCATACGGGCATGAGCAAACTCCTGTTACGTGGGCCTTTTCCATTTCTACCGCTTGCAAAAAAAAAATACTTCCTAGTTTATGAGTAGAGTGCTGTAGAAAAGAGCTTAGTAACCACTCCCCAGTGGTGTGCAGTACAGCAAAAGGCCAACAGGCTGTTTCAGAGCTGGGTTACTATAATGAGGAAACAATGTGCTTACAAAGTCTGCTTCCTTCACTGAAGGAAATTCACTAAGAAGGAACTGCCACAGATTTAATTATTTTAAAAATAAATTTATTATTATTTATTCAATTAGTTTTTTGCCAATTTTTAAACCACCTCACAGGGTACTCATTCTGATGTCAATGTTTGTGTAAACCAATGTTATTTTAATATTATTTATATAATATTTTAGTATTTATTCATATTTTGAAAAAATATTAAAGAAAAATAAAAAATAAAAAATAAACTTTTTTATTTTTTTATTTAAATTGTAGTTGAAATTTTAGTCATTTTTTGATGGGCTTCTGTCATTTTTATGATTTTTTTCCCCAAATATTTCTATGTAGCTTTATTTTATATAAAAACGTTTTTCCAAACGTTTTTGAAGACAAACACATTTTTTCTGTAGATTAATTTGAATGGATTAACTGTTCAACCACAAGTACTCTGCAAGGCAAACAGAGTCTATTTTGATTTCATACATACTTTAACAATAACATCAAACTGCAGTAAACCCTGAAAACTTTCCTGTACGGTATTACTGTATGCACACAGAGCAAGTAGATTACTTCAGGACTATGATAACTGCTCAACAGCACTTTTTTGTAGATTTAAGGAAAAACAACAGATGTGGCAATCTAGCTCTAAATTTGTACATGGAACACAGCAGTAAGAAAAAAAATGAAAGAGAGAGGGGAAATAAGCAGGTTCTTGCTGGAACAGGTATCGGTGATTCTGGTAGGAATGAGAAGAATGTGTGAGGTAGAGCACAAAACCTGCTTGCTAGAGTAACAATGACTTGAATAACATTGTATATGAAACCAAAAGCTTTGCCCAGGCTATTGTTATATACTGTATTATTTGGCGCTATTTGGTAAATGGGCTTAACAGAACAATTATACTATTATTTATACAGTCAAAAAACTTTACTTTCAAAACTGCTTTATAGTACAAAATAAAAGTGCAAAATTTGCACAAACCTACTGGTTATTGATTAAGGCTGAGAGGCAAATGATCATTTGTAATACTCACTCAGACCAGAGCTGTTTATGGCCTTGACTGACTTCTTTATTTTGTGCAGTACACTGCGGTCCAGATCCAACGCCTGCAAAACAACATGAATCCTTTTCTTAGATGGATGTTTTGTGCTGAACAGACCAGTTCTAAATACACAGGATGATTTTAAAATAAAGTAAGATAACAACGTGAAAAATTGGTTTATTTACACAATGAGGAACAAACTGCACCAATAAGACCCACATCTTTACTTAACTGCCTTAAAATGCTTTACAGTGATTAAAAATGCTACATATTCTACACTCTCAGACAAAAAGGTACAAAAGTTGTCACTGGGGTGCTTACTTTTCAAAAGGTACACCTTGGTACCTTATTTACCCTTAAAATCACATATTTGCACCTTAAAGATACATATCAGTACCTAAAGTGATTGTATTAGGAACCTTTGAAAGGATACCACCCCAATGACAGCTTTTGTATTTCTGAGAGTGTCAGGCATTTACGTTTATGCATTTGGCAGATGTTTTTATCCAAAGTGACTTACGTTGCATTCCACACATTTAATCAGCTCTTGTTTTCCCTAGGAATCAAACCCATGACCTTGGCATTGCTAGTGCCACGCTCTACTGTTTAAGTTACAGGATTGCCTAATAAACACAATCAACACCTTTTTGTGCATAAAGTAGGTCAAATTAGAATAACAAATGTACATTTGTAACCCAGTTTTGTACAGCATTGTGTTTATACTTCCCTCTCACACACATGATTGAATTTACATCCAGACACACTCAGATAGCCTGTAATTTAGCCGGCCATCACTCATGTTGAATCACACTCTGGGAATTTTGCACAAAAAGAGCTGAGTGAAGTAGACAGTCTTGTGGCCTAAAATTTGTGTTTATGCAGAAGTCATGTCTGGTACAAGACCAAGACAAAATCATCTGATGAGGGATAAGCCTGGTGCCCGCCAGCTGACAACACTCATTCATTTCTGGCTGTCACAGTCTGTCTGACATTCAGCATTAATAGCATTATGATGAAACATGCACTACCATTCAAAAGTTTGCGATCAGTAAGTTTTTTTTTAAAGAAATTTATATTTTTATTCAGCAAGGATGCACTAAATGGACCAAAAGTAACAAAGATAAAAATTATGTTACAAAAAATATAAAATAATTATATAAGAATTAGTGCAGCCTTGGTGAGCAGAAAACAGAGCATGGAAGAGATTTACAGAGATACAGAGAGTGACCGAACAGGGCCACAGACCAATAAAAAAAAGTTGTGGAAAAACAGTAAGCAGACGTGTGTGTACGAGAAGGAGATTAGACGGGACAAGCTGGGACAAGAAATGGGACAGCCATCCCAGCAGCAATGGAAGGATATGCTGTTTGTACAAATCAAAGCATAAATACGCGTACAAGACGTATCCTTCCACTGCTGCTGACACAGAACTGCGTATGCTATGTGCGTCCAGCGGATGTCGTTATTTTTGTTTTCTTTCCGTACAAAAAGTATTCTCGTAGCTACATAACATTATGGTTGAACCACTGATGGCAGATGGAGTATTCAGATGATGTCTTTCATACTTTTCTGCACCTTGACAGTGCAAATTGTTTGGCAGTCAATAGGACAGTCACAAGCCTCCCGGTTTTCATTCAAAATGTCTTAAATTGTGTTCCGAAGACGGACAAAGCTTTTACGGGTTTGGAACAACATGGGAGTAAGTGATTAATGACAAAATTTTCATTTTGGGGTGGAGTAACCCTTTAAGAAATGAGAAAAGATGAAGGGAAAGAAAAAGAGAGAACAGAAAGGGCGAGAAAGAGATGAGAGATATTAACTGCACTGGGGTTTCCATCAAAGGCAGGTCTCAGCAGGACACCACGCACAGGGAAGGAAGAACCGGAAACGACAGCAAAGAGTACCAACTGCCATCTTTATGGCATCTGTGGGTGTACGCAGCCCTCATGCTACACAGAAAGACCATATCCAAATATTTAAAGGGTTTGACCAAAACAACCACATCATCTTAAATCACTTTATAGACAAGCAAACTTATGCATAAAGAAACGTGCACAAGATCCAGCTCCTTTACATAAACCATGAACATCTGTTTACCTCAGCTACTTCCTCCATTGAGGCTAAATGCAAATGGGGTAGAGCCAAAGGGCAACTCATTAAGAGTGTTTTCCCTCTGTGTATCCCAGTCACACGAAAACGCCAGTTCCTCTTTTACTCATACCTGCTTTCCAAAAATCATCTTCTCCTTGACACACTATGTATGTGTTTATACTATAGCTCTCTTGGTTCTTTTGGTCAGGACCGAAAAAGTAAATGATACATTTAGTCTTGGATCACTTAGCATTCACTGTCATTTTTACCACTGAACTTAAAGATACAAAAGGGAAAAGGACATGGTCACAGCCTGATTAGACAACTTTTATGATGCATATTTTGCATGCTTACCGAACATCTAAAACAATGCTGGGCTAAATGTATATATGGTGCACATATATATTTTACCAGCTTATAAATCACAAAGAGCTTACAAAATGTGTAAAAGAGTCAGAACAGCGCCAGATATTCCTCTTTTGCATAATCGAAGATCTGCTGCAAGGAGATGACGGTTCTGATGCCTGTACTAAACTGTAACTGGGCAACACAGCTTCTGTGACAAGAAGAACCAGATATGTTGTCACACCTTCTGACATCACATTCTGATTTTGGTTTGTTTGGTATGGCACACTTATTCAAATGAACCTCACTAACAGTGCAGTCACACCAGAGTTCATTTTAATCAAACAAAACCTGCAAAGTGTGAGCACATCCTATGAAGAATCTCCTTTATGAAGTGTTTTTGGCTGCTTCTTTGTCATCATTCAGAAATTACTGACACTTCCCTCGTTCATCAGAGGTTAACATCGTTAGTTCAAGTTCAGAGTCAGAGTGTAAAAGAGGTAAAAGAGGAAGAGCTACAGAGCTTTTTTAGATTAAAAGCACAAAATACAGTGTCATTCTTAGACATGAGTAAAGTTCAACTAGATCTACTATTCTGATGGTGAAACAGGCTGACAGAGTTCAGAACTGTTTGCACAAAGCAAGCTCTTTTATATTTCCGATGAAGAAGTAACTGCAATTTTGAAACTAACGCAAACCTTTAGAAGAACTACAGGACATATAGTTGTTCCTATTCATAGAGATCAATAGTATATAAAAATTATTACACACAGTTTTTATGGAACTCTTTATCTGATTGAACTATTAAAATGACGTTAAAATTGGTGCAAACCAGTTACTGTAGATGTTACCACACAAAACACATTACTGGGTTATCTGACACAATATTTTTACAATGTAAGCTCAACAAAAAAAGATGATTTACACTACCCATCATGTGGACTATTGCCTACCAACTGACATCTGAAATCTAGTTAACAGTATCATGCATGGGTCAACCTTTGTATACTGTAAAAAAAAAAATCATTTTGTCAAACAAACTCAATTTTACAGATAGACTGAACTATCAAATGAAGATAATGTTGACACAACATAAAAATGTAGTTTTAGTCTATATTTAAGCCATTTAGTTTGAGCAACTCACGCAGCAATACCTTGCAATGTCATGTTTGATCACTGATGATGCACTTGAATTTATGTTTTTGGTCAAAGCATGGGGACTTATGATGACAAAAATTTGTTATTCGCAATTAATATGTGTTTTATACAGTTTTTTGATTATATCTTGTTATAAAAGTTGTGTTACGTTTCAATTCACCATTATGTTAGTGTTCTCTTCTGTTAAGCTTCTTCCATTTCAGTATGTGTTGGTGTGTAAGTAACTATATATAACCTTCTCAGTTTGCTCAAGCCAGACAAAGTCCTGCATCACTATTACTGTACGTAAAGTTCAACTTAACTTAAAACGCTTGTTGAACTTAGATCCACAAGCAAATAACATTTTGAGTTTATAAAGCTAAAGTTTTTGACTTCTCCCAACTTCTGATTTTTACAATATATTATGGCAGTACCAAAGCAAAAGTAAAATATTGCACAACCACAATATGTCACCAACAACATTTTTTTGATACTTTGTATTAGTTGGTGTCTTTTGAATAGTTTTAAATGTTTATTATTTTAGCAATCTTCCACCATCTTTTTATGTTTGTCTTATTTCTGTAATACCTTACCTCAGGCACAGACCTGTGGAAATCAATGCTGTATGCATTTATTAATAATAAATCACTGTTAATAGTAAATGTATGTGATATCAGGTTCATTATGTGACTTTGAGACTTATAAAAGACTAAAACTGCTAACAAGTTAAGAGTGGCGCCAACATAACAGCGATAAGAAGTTACATGAGCCCGTGAGAAACATGGGCGAGGTTCACTTTCAACACAGGATACACTGAGCTTCGTGCTACAAGAAGGAAGTCATTTTCCAGGCTCCTTTTGTAAAGTTGACTAACTTATAGGATTTACTGAACCAATGTTCTTAAGTTAGACAACACACTTTCTGTAATACAATTATACAGATAAGAGTTCATAACAGCGCACTTCGCGTTAGTCTGTAAATTGTGTTTTACTGTACATCCGTGTTATTAAGATTGTAAAGGTGTTTTACCTCTTCCAAAGCCCCGACTGTATTCCTACAGTGAGCCATGCGCGTGCAGAACACTGATGTTGTTGGTGCTTTATAGTCCTCATTGGTAATGTCCATAAACTCCGGTACTGTCAGTTGATCAGGCATGATTATTCCCTTTAAATCAAGACTAAAAACATAAAGTGTGTTAAATGTTGTACTTTACTAAAAGACCGCACAAAACCCGATTCAAACTCAGTCCATGTCAGTCATTCCTTAAAGTATTTAGTTTAAAAAGTTCCGCATGGAGTCCAAACAGATCAAAAAGAAAAAGAGGCAATGAGAAGTTAATTCGTCTTTGAATAGAGGAGATAAACAGCTCCATCAACGCTGGTACAGCTGACCAGATCAACGCTTCTGGATCCGCTCATTCGCACCTGTACAGTAGAAGCTCACTGTACGTCTGATTTGTAGGCGGGATCATATCGCCCGTCAATCAAATCCAGCCAGCCAATGAGAGAGAACTCCTGACCTTGCTGTCCAATCAGAGTTGAGGGACGTAACCTAACACTGAAAACCTGAAATAATGTTAGAAAAACAATACGCTTTTAACGCATCACACATTTTTTCCACCCAATAAACTTTAGTACAGTGGCAAACTGGAAATATAGTTAATTATTTGGCAACAACATCTCGTCTTGATTCGTAAGGTTTTTTTTTATCTATAACGTTAAATATATTTTATATATTTATTTATTTATTGCTATCCTAATTGAGATGGTGTACTTCTCCTCAAAGCTTTTCAATATAATTTGATAACCTATTTAAATATCCGCTTTAGTTAGCTTTTTTCTTTTAGTTTACGTTCACGTCGAACTTTTATTTTGACTTATGACTACACCGGAAGTGCTTGTCTCATGCTCATAGTGTGTGGTTCTCAGTGCTTACGATCGTAGTATATTTTTATTAGAGATATCGATGGATATCGAGTAAATATAATTCTTAGTTAAGTGTAAAATACCCCAAAAGTATGGCTACAAAACGTAAAGCAGATGTACCAGTGCCTGCTGAAGAGAGTGATCAACTCCTCATAAGACCACTGTGAGTTCAGTTCATTCATACTGTTCAATAGTACTTCTATTCCGCGCCAAATGTTTTGGTGACTTACTGTTTGACTTACAGTTTTCAAATAGTAAACACAATATCTAACAGGACCAAAGTGATTCATTAATCCTTTCTCTGAGTATTGTAACTATTAGATCTTCCTCACTGTATTGTTTGTAACAGAGGAGCTGGTCAAGAGGTGGGCAGGTCATGTATCATCCTGGAGTTCAAGGGCCGTAAAATCATGGTAAGCTAAATTTTGTGCTCTATCCTGCTTTTGATGGATTTGACAGATGTATTTTTGACATGTTATGTCTTTACAGCTGGACTGTGGCATCCACCCTGGATTGGAGGGCATGGATGCATTGCCTTACATTGATTTGATAGACCCAGCTGAGATTGACCTGCTCCTCATCAGCCAGTGAGTTTCAATCTTAAAATGAAAGAAATCAAGTCAGTGATGTTCAAACATTTGCTGACCTCCTTTTTCTTTGCCAGTTTTCACTTGGATCATTGCGGAGCCTTGCCATGGTTTTTACAGAAGACAAGTTTCAAAGGGAGGACTTTCATGACCCATGCCACCAAAGCCATTTACCGCTGGTTGCTTTCAGACTATGTGAAAGTCAGGTACACCAAAGCTCTTGTTTCAATAAAACGGCACTTTCAGTTGTTTTTTATAAAGAACCAGCTCTAATATATTGTCTGGTTTCCTTGTTTCTGAAGCAACATCTCAGCGGATGACATGCTGTACACCGAGACTGATCTAGAAGAAAGCATGGACAAGATTGAGACCATCAACTTCCATGAAGTGAAAGAGGTGGCCGGCATCAAGTTCTGGTGCTACCACGCAGGCCATGTTTTGGGAGCAGCCATGTTCATGATTGAGATTGCAGGAGTGAAGGTTGGTGTAGTTCTTTCATTCCGATCTTTTCAGTAACTCTCACACTCAGTTTGTGCTCATGATCATGGTCATTCTCTTCAGCTACTGTACACAGGAGATTTCTCACGTCAAGAAGACAGACATCTCATGGCAGCTGAGATTCCCAGCGTCAAACCAGACATTCTTATCACAGTATGTACTAGATTATATGCTGGCAACATGATTTCTTTTGATGTTTTTCTCTGGCCCCATCACAAATATTTTTACTTGTTATTTAGAATTTATTTACAAAATAAATACATCACAACGTGTTTATACCCGTCTTCTTTTCTATTCATGTAGGAGTCTACATATGGCACTCACATTCATGAGAAGAGAGAGGAGAGAGAGGCTCGTTTCTGCAACACGGTTCATGACATAGTGAACCGTGAGGGCCGCTGTCTCATCCCTGTGTTTGCTTTGGGTCGAGCCCAGGAGCTGCTGCTCATTTTAGGTAAACTCCAGCAGTTTAGACTCTCAGCTTCTTCAACAATGTCTTACTGAAGTTCTGCATGTCCTCTGTTTCAGATGAATACTGGCAGAATCACCCTGAACTGCATGACATTCCTATCTACTATGCCTCATCCCTGGCAAAGAAATGCATGGCGGTATACCAGACCTACGTGAACGCCATGAATGACAAGATCCGCAAGGCTATCAACATTAACAACCCGTTTGTCTTCAAGCATATCAGCAATCTTAAGGTTGGCATCTTCAAAACTGAATATGAATAGACCAGACAGAACTTAGATTTTGGTTTGATTTAGTTGTTAGTTGCTTTTGTCTTTTTTATTAGTTTTTGTTTTTAAAAATATTTTTTTATATTTTGATTTATTTTTCAATTTTTGTACTTCAACTTATTTCAGTTAGTTGCCAAGAAAGAAGTATTTATTATATTTATATTTTCTTTTGAATTATTTTTCATTTTATATATTTTCTGTGTTCATTTTAGTGATAGTAATGTTGTTAGTTGCTTTTTTTGTTTTTAATTTTCTTATTTATTTTCTGCTTAATTTTATTTATTTATTTCTATATATTTTACTTTATTTTTATTTCAGGTGTTGTTTTTTTTGTTTTGATTTGCTTAGTTTTTCACTTTTTGCTGTAATTTTGTGGTACTTCAATGTATTTATTTCTTTTAGTTGCCAAGAATCATTTTCATTCAAGTTTTTTTTAATATAATATTTATAATTCATTTTATTTCAGCTTTAATTCAATTAACAACAAATATTTTTAGTTTTAGTTAAAAATAACACCACTGGTTCGATGGGAAATACAGGTTTCATAATCCAAAAGTTTGTCAAATTTGTATAAACTTGTGTCTTGTCCTCCAGAGTATGGACCATTTTGATGACATTGGCCCTAGTGTGGTGATGGCATCTCCAGGTATGATGCAGAGCGGTCTTTCCAGAGAGCTTTTTGAGAGCTGGTGCACCGACAAGAGGAACGGTGTCATCATAGCAGGTTATTGTGTGGAAGGAACGCTCGCCAAGGTGAAGCTCCTCGAACTTCAGCCACAATATCTCCACAGATCAGTATCAAGTTTCTTATGAATTCTGAATTAAACCTGTCCTCACCACTGTTTTCTCTTCAGCATATCATGTCTGAGCCAGAGGAGATCACCACCATGTCAGGACAGAAGCTTCCGCTGAAGATGTCCGTGGACTATATCTCCTTCTCTGCTCATACGGATTACCAGCAGACCAGCGAGTTCATCCGAGCTCTGAAACCTCCTCATGTGGTAAGTGATCATGTCATAAGGCAGCAGGACATCAGGTTCTAGATCAGGTGTCATGTTCTTGCTGTGGTTTTCAGATCCTGGTCCATGGAGAGCAGAATGAGATGGCTCGACTGAAAGCTGCTTTGATTAGGGAGTATGAGGACAATGATGAGGTTCACATCGAGGTGCACAACCCTCGTAACACTGAGGCCGTCACACTGAACTTCAGAGGAGAGAAGCTGGCTAAGGTGAGACTGCAGCGGTCATTCCTCCACATCTCTTCAGTTTTTTCCCCGTTTTCTCTATCATACCCACAGTTAGATACATCTACTGTAGTAGTTTGTCAAAATAATGATCACAAACAGTTCTTCTGCCAAGTAACATGATTGATCAGGTTCATCCAGACTACGATTAAAATGTTTCTTCATTAGATTTAATGAATCCTTCATGAAACATCTTAAACTTGCAAAACATTCTTTCTTTCTTTTTCTTTCTTTCTTTCTTTCTTTCTTTCTTTCTTTCTTTCTTTCTTTCAGTCTGTCGTTTCTTTCTTTCAGTCTGTCTTTCTTTTTCTTTCTTTCAGTCTGTCTTTCTTTCTTTCAGTCTGTCGTTTCTTTCTTTCAGTCTGTCTTTCTTTCTTTCTTTCAGTCTTTCTTTCAGTCTGTCCTTGTTTTTCTTTTTTCTTTCTTTTTCTTTTTGTTAGTCAGTCTCTTTCTTTCTTTCTTTCTTTCTTTCTTTCTTTCTTTCTTTCTTTCAGTCTGTCTTTCTTTCAGTCTGTCTTTCTTTTTTCTCTCTTTTTCTTTCTTTCTTTCTTTCTTTTTTTCTTTTTTCTCTTTCTTTCTTTCTTTCAGTCTGTCTTTATTTTGTTCTGGTAATTTAGAAAAAATCAGTCACAAGTGTATTTGTTTAACTCAGTGAATTATTGCATCAGTCTAGTTACTGACTAATATTAATAATAATAATAACGCAGTAATGTTAATACTATCAACTGATATAGATAAACATTTGCAATAGAACTTGTTATAATGATAGGCTGTTGTAATAAAATTGTTGTAATAAAAACAAATAAGCTACAAACTTTGTGAATATGTAATTTATGTGATGAATCCTTTTTGTAATTTTTACCATTTCTTTCCTCTTTTTTTTAATTTTTTAATTTTTTTTTTTTTTTTTGTCCTTTTAAGGTGATGGGCTCTCTTGCGGATAAGAAGTGTGTGCAGGGTCAGCGGGTCTCAGGCATCCTGGTGAAAAAGAACTTCAGTTATCACATCCTCGCCCCCTCTGACCTCTCCAGTGAGTTGGTGTTTGTGATCGCTTTAGGTGTTTCATATGTGTTTGTGTGCTTCTCACACCTGTTTGTTTTTTCTTAATAATGCAGATTACACTGATCTGGCCATGAGCACAGTGAAACAGACTCAAGCCATTCCCTTCACCGGCCCTTTTCCCTTGCTTTTGAGTCAGCTACGGCACCTGACAGGTGTGTATTCCTCTGTGTGTGTGTATTACGTGTTTATATGTGTTGCTCATCATGTGTGTGTGTGTTATAGGTGATGTGGAGGAGATTGAGATCTCAGAGAAGAGCACCCTGAGAGTCTTTAACAGCATCACAGTGGTTCATGATCAGAACATGGTCTTGTTGGAGGTGAGGCGGCACACCAGTCATTCAAACACCAGTGTAACGATGACAAACTGAAGTGGTTGATTGTGTTTGTCTGTCTGTTGTGTTCTTTCTCTAGTGGTTTGCCAATCCTCTGAATGACATGTACGCTGATGCAGTCACCACAGTGGTGCTGGAGGTGCAGTCAAACCCTAAAGCTCAGAAAGGTGAATGCTTTCATCAGTTTCAAAGAAAACTGACGAATTAAAAAGAGTTTATGAAATCTTTCTTGCTTTTGATTTTGCTGGCTTCTTTTAATTTTTCCTTCCTCTGTTCCATCTCCGTTTCCTCCCTTTATTTTAGGACTGCTTCATTTTTCATCCTTCCATTTCTTCTGTTGTTCTTTCTTTTTCTCTTGCTTTTTCTTCTTTCTTTCACAATTTCTTTCATGTTTCCTTTCCTTTTTCCTTCTTTTTTCCCCTCCTATATTTCCCACATTTTGTAATCTTTATTTCTTCTCCCCTTTATTTCTTCCATTCTTCCTTCTGCCCATTCTTCCTTTCTCTTTATTACTGCCTTTATCTTGCTTCTTACCTTTCTTCCTTCTGTTCTTTTTCTATCCTTTCTTTTGTCCTTTCTCAATTTTTGCTTGCTTCGTTTTCCATCCTTCTTTCCTTGCGGTTTCTTTGTGCTCTTCTTTCCCTCCTTCCTTCCTTTTTTTTCAATTTTCGATTTTTTGTTCTAATTATGTTAAAATACTTTCTCATTTCTTATTATTTCCCACTTCATCTTTATTTCTTCCTTTTTTGCTTGCTTCTTTCCTTCCTTTCTATGTATTACTCTATTACTTGCTCTTCTTTTCATTCTTTTGTTTTTTACCTTCCTCTCCTATTCTCACTGTTTTCCTCACTTTCTTTCCCTCCCTCCTATCCTTGTTTCTTTTTCTTCCTTTTTTCCTTTCTCATTATTTGACAATCGTTAATAACTGGTCTAATTTCCACCAACATTTTTGTTTTCCTCTTTATTTTTTCATCTTAGTTGTTCAGCCCCAAGAAAAGAAGGTGGATGTGAATGTTTTCCAGAATAGATTACTGAAAATGTTCCAGTAAGTTCATCCTCACAGCACTCTGCTAACTGTCAATGATATTTATGATTAACTAAATTCTTTTTCTGCCCCAATCTGCAGAGACATGTTTGGAGAAGAGTGTGTCGACTTTAAAGACAAGAACTGTCTCACTATAAGTGTAGATGGGAAGACTGCCTTCATCAACCTGGAAACCCGAGTAAGTATCACACTGTGTGAAGGATACACACGAAAGGTTTATTGGAAGAGAAGTTTTTTAATTCTTGTGTTTTTATGTTTTCGTTCAGACCGTGGAGTATGAGGACACCAATTCTGAAGATGATTCTCTCAGAGAAATGGTGGAGCTCTCTGTACAGAGGCTGTATGAAGCCATGAACCCTGTCATGTGAGATGGGCTCTTCAATTCCTTCAAGAACTTTTGTTATCAGAGTTCATCCAACTTGAACTACTTCAACCGGACTGTAGACACCAGATACTGGACTGGCCAAAGCACTTCGAAGCATTGAATTTACATTAAAATCAGATGTAAAAAAGTTAAAGGTAGATGTTGATACGTGTGCAGTCAGGACATTCTTTTTCAGTTCTGCTACATACAGTATGTAGTGGTCATTTAAAATGTTTTTGTCTGATATTTTTTTTTTATAGAAAATGAGCTGTAATTTAGGATCCAATGTACTGATTTAATAAAAGAGGTCTTTGAGCTTAAATTTCAATACAACTCACATTAAAGCTGACACTTTAAAAATGAAAGCTTGCAAAATATACCAAGTTACACAAATATCTAACACACTGATACAAAACACTGTCTTAATATTCAATACTTTCTCTCTTGTCCCATCACAACATTGTGAGGAACCATGTAGTCGGAGTATTTTTGGGCACATTTCTTAACATCAAAAAGATTTCACAGGGTTTGACACCAGAGAATAAAAACAAAGTACATTTTCAGGGCTGGGTCACGTAATAAGATCTAGTACTGAGAAATGACACTAGTATGCTTGGTATTCTACGAAGTCAACACTAATACATTCCCAATTACATTTTTGAATAAGATTCAGAAGGTGACTTTTCAGCTACCTATAAATGACATATTGTCATATTCCCTTTTTGAGTTTTCCTATAGATTATATTACAGAACACATGGAGTAAAATACGACTTCACAATACAAATAAAAAACAAATACAAGGCACTTTGGATACTGATCTCAGAGCAGTGTTCATCAGTACATTCTTATGGGAGCAGCTGCAAGATACATATTCTTGCATACAGTCATGAACATTGTGTTGCAGAAAAGTCTAACAGCCTGATTGTCTGTCTTTTGATTTAACTTGTAACTTTGGTGGTTCATATAAAGCCAATGAGCCAAAATCTTCTCATTTATCATACATGTATAACATTTGCTGGTAAAACGGTTTAAATCACTAATACATGTTGTTTCAAGAACAGTACAAATTAAAGCAAAAAATATTTCACAGACAATATCCGAAAATATCAAATGCTCCTAAAATGTCAGATTGTCTTTTTCAAACAATAAAAAGCATGGAGAATATAAAACAATTTGCTGGTGAGTGTCAGAGCACATACACATAAAATATAACCGGTATATTCATAATGTAACAGTTCTTAAGATCTGTTAGCATCTGCTCAATCCCTTATGCAAAAACAGACCTGTAAACATCTTAGTATCGGGCAGTTAAACTTTAACAATGATGCTGGTCATGTGTAGATAACGCTGATGATAACCGTGCGTGTGTGTGTGTGTGTAATTATGTGTGCATACTGCATAATCCTAACAGGATTGACAACATTGAGTTCCAATCTAATGCCTACTGAATGATCTGTGCCTTCTGTTTCTTTATAAAAGTCCAGCGCTCTTAAAGGCATAGTTCACCCAAAAATGAAAACTGCATGACGTCATTTTTCAGCACCTTTAAAGCAGCATGAAAAGTGATTGACCCAACATGTGCTATAGTATTTTAAGGCTACGCTATAGCTTTGTGGAGCAACAGACCAAAATGTAAGTCATAAGTCAATTTCATACCTATTTTAACAGCAATCCTAATATAAGGTTTCAAAAGACTTGGAATATTGTGCTCAAGTCTTATGAATCACTTCTGAGATACTTAAATGGTGCTTTCGCATTCTTATTTATTGTGAATTTCTCGATAAAAGGACCAGCGAGACATTTGGATTTTCTCCTTCTGCGCTCCACAGAAGATAGAAAGTCATACAGCTTTAAACAACATTGAAACAAATTAAAATTTTTGAGTGAACTATCCCTTTAAAACATACTGCATTCTGGTTATTTTCAACACTGGGGCTGTAAGCACACATTTCAGTTCAACGCTTATGCAATGCTCGTTCTGCTCAGCTTTGAGCATTCCCAATCATATTCCCTTTTAGTTCATTCATAGTCACATTTCTTTTTCCCATTAATTTCCTTTTTTAATTTTATACAATTACACTCTTAGCATTCAGTCTCCTTGCTGTTACTCTGTGCATGTCTCTTTACCCTAAAGGACATGGCGTTCTCTCGGTTCTCCGTCAGATCATCAAAGGAGCGTGACGCAGAGCCAGAGGTAGGGAAGTCTTCTCCCAGGGCTTGTTCATCCAGGTGGGAATCATAGCTGGGATCTTCTTGGATGGTGGCCATTCGTGGGGGCTCAATTGTAGGGAGAGGACACGGGGTTGGGGCTGGAGCTGGAGCCACCTGAGAGATGGAGACAGGTGGTGTGCTGGTCTGCAGAGGTCCAGACGCCTGAAAGCGTGGCACTGCAGTGGAGCCTGAGGATGTGGGTGGTTTGAAGATCCGCACTGAGGCTGATTCTAGACTGCTCAGCAGCTCTGCATTCTGGACAGCACATAAACAGTCATTTGTTACATTTCTTAATATATTAAAGAAGATAACTTTTCGGTTTTCTGATTAGTACTCACACTGGGGTAGAAGAGTGACTTTGTGTTAAATTCATACTGCTGGTCAAGTTTCTTATCCTAAATACAAAGAGAGAAAGTAATCTTGTAAAACACAAAACAAACTACATTTTTTTATTGAATGGGGAATGTAATTACTGTAACTTAAAAATATTTTGTATTTAAAGGGATAGTTCACCCAAAAATGTCATTAATTACTCACCCTCATGTTGTTCCAAACCTGTAAGACCTTTGTTCATCTTCAGAACACAAATTAAGATATTTTTTATATAATCCGAGCGTTTTCTGACTCTCCATAGACAGGAAAGCAACTACCACATTCAAGGCCCAGAAAGGTAGTAAGGACATCATTAAAATAGTCAATGTGACATCAGTGGTTCAACTGTAATGTTATAAAAACTACAAGAATACTTTTTGTGCTCACGGAAAACAAAAATAATGACTTTATTCAACAATTTCTTGTCTTCTGCGTCAGTCTCCAACGCATGTTCACGACAGTACCACGACGTAGCTTCTCGTAGCTTCATAAAATTAAGCTTGAAAAACTGATGTCACATGGACTGTTTTAACAACGTCCTTACTAACTTTCTGGACCTTGAACGTGTCAGTTCCGTTGCTGTCTATGGAGGGTCAGAAAGTTCTTGGATTTCAAGTCAAGTCAAGTCACCTTTATTTATATAGCGCTTTTAACAATACAGATTGTGTCAAAGCACTTAACAGTATCAAATTGGAGGATAGAGTGTCAGTAATGTATAATAATAAGATTAAACACTCAATTTTCAGTTAAAGGCATTTCATTATTGAATTCAGAGATGTCATTGTCTAGCTCAGTTTAGTTTAAATAGTATCTATGAAATAAAATTGACGTTAATCGTAAAAAATTTCATCAGAAATCTCTTAATTTATGTTCCAAAGATGAAGGTCTTACGGGTTTGGAACGACATGACATGACATGACATGATGGTGAGTAATTAATGACAGAATTTTCATTTTTGGGTGAACTATTCCTTTAAGTGAATGAAATTGTTTTTGTGTTTTCACATTGAAAAAAGTAAAATTGAAAAAATTGAAATCAGCCAATTTTGCACTGAAGCAAGTGAAATTTGTACCATCAGATGAGTTGCAAATAACCTGAATTACCCTCTTCTAAGAGTGTTATTTCTTTTTGATCTTGTGATTTAAGTGTGTTTACTTAATTTTTTCGTTTTGCCTGTGATTTATTTCTATGCTCTTGGTGCAAAAAAGATATTTAATGTGTCATTTATTTATTTCTTGTTTTGCTCTTGGTGTAAACAGACATTTTGTGTGTGATTCATTTAACACTTTTGTTTTGCTCTTGGTGTGAAAAGAAGTTTCATTTATTAAATTTTTCATTTTGCTCTTGGTGTAAATAGACTTTTTGTCTGTGATTCATTTAACTTTTTTGTTTAGCTCTTAGTGCGATATTCAATTTTTTGTTTTAGTTTTGGTGGAAGCAGACTATTTCTCTGAATGATTTTAAATTTTAATTTACGCTCTTGGTGTAAATAGACCTTTTGTCTACCACTTAAGGTCAATCTATTATAGTATCATGCATTTCCTCAGAGCTACATGTAGCTGTAAGTTGTTAGTGGAAATGACTCACCACACAATGGACCAAAATGCTGAGAGGGATCCAGAAAAGTAGTGAGAAGACCACCACTGAGCCAACAATGTTATCAGCCAGGAACTTCCCTGAGAACACACACATAGGTCTCATTCCTCCATTAGATTTCAAGTGAGATAAACTCCCTGTGTTCACAGATAACTTACCAAAAGTATTAATGTCCAACTTCTCAATGAAATCCCACAACCTCTCAATGACATCCTGGACCTGTTTCATGCATTTGCCCTGGGAAAAAGAGGAAATGTTTAAATTATTGAACATGAATCATTACCAATTGTTTGTGAACTACTGAAATTGATCTGTGAATAAAAAAAACTGCTTTTTAGATGTGTCTTTACATAACTTAAAGCTGTAACTTTACGTTGGCACTCACCGCTCCATCACAAAAGCCCACAGTGCAGGGTTTGCCTTTCCGCAGATAGAGGTGGTTGCCCTTGTCATTGACATAAGGAGCACATACAGCATTCTTATCCCTACAGCACACCTTACAAGAGTTGTTTGTCTCTGAAAAATCACATACAGGAAAATTAAAAATAGAAATGTTTGCTTACTTTAAAAACTGTAAATGCCATGTAGCAACAGTATTAGCATTATCAACAGATCGGTTCACCATTGCAAGCACATGACTGCAGGTTCTCCACAGCTTCACAGAATGGGATGCACTCTCCGTTCAAACACTGGCCATTGTCCACACAGATGGTCTCATTGGGGAGGCTCTCTGGAGGAGGGCACTCACTGCTGAGTCCTGTAAGAAGCACAGAAGAATAGACCTTCAGTGCAGACAAAGGGCTAGACAAATGCAGTTAAATCTCATCAGTAAAGAATTTTGCCTGTTTTTAGCAGATGTTTTTGCATTCCAACACTGTTTTCATGACATTTAATCGCATTTTCTTCCCAAATTCTCATTACCATAATGCACCTGGTTATTCTACTTTCAAAATCTTTTGTATTTTCCATTTACCTCAGTTGTGATTCTCATTAGTGTAGTGATTCTCATTGTATTTTCATAAAATATTAATAAATGAAACTGAGTACACCAACTACCACCATGATCTAAAAATATTTCATAATTTAAATCTAATACAGCATCATTTCTTTTTACTTCATTGATGAGAATTGGATATTTTTGAATTATGGTATTAAGTGATTTCATTAATGCTAAATATTTTACCTGTAAATCTATAAAAAGTATGTTACCATAAAAAAATCAAATATGATAAAAAAAAAAAGTCTTGCAAAATATCTTAATGGTACCAAAACGATTATTTTATTTAAATTTAAAAAAAAAAAAAAAAAAAGAGAAAAGAAAAGAAAAAAAAAAAAGGTCATAAACTTATCTTTTGATTCTGGGTTGAAATATGACAGAGACATATTACTGACAGGTTTCATGAAATGTTAACTAAATCTATGATAAACTGCTTTTCGGAAATAGAAATAAAGCTAATATTAAATAAAATACAAATATTAGATATAAAACTTGAAAAAAAACAGAAATGTCGTCTTGGCTGTAATAAATGTAAGTTATTTAAGTACTAAAATTATTACAACTAAAACTGAAATAAAAATAAATAGAAAAAATGAATTAAAATGGCAAAAGCAAAAAACAAAATTACCAAAGCAAACTAAAATGACAGTGAAACGATTATCATAGTATATAAATAATACTAAAACTGTTTTCAATCTGAATTCTTAAACATGTTAATCAGATATACTGTATAAAGAAGTGCATTCAACTATCTAAACTTGGAGTTTTTCCGTTTTTGCTTCACCTGTACAGTAAGACTTTCCCTTGCAAGTGGCATTCATTGGCTCCTGACACACCTTGCTCGGCTTCTCAAACATGCAGTCTTTGCAGCACGCACTGTTCCTGTCACTGGTGTCAAGAAAAAAAAAATACA
Source organism: Spinibarbus caldwelli (assembly GCA_039654775.1). NCBI lineage: Eukaryota > Metazoa > Chordata > Actinopteri > Cypriniformes > Cyprinidae > Spinibarbus > Spinibarbus caldwelli. The sequence goes on along the minus strand of CM077241.1, from coordinate 19,156,606 downwards.
GAATTTACAAGAAAAAAAAAGCCTAGATTCAACTGAATAATGCGGAAGATTTAAAAATGAACAATGTAAGGGTGAGTAAATAATCACAGAATTCTAATGTTTTGTGAACCGTTCCTTTAATTCAGCATATCTGTGCATTTTTCTCATGAGGCCACATGGAGGAGCTGTACCTGCACTGCACATTGGGCCGCAGTTTGCAGTCTGACGTGCAGCAGCGGTCGCTGTTGAGGTGGAGAAGTCCAGGGTCACAGTCCTCACCTTCCTCCACCCGTGAGTTTCCACACACATTGCTGTTCCTCTCCCTGAAGCAGATGGAGGCCTTGGCCCTCAGTCTCTTTGCTATGGAGATCTTACTGCAATTTGAAAACAACTATAGGGGAGCACAAAAACAAAACCCTTACAAAATGATCACATGACATTCTGAACAATGGCACCAAGCTGAATTCACATTACCGAAGGACATACTTTATTGTTAGAGTGGTCCCCGCTCACCGCAATGGGGTACATTACGTATTTGCCCCCCTGGTCCTCTCTGGGCGCACAGTATGGTACATCATCTGGGTCATGAACAGCACCAAAGTTGTGGCCAAGCTCGTGGGTAGTAACCAAGTCCGCTTCCTGTTGGTATATGGTCAGAAAATCGGTTTACCAAATAATTACATCAAGTACATTTGTTTAGACTTCACTTGCCTTGGTAAGAATGGTTTTCCCGTAATTTTTGGTGCTGGTTAGTCCAGTGTTGAGGTATATAGCACGGTTGTCGTTTCCTGAAGGTGGACACTCTTAAGAAAGACAAACAATAACATAAAACAAAATGTCTAAGTATGGTGAAAACGTAATTTATTCATCCATAATATGGTATTGGCACTCACTCTCAGAGCAAAGACCTCCAGGAAAGCCTGGTTTGGAAGGAGCCACGTAAGCCAAGCCAAGTGTGCCTTCATCAAAATCCTGATAGGTGAACAGATGAGCCAAGCACACCTTGGATGCATTGTCTGCAATGTCAATGCTAAATTGCTGCAGGGGGAAGACATTTTTTTACTACATTTATAGCACAGCTGTTTAATCTTGACCTTAATCTGAAGGCCAATCAGGTCTAAATTCCCTTGGGAATTTATAAAGCATTTTTTAAATTGGTTTTCTATCTACAAGCAAAATAAGGTATATAAGGACTACAATGTGCCTTTTTGTAAAGAAACTGATTCTTTCATTCAGCAAGGATTCATTAAATTGTTCAAAAGTGACAGTAAAAGCATCTAGAATGTTACAAAAGATTTCTATTTTAAAGAAGTGATGTTCTTTTGAACTTTCTATCAATCAAGCAATCCTGAAAAAAAAAAAAAAAAAATTAATCAGCACAAATTTTGTCAAAATGGATAATAATAAGAAATGTTTTTTGAGCACTAGATCAACATATTAAAATGATTTCGGAAGGATCATGTGACACTGAAGACTGGAGTAATGGCTGCTGAAAATTCAGCTTTACCATCACAGGAACTTATTAACATTAAAAACATTTCAATTTGTAATATTATTTCAGGATATTACTGTTTTACTGTATTTTTAATAAAGTAAATGCAGCCTTGGTGAAACTTCTTTCAAAAACAAAAGAAATCCTCATACTTTTGAACAGCAGTGTATCTATTAAAATCATTCAATGGTTTCAGGATTCACATTTGAGGTATGATTATGAATAATTTATGATGTAGATCAAAATGTGAAAGTCTCTTTAAGTCATTTTAATTACAGACTTATTATAATCAAAAATCCCACACAAATGGGCTAAAAGATTGTATTTCTCCCCCGTGGGTTTTAGGACTACAAACTGAACTGCTCTAGTAACGCTTCCATTCTTTCTCTTTTCTGGTTCTCTCACAGGAAGAGATGGATAGTGACACACAATATACAAGTCTTCAATAATATTCTTCACTTTCAAGTAGAAGCACCTCTCACTGTTTCAAATTAGTACAGAGCAAAATACAGAGAACATGCTCTCATTAATTCAGTCATTTGCTCCTACAGCTCCAGCTCACTCACCTCCAGGAGCTTCTTGACGTCCCAGACATCTTTGTTCTTCACAGGAGTCCCTTTCATGTTGAAGTGGGCACCTCCTGGCTCTACTTGTGTGGGTGTCTTGTTAATTATGATCTGAAAGAGACAAATTCATGTTGCTGGCTCTAAAATAGCATTTCAGTGGAGCTGAAACATTTTCCTTAAAGAACCAAGCTTACCTGCTGAATCTGAACTCCATAACCTTTATACTCCTCATCCCAAGATGTATTACGGTAAATGTCATCCACACGATCAATCAGCTCAATCTAAACACACCCAAGGCAAATCTGTAAGACATCTGCCAATAATTTTATATAACCTTCCTATCAGATGACAGATTTTAAATGGATATGAAAGGTCTAATACAGTGGTTCTTAACCAGGGAGCATCAGCAAACCTTTTTTTTTTTTTTTTTTAAATATATATTTTTGGCATTTTTTTGCCTTTATTAGGATAGGACAGTATGTAGACAGGAAGAGAAGTAGGAGAGAGAGAGGGGGGACGGGATCGGAAAAGGTCTACGAGCTGGGACTCGAACTCGGGATGCCCAAAGAGCAACGGCGCTACATGTTGGCGCGCTGCACACAAGGCTATTGGCGCGAACATCAGGAAACTTTTAAGAGGGCCACAATATTTCAAATCATTTTTCTAGTTACACTACCATTCAAAAGTCTGGGGTTGGTAATGTTTAATGTTTTTAAAAGAAATCTCTCAAGATCTTACCAAGGCTACATTTATTCAATTAAAAATGTAAAAACAATAATATTCTGAAATATTACAAATTAAAATAACTTTTCTATTTGAATACATTTTATAATCTAATTTATTCTTGTGATGGAAAAGCTGATTTTTAGCAGTCATTACTTCAGTCTTCAGAGTCACGTGATCATTCAGAAATCATCATTCATTATTATTAATCATTATTATCAATGTTGAAAACAGCTGCTTAATATTTTTGTGGAAACTGTGATACATATTTTCCAGGATTCTTTGATGAATATAAAGTTAAAAAGGACAGAATTCGTTTGAAATACAAATTCACTTTTGATCAATTTAATGCATCTTAGCTCAATAAAAGTATTAATTTCTTTCCAAAAAAAAAATCTAACAAACTTAAACTTTTGAACAGTAATGTACACCAAGTTCTAAAATATTTATTCTGGTAACAATTGCTATTTGTAGAGTAAAAAATTATTGTAAATCACAAATGGCTAAAAATGTAAATTCACTGATGTAAAAGTGTAAACACTGAACAACATTCTGTTATGCTGGAATAATGGAATTTTATCATTTGAATTATTTATAGCTATTTTATTAATATACTGCCACTCCTAGTTTCCATAAATAAAGTTTGAAAATGAGCAGCACTGTCATTATAGCAGAGAGGGGCCTTCAAATATTTCATCTTTGACAATGGGGTTTTAGTCAAAACGGTTGAGAACCACTGGTCTAACAAGCACTGTCCAGTTGAACTGAATGCGACTTTACATCAGAAAGATTTTAACACTCCATTTATGTAGAAACTTGTTTGTGTGTATCAGGAATAAAGCCCATTGACAGGCTTTTTTTACCAGATAGTTGAGAGTGGTGCTCTCCTCCTTACGGCCCATGTGTCTGAAAAAGCGATAGTCGGCCACAAGCAGCAGAGGGCAGGTGTTCTTACTGTGGTCCAGCGTCTGCCTTCTCTCTCTCAGGTGCCCTATGGAACAGACGCAATGGAGAGAAAAAAAATGGTGAAAATAGACAAAGGGTGAGAAGATGAGAAACTTTACACATGGGTGACAAAGTAACTATATAAAGTGCCATCTCACATTACAGATTTGGCATCTCACATTACACTGTCTATATTCGGCTCCGATGAGCAGAAGTGTCAGGTCTACTTTAAACCAGATGTGTAATTAACTCAAAGACTTACTATCCTCCTCCTCTTCATCTTCATCTAGTGCCCCGGCTGCTCGCATACTTTCTGGAAGCATCTCACTTGCATCTGCACTGATGTAGCCGCACACTTTTGGAGCCGCCAGCCGGCTCACGTTCCTGATGTCTTCTGGGCGATATATGAGCAGCCGATCGTCACGAGGGTTTTCGATAAACCTCCACAGTGGCTGAATGTGTTAAAAATCAATTTATTGTCTTTGTTGAGGGGCATAAACTAAATCAGATTAATGATGTTATAATACCTCAATGTTGTATTCAGCTTCATCAGTAAGAATATGAGCAGTGAAGTCATTGTCACCGATATGTGCTTGTACTCTGGAATTCTCCTCTCCTAGAAATCAAGGGGGAAAAAAATCTAACGTTTGCTAGATTTTAAACATTTAAAAGTACTTTAGATGTTAAAACACAGAGTTGCAGTTACCAATGACATGGCCAGTGAAGAAGTTTTCTCTCTGGACCTCGTACACCTCTTGATCGCCATTCTCTCCTACCACCACAGCCTTAAAGTCATGAGTGAAGAGCTCTGTGTTGGTTGTCAGGTACAAGCTGAAATGCCTGTGAAACATTTAGGAGAATTTATCAAATGACTGAGCACTAATCTTGGCGGTGACTGTGTGTCATGGTACATGGGTGATGAGTATTCACCTCTGTAATGCAGTGAAACCGAGAAGTCTTTCTGCGTGCGTTTGCGACTGGACGTCTCTCTTGCGAACCGAATGCTGTTGAAGACTGGACAGCTGAAGAACATCAAAGTCTGACAGCAATGAGCTGAGCTGGTCTGAAATAGTCAGAGGGAACAACTTTATACATATCACTAAATGAGGACACGTTTATTTTTAAAGTGAATTTACAAGTTTTTTGAAAGGAGGAATAGTGGCATGTGTGTCTTTTCTCCCTCCCTTATTGCTCAGAACGAGTTTCTCTCAACTATGGCAACAGAATAAAAAATAAAAAAGGTAATTGTGACTTTTTATCCCACAATTCTCACTTTATTTCTTGCAATTGCGAGTTTATATCTGACAGTTCAGACCTTCTCAGAATTGCGAGTTTATAACACAATCACAACTTTATTTTTCAGTTGTGAGTTCATGGCTCACAATTTTGAGTTAGTTTTTTTCTTAAAATTGCACATTTATATAGCACAATTCTTAATTTTTTCCTCTGAATTCTGGGTTTACATCTCATATTTCTTACTTTTTCTCTCAATCCTGAGCAAACAATTTGCAATTGTGACATTTTTTCTCAGAATTCTGTTTACATCTTGGAATTCTGACTTTATTTCTTGCAATTGCAAGTTTATATCTTGCAATTCCGACTTTCCTTTGAGTATACACATTTCAATTCTATCTTTTGTTTGTCGGAATTCTGAGTTTCTCTTTTAAGGGGTTCTTAATTTATTTTAGTGAAAACCACTTGCCACAGTGGCTGGTGAACAAAAAGTTAATGTCAAGCCCTGTTTGTTCTGTTGTTTATAATTTGGTTTATAATACCACTAATATACATATATAACTAAAAGTATGATATTTTGTGAAAAGTCTGGTTGCCATAGTAAACTCTTGTAAGAAAAATGCTCTTGCAGTTTAGTTTCTCTATAAACAGTTTGATGAAAGTCATTAAACTCAATAACAAAAACATAGAGATCTGAGATTTAAAATACAGTAAGGGGTTTAAAAAAAAAAAAAGCCCACTATGATTATGACGGCGTCACCAAAACAACACAATCTTTCAATATAAATGTATCCATAATGTTTTCAAAGTATTCCCAATAACTCACCGTACTCGTCGTCTAGGACATCCCTAATGGGTCTCCTTGAACACACCGTCAAGAAAAAAGACGCCAGAAAGAAAACGATGTGTTTCATGGCGAGGACGTTAATGTACAGTACAGTACTTCACACAGCAGCAGCATTTAATCCCATGGATTACCAATCTGCTTGAGAACAACATCTGGACATGGCCAAACAAATGTACACGCGCACATCTGGCTGGATAAAACAAAGCCACAACAAAGTATCAATTGAGCACCAAAGAAGAACATAAAACCGCTCACTTCAAGACGCTCTCGTCCATGTCGCTTGATGTTATAAAGAAAAAACATTCACTCAAAACCAAATCATTCCAACATCTGAGTGTAGTGAAAAACCCGGAAGTATTTCATGTGGGATGGATGGATCAGATTCACCGCGCGCCAGGAAATCGCTATTAACTTTATCTCGAGATCGTGTTGAAAGCGTTTTCAAAAGACTGATTTAAAGGGTTGATTTTAAATTCACGCGTGACAGTACACGGGGTATTTCAAATGGGTTTTAGTCAATGTATCCGCGGTATGAGTTACGTAAGAGGATAAACTCTCGGGCTGTGGTTCAAAATCTAGTGAGCTGCCTACATAAACCGCATTCGCTGAGCGTCACAGGCGTGCGGTCGTGTGTGCAGGGAGAGAGCGCACTTGGTTTTGAGGACAGCCTCGGTCTCGTCCAGACTCTATTTTTAAAATCTTACCTCAAACCCCATGAAATTCAGACTAGCGTCTAGGCTCATTTGGAGGACAGTATACAAGCAGCCGTAAATCTTTTATTTAGGGAGATAATATCACTGATTATTTTCAAAGAACTGTTAAACCATATATAATGATGGAAAAACAGCCGAATTGTGGTGTAATATTTGTATTTCCCCGTCATTATGTCTCGTTTTATTAAAAGAAATAAAACGTTTATGACTTTTAATCCACGTCTATTAGTTGTTAGGTCGCTAATATGCTAGTGTACTACTAAACGCTGACCATTCAGTTTTTCTTTTCCTGGGAAATTGAGCAATGATGACTCATCCTGCACTCAATCATTTTGCTTTCTAGAATAACAGCATTTGATTAGACGCTTCTGTAAAGTGATGTAAACAAAAATGCTACTGGCTAAAATATAACTAAACGTCCTATTTTAATACATCAATATGTAGGTATCATCAAAAACCCAGTCAAATGCATCACATTAACTCACAAAAAAAGTCACAGACAGACTGAGAGAAAACGAACAAATTTCAAGACAAAACTGTATGGTTTATAAAATGGTCATTTTAATTCAGGTTACATAGCTGTTATGTAGGGCTTGTACATTTTCACAAGGCTTTGGGGGGGGGGGACTACAGTCAATGATTAGCAAAAACACAAGTGGTCCAAATAACTATTGACATCACTTGACAAATCAAGGATCCTCTCAACATGTGCATAAACCTGCAATGAAAAGTACTTAACCAAACTGTGGAACAAGTATGCAGTATTGGTTCCCATTCCAGTGTATATTGAAAAATGGGCATGCATATTTTTTTTTTCACTTTTTTTTTCTTTTTAATCATCACAAGCCATCGCAAGGTAACACATTATAATGAAAACCATAACCAGGCAGGAGTATTTTGTGATCTTCATGATGAAAACATGATTCAAATGGTCTATGAAAAGTGCATACTTGGCTGAGCAAAGCTAGCTGACTTGGTACATCAGACAACAGCCTTCCTGCTATCAATACTAAAGCACAGGCTCATTTTAAGCCAACACTATGACAGTCAACAAGACATTTATCTCATTCAAGTGTACGTTGATCTCCCTAGAGAGACATATAATGGAAGGTGATATAGCAAGACAGGAATTAGCCATGCTTGACGCTTTGCATTTTGTGACCGACACTTCCAATGTTTCAGTTCACCAGAATATACACACTAGTCGCTTTGTCACAATTAAAGGACAATTGATTTTATGTGAGGCTAATACTTTTCTACAGCAGACACTGCACATATAGAAGGCCAAAGGACAAAAACACAAAACTGAGGAGTGGAAATGTTACTTTAACTTAATATTTAATTTCATTACAACCACAAGCCAGGTAGTGGAAAACGGAGAAAAAAAAAAAAAAAAACTGATTGGAATTCCCACACTCACAGCTCATTGGTAATGATCATGGGCTTACATGGCTAGAATAATCATAAGTGAAACAATAAGGAATGAAGAAGTGTAAAAAGTTGTCTTTTTCCAGGATTCTTTCATTTGTGGACTAATGTGGGCGTTTAGTTCTCTCCTCCGTCTCCTCCTTCACCCTCATCTGCAGCGTTGTCGGAGGTCCATAACTAATTAAAAAAAAAGGACAAAAAGCTGCGCTTGAATACTGAACATTTATATTTTGAATTCTCAATATAAATGATTGTAATATAACTCATCAAAAACACATTCTATAGTCTCAGAGAAGATTATTTTTGGTTTTCCGTAGGTCAGTATGACCGTCTTTGTAACTCACTGTGAGGTTGTCTCTAAGCAGCTGCATGATAAGTGTGCTGTCTTTGTACGAGTCTTCATTCAGTGTATCCAGCTCTGCAATGGCTTCATCAAAGGCCTGCAAGCACAAGGCCACAATAAGTTGAAGTATGTGAAGAACCACAAAAATCAAGCCCCTGGTATGCGAACCATGTGTCTGATGAAATTCAAAGCTTGAGGAAAAGCTAAAAATCCAGAAGGACAAGTGGGTAAAATTTCCATAGGAATTTCCCTTTATTGAGCTAAAGGTCTAATTAAAGTTCAAGTGAATATTTTCCACCACTACCAGCACCTAAAAGAATGATAAAAATGTGCCCCAACCTTATCTACTATTGTTTTGAGATAAACCTGTAAAATCCCAGCTAAACAGCTTATTGCAGGTAGTCTCGTCTAAAACTCATATTACTGGTCGAGCTAAAGCTGAAATGTTGAAAAAAAACACATTATAGACTTTACTTTAAAATGAAAATTATGTCATTTACTCACTCTCATATCATTCAGAACCCATAAGACTTAGGTTAATCTTTGAAACACAAATTAAGATATTTTAATGACACCTGAGAGAGAAACCTTTGAGTACCTCAAAAAGGTACAATCACTTCATATGATTAACAGATTTAATTTAGACTTTTATGTTATGTGCTCTATATAAGTGTCGATCAATAATTAGATGTAAATAAAAGCCATAAATTAAAGGATTAGTTCACTTCCAGAATAAAAATTTCCTGATAATTTACTCACCCCAGTGTCATCCAAGATGTTCATGTCATTCTTTCTTTAGTCAAAAAGAAACTAAAGCTTTTGAGGTAAGCATTCCAAGATTTTTCTCCATATAGTGGACTTCAATGGGAGCCAGTGGGTTGAAGGTCCAAATTGCAGTTTCAGTGCAGCTTCAAAGGGCTCTACATGATCCCAGCTGAGGAATAAGGGCACAAACCACAAATGCTCGTCTTGCACTAGCTCGACCTCACACATTACATAGTCACGCATGATGTAGGTGGAAGTACTGACCCAGTGTTTACAAAGCAAACGTGCAAAGAAAGGTCAAACGCCTTTTACAAAAAAGGTAAAACAATGTTGGATGATTCTGAAGATGGAGGAGAAAATGAGATGGAGTTCTCCACCCTATGCTGCCTTTTTGAACTGAAATACACAGACAAAGAACTAACCGCGTGTGACCTTTCCAACGTGACATTCGCATCTCAGAGCTAATGCAAGTTGAGCATTTGTGGTTAAAAACTATATATATTTTTTTTTTGTATTTTTTATTTTTTTTGGACAATGGGTGATCGTTTCACTAGATAAGACCCTTAATCCTCGGCTGGGATCGCGTAGAGCCCTTTGAAGCTGAACTGAATCTGCATTTTGGACCTTCAACCCATTGGCTCCCATTGAAGTCCACTATATGGAGAAAAATCCTGGAATGTTTTCCTCAAAAACCTTAATTTCTTTTCGACTGAAGAAAGAAAGAAAGACATGAACATCTTGGATGATATGAGGGTGAGTAAATTATAAAGAAACTTTTATTCTGGAAATGAACTAATCCTTTAAATCGGTTCATTATATTAAGTGATCATATCTATTCACAGGAATTGCCTTAAACCACATGATTCATATGGATTAATTTAATGATGCTTTTATGACCTTTTTGTATCTTCTAAGTTTTAGTTACCTGGACTTTAAATGGGGGGACAGTAATCTAGTAAAGGTAAAGGTTTCATTAAAAGTATCTTAATTTGTGTTTCAAAGATTAACCAAAAGTCTTATAAGTATAAAATGACATGATTTAATTTTTGGGTGAACTATCCCTTTAAGGCATGAGACAAAGTGTCAGAAATGTGTACAGTAATTAAACTGATAAGTTAAGTAAATAGCAACAGAGTGGTGTTGTCATCTAAAGACCTACTTGTTTGGCCAGAGCGCAGGCCTGCTCGGGAGAGTTGAGGATCTCATAGTAGAAGACAGAGAAGTTGAGAGCCAGTCCGAGACGGATGGGGTGTGTGGGCTGCATCTCCTTCTTACTGATGTCAAAAGCATCCTTGTAGGCGCCTTGAGAGTTGGTTATCGTGTCTGTAGTGATAACAAAAAAATAAAAATAAGAAGCTATATGAGACAAAATTAGTGATTGGTAAAATTGTAACTACTAGCAATGAGTCGGTGTTTTGTCTCAAAAACAAAGTTCTAGGAATGTGGACCTCTTAATCCTTTTACTGGTTGGCTTTAATTTAGTGGTTCTTAACTGACTCCAAGATCCCCTTTGTCCACGACAATATTCAAAAATCCTACTATCTATGCTGATGTGTACATCTGTTTGTAATAAAAACAAACCCAAAATATGAATATGAATTTAATGGTATAAGCATGAAAATACATAAGCATTTTCAATCACAGAATGCCTTGGTGAAATCTCACAATATCTAAAAGCATAACAGACACTCATTTTAAATCAGAGAATGTAAATCCTTAAGGTCTTTGACTAAAGGTCGAGATGGTGAAATATCCTCCAGCGTTAGATGCTCAGAAATGTATCGTGAGGCATATTCTAAACTGGGTCTCCATGACTGCTCCTGTTCTGCCTATTCCAGAAGGGGAATAAAGGCCCCAGAAGACTGTCTCCCAGAAGGACAAGCAGCTGACTCAAGGAGGGTGCAAAAAACTCCTTAAGGCAGCTAAACACTCGGCAGAGAACCCAGACTCATTCATCCTGAACTTGAAGTCCAAAGACCCAATTTGGCCCAGTGCAAAGCACAAGATGCAGCACCAACGAAGTCTCCCAAATATAGACCAAATTTGTGTAATTCACATCTGAGATGGAAACATTTATGCTTAAATATGAAATAACAACAAGCATATACAGCCCTATTATTTGTAGCAGAAATAACACTTACCCGTCTTGTCATCTCCTGAGGCAACCTCTGCAAGATATCTGAAGTAGTCACCCTTCATCTTTAAATAGAAGACTTTGCTCTCAGCATTTGTTGAGTTCTTGATCAAATATTTGCCCAGCAGTCCCTAAGGGTGGGGAGAGAGAGGAAGTGTAAGGATAAACAGATAGAGAGACCTTCTTTATCTACTTTAAACAAAATTGTTACAACAGAAGCAATTAATTAAGGTGGAAACGACTGCAGTATTATGGCATTATAAACATGAAATATTAACTGAAAAAGTATGCACAAAGTATCTCGTATTTTGTACTAAGAACCCAAACTCTCCTCCACTGCAGATTGAGGCTACTACACTGACTGATATTCAGCATCTTCCCCCGTTTACCACATTCTGGGCGTTGGTGGTTCAGCAGGGCTGTTAGACAAACCATGCAAACACAAATAAACACAACTGAAAAGCACAGAACGGTGCAGACTTCCTGTGTGACAGCCCAGCCCTTTCAATGCTCAGCCTGTCATTTTAGATCTGCTGTGCCAACAGTGTACATTTCCCCACTGTGAAAGAAAAATAATAAAAAAAAAAAAAAAACAAGAAATGAAAAGAGCAAAAATTGAGGAAACTAAAAGGAGAAGAAATTTCAAAACAAAAAGAGAAGAAAAAAAGACTGAGACATGAAAAATGACATCAGTGCATTTAATCTAAAGAAGGCAGTCATGGTACTCTGGCACCACATGACCCTGCGATTGCACAGTCTGAGCAGCAGCCACATCACATGTGCTTCCTAATGCCCGATTTAACAGCACGTCTGAGCACTGCAACACACCCCTCATGGCAACACAGACAAGGATGTGTCAGAACATAAAACCCACTGTCAGCATTAAAAATGAAACATTACGACCTTTATATTGAAGAAACCATAACGCTTTTTGGATTTCTTCAAGGTTTTTACCAAGCATAAAGCATGTAAATACGTGATCTGAAGAGTAACTGAACATTGATGGAATAAAGGTCACCTTGAGTGTTGTGGAACAGAAGAAAAGGAAATCACATGCAGACAATCTTGCGTAAACCATAAACACTTAGAAACAGCTACTGTATCCTGAACGTAGAGACCTAGAATTAGAGAGAGTCTCTTAAATGGCTTCATAAGTTCCTATTTATTACTATTAAGAACAGTTGTTTTGTTTAAAAGTTTTGTAGAAACAGTGATGCATTATTTCCAGGATTCTTTGATGAATAGAAAGTTCACAACATTTATTTGAAATAGAATTTAAAACATTATACGTCTTTACTGGCTCGATAATTTAACGTATCCTTGCTAAATAGAAGTATTAATAAAAAAATAAAAAAAAAACAGTAGTATGTGTTTTATGCAGACTACCACATTCAGATATTGTGCCATGATTCCATCAGTTCATTCCAGCAGTTAGGCATCAAAAGGAAAGTCCTACAGGGACCCAAAAAAGCTTTATGTAACATTAGGGAGGATAAAACAGGAAACTAATGCACTGTCATTTTCAGTCTCCTAATGAAAGTTGTTTAAACATCAGTGTTCGCTACCTGCTGTTAACAACAACTAAAGTTTAAATGCTAAATGTCAGAAAATCAAGCATGACATTTAACCTAATTCTACATATTAATCAGTTTCACAGATAATCAGAACAGCTTTATTGTCTATGAAGCCAAGGATCACTTTCCTCTGTGCCATCCAGTAATCCAACTGGTACCACCTCATGAAAAGGAACAGAAACATGATTTGATAATGAGAGCAGAACATTTATGCAATGATGTAGAGTACACTTTAGCCCAGCTGAGGAAAGAAAGGAGACTGAGTTTGAGTCCCATGCAAAGTGTAGTCTAAGAGGTTCTGGTGCATCTTTATGAGCAATCTGTGGAAGTCTAAGAGTAAAACTAGCTTTTAATCTGCACATGACTGTACAAAGTTGAATAACAGCAAACAATGAACACAAATGGTAACAAGTAGTCATTTCCGGAGTTTAAGTGCTTTCAAGGGCAAAATGGTGAAAGGTCATGTGCTTGTTATTTGTAGGGCTTGAACCAGCAAACTTAAGTGTTTTAGCAACTACACCATAAAACACACACTAAAATAGAAAACAGCCCCTCTGTTTTGAATGTCTTTTTCAAGACAATTTATTTTAGCATTATTTGTATACTATAATATTATTTCTAAATATTTTATCTTTTTATTTCAGTTTTAGTAATTCAGTAAATAATAATAAACTTAAATTTATTATTGTTATTTGCCAAGATAACGTTTCTAATTTTCATTTAATAAGAAAAATACATTACCATCTAATATTTATATTTTATTTTAGCTTTATTTCAGTGATAAATACGACTTTTAATAGTCTGTTTTAGTTTAAACCAACAACGCTGATACACATAGGTACTTTTGAATGGCAATCACTGGAGAAAGACTCATTTGCAGTCACATGGTGTAGTTACAGAATTTACCATCAGTGGCAAACTGGGCCATGCCAACCAGTAAAACCTTGACCCCTTGGTAATCAATGAGAGGCTTCATAGAATCATGTCCTTTAAACTACACGCCAATGTATATCCTCCCTGTGTGTCATCAGCCTTTGACCTTCCTGTCCTCACACATTCTCCTTTCTTTGTCTGACAGGAAACCAGCTCTTTAATGCCCTCCCTCCCCTTTTCTTTAGCATAAAGAGATGCAGAGAAAACAGCAGCTGACATGATAATGTGCACGTCCATTTCCTGGCACCTTGTGCAACATTACATATATACCCTGCACTATGCACCCACACAATCACTCCCCGTTCCAGGACGGGCCCCTCATGTTAAGGATACCCCTCCACGCAGACGGATTAGCTTGACACAATCCTGAAACAAACAAACTGCACTACTAAAAAACAGAGCACACAACAATCATCAACTGCGAGGTAACTCATCGCCACAGAAACCATCTTAAAGGCTAGTTTTAGTAGCTGAGGTCACTTGTTTTTAACCACAAATATTTTCTATCAGCAGCATGTAACAACCATAAAACCTACTTTATTAGACCTGTGAGAGAAAGATGCAGGTAATGTGAGCTGGAGGTCCACCAGAGAGCTCAACTGATCAGCAAAGCGGCTGAATTATTAGCTCTATTCAAGCTGACCAACATTTATAATATGCAGCCCAGCTTGAGTTTAAGTCAAAAAGTCATAGGTTGCACTACAAAATAATACTTATCTGCCACTATGATGACCTACTTTCATCTGTCAGCAAATTAGTGTAACGCTCAGTACTTCTAATGAACAAGAACTTCTGATCTTTAAGACTCACCAAACGCTCTGTTGCAATCTTTTTTATTATTATTGTTCTGCTCTTGCAATATGAAATACAATAGACACTGAGCTCTTGTGATCTGGTCACCTGATATAATGAACAATATCCCATGAATTATTCCAGTGGAATCACTCTTGAAATATCTCTCTTTATATAATATATACACTTTTTAAAAATATTTTATTTCAGTTAATTTCAAGCAACAAATACTGTTTTTGGTTTGAGTTATCTTTTATCTATAAAAATTACAAAGCATTTTAAAGAGCTTGATCACCCTAAAATAGATGTCATTCATTTTTCACCCTCATGATGTTTCAAACCTGTGTTAGTGACTGAATATTAAGTAGATATTCTGCATAAAGGCATTTTTCAAAATATCTTCCTCTGTGTTCCATAGAAGAAAAAGTCAAAGGTTCATAATGACATTATGATGTGTAAATAATGACAGAATTTTCATTTTTAGAGTGAACTATCCCTTTAAATTATCTGTCAGTCCATCAATTTTCAGTTTTTGCAAACTGTCTAAATGCTCTTATTTACTGCACTTGACATGAATGGTCTTGTCTTTGCTGCAGCAGACTTTCAACAAGTTTGATAAGTGTGTCAACCAGATGATTGGGCTACCAGGGGTGTGACAGTGGGAATCCAATAGTGATGACACAGAACCTCACTGTCACTGCCTGTGGGAGGAGAGAGAAAGATGCTGTACTTCTGCCTGCAATACATATTGATTGTGAGAAGCTGAAGGCTTGGTTGTTGCTCTCTGCACCACTGCTCGGAGGAATCAATCCTCTAATAGTTCCACGAGAGCCTCTTACAACAAGAGCACTGTGATGAGATGCCAAGCTATACACTAGAACACTGTTGTGTGGCTGTTTTCCCCCTCCAAGTGCCACGACTCTATACAGCACTTATTTTCAGATAAATACAATTATTCCTGATACAATAAAGAAGTGGGGAACACAACCACTGGGTTCAATGTCTGTCATGTACTGCCAGTGATCATGACACTGCTAAACAGTGGCAGATCCCTGCTGGCGCTCACAACCAGCTCCTCATCATCACTAAAACTTAAAAGCTCCATATGTATATGCATGTATAATCCCCACAGAGGTCAGCCAGGACTTTCAGTACAGAAACAGAATACATTATAGCTGGTATAAACTAGAAGTATATAGTCAGTATCGAGCATGGTCAGTATAAAACAGCACTGAGTATAGCCAGTGTATTGGCACTGTAGACTAAGATGGTACTGAAAAAGTACAGAGCAAAACCAGTACAGATTTTTGCCAGCTTACAGCATGTACAAAGTCAGCACTGAGTATAGTATATTATGTTTCTGCCACATTAATTGCTTGAGCACTGCAATTAATTCTGGTGGATTCTGATTGGTTCAATGTTTTCACTGTTCATCAGCTGTTAAAAAAAAAAAACAATAAAAAAATAAATTAAATCTGAAAATGATTCTGAAAGTGATTCCAAGAATATTGTTCCTCCGTGTATCATTAGTTGTGGTATGGACTTCCCTAGTGTCATAAAATTAAAGTGATTATCATCACAGTTATCGTCTTTGGTGTGAACGGGCCAGTTGGGTTGTTGTAATGTAACAAAACAACCTAAAAAAAAAAAAAAAAAATATATATATATATATATATATTTTTTTTTTTTTTTTTTTTTTTTAGATGAAAAACAGAAATGTAATAAATGTTAAAACAAAAAAAAAAAAATTAAAACAAATAATTACTAAAATTATAAGTGAAATAAAAATGAAGCAACACTACCGTTCAAAAGGTTTAGATCAGTAAGACTTGTAGACTGATCTAAACCTGATCTAAGACTTGTTTTTTTTTTTAAATTTGTCTCTTATGCTCATCAAGGCTGCATTTATTTGATCAAAAATACAGAAAAAAAACAGTAATCTTGCAAAACGTTATTACAATATAAAATAATGGTTTCTATTTTAATATACTTTAAAATATAATTTATTTCTGTGATGCAAAGCTGAATTTCCATCATCCATTACTCCAGTCCAAAGTGTCATCCTTCCAAAATCATTCTAATATGCTGATTTATTAATAGAATTATCAATGTTGGCAACAGTTGTGCTGCCAAATATTTTTTTTGGAAACTGCGATACTTTTTTCAGAATTCTTTGATGAATAAAAAGTTAAAAAAGAACAGCATTTATTCTAAATATGAATCTTTTCTAACAATATAAATCTTTGCTATCACTTCTTACCAATTTAACACATCCTTGCTGAATAAAGGGTTTAATTTCTTTCAAAAAAAGAAAGAATAAAAATTTACTGACCCCAAACTTTTGAACGGTAGTGTATATTGTTAGAAAAGATTTCTATTATAAATAAATGCTCTTCTTTTTAACTTTTTATTCATCAAAGAATCCTGAAAAAAAGTATCACAGGTTCCAAAAAAATATTAAGCAGCACAGCAGTTTCCAGCACTGATAATAAATCAGCATATTAGAATGATTTCTGAAGGATCATGTGACACTTTAGACTGGAGTAATGGCTGATGGAAATTCAGCTTTGCATCACAGAAATAAAATTATACTTTAAAGCAGGGGTGGGGAACGCTGATCCTGGAGGGGCGGTGTCCCTGCAGAGTTTAGCTCCAACCCTAATCAAACACACCTGAACCAGCTAATCAAGGTCTTCAGGATGCAGTTAGGTTTTTTTTTTTTTCCAGAGTTTTTCAGAGTTGGAGCTAAACTCTGCAGGAGAGCGGTCCTCCAGGATCAACGTTCCCAACCCCTGCTTTAAAGTATATTAAAATAGAAACCATTAGTTTATATTGTAATAACATTTCGCAAGATTACTCTTTTTTACTCTATTTTTGATCAAATAAATGCAGCCTTGATGAGCATAAGAGACTTCTTTAAAAAAACATTACAAGTCTTACTGATCCAAAACTTTTGAACGGTAGTGTATATACCATAGAAAAAAAATACAAAAGCACATACTAAAACAAAATGAAACCTAAAGTGATAACTGAAAATATGAAATTAAAAACGATTCAAAATATTAAATAAAAAAAAAACACTACAATATCATATGAATAATATAAAAAACACCGGAACTGGCCTTAAGTGTGTAACATAAGACTGTCAAAATTTAGTATAGTTAGCATTTAGTCAGCATAGAGTCTATGCAGTATAGTATATATATATATCGAGATTAGCAAATATAGAGGCAGTATCGATTAAAAGATATATTGAGCCAGTACAGAAATCTAGTCAATACAGAGTCAGTATCGGGTATAGTTCGTATACAGTCACTACAGTATAGCAAGTGTAGATCTAGTATAGAGAATCAGTAGTTAGTGCATACTCAGAATAGAGTACATGCTGTATAATAAGCATTATAGAGTAGAGCCTTACCAACACCTCGTTGCAAATATCGCGTAATTCCACCTCCACCTTCTCCCTGTACTCCTTCACCATCTGAAGTTTCTTGTCGTTGCCCTCAGATTTCTGTTCAATACTCGAGATAACCCTCCAGGCCGACCTCCGGGCCCCGACGACGTTCTTGTAGGCGACAGAGAGCAGGTTCCTCTCCTCGTTGGTGAGCTCCTCTCCCTGCTCCGTCACCTGCTTCATGCACGAGGCCATATCATCATAGCGCTCCGCCTGCTCCGCCAGCTTGGCTTTCTGAATCAGCTCCGTCTTATCCATGATTTAATCGTTTAAACTCCGGGAAACGGCGAGTCCGGCAAAGAGGGGAGGGAGAGAAAAACAGTGTGTAAAGGGGAAGAGAAGAAGCTGGCTGGCCGAAGCAGCGAGGGTGAAGCGATCCAGGAGCACCTGAAGAGAAATAAACCCTCAGATATCACTGGAGCAGCTGAGGCGACAATTAGGACAGTTTGAATTCATAAACATGTCCAGAGCGGACACAGCAGAGTTCAGATTTAGAAATATGGTATTTTAGCACATTTTCCCGGCTTTCAGCTCGTCAAAGAAGAAGTGTTATGTTACAAAACACATATTTAAACGAGCATTTAAATCACGTGAAGCGGTTTAGAGGCACACATCATTATACGTAGATCGCTACTGTAACGTCAACCTTATTTAAATCACAAATTACATAACATGGAGATTTTAATATCAAATATTAACCCTTAAATTTCTCCTGCTCGAGTTACTCACGCTTATCTAATACTGTCCATAAACCAGCTACTAACTAACACCACGGTTCCCTGTCACTTCCAGCAAAGCTGTCCGCGATTCATGTAGATGAGTTTTAAACATTGTTTAAGATAAATAAATCGCAAATTATTGCAATGGTTTTGAGCGTAACGTTAGTTCACCTGATAGCGCGCGCGTGCAACTGATTTGGTTAACCGTTAGCTTGTGACAGCTAACGACCGCACTCCTGTCTGACAGGGCTTTTGCGTTTTACGAAATCACGCGTGGCAGCGAACGGTACGATCAAAAATGATTATATTCATTATATAACTGAAGTAAGGAATCATATACGACGTGGAAGAAGAGGTAAGAAAAATTTCCCACCTTGAAGAACGGTATCAATCAGCTACTCTGCAAACGCTATATCCGCTTTGAGTTGGAGGGAGAAAAGATTCGCCTTCACCTCAACCGAACCTGAAGGTGGGCGTGGCTTTTAGAACACACGTCCAATCATGTCGTAGATATGTCATGCTTTCTAACGCCAGTCAAGCTAAATCGACCAATAATCGATAAGATATTAAAACAAAGGCGGGGTTAGAGGAGTACCTCTCAGTGAGATGACGTCATCATCCCGATGGTTACGGCCCTCCCCCGAATCTTGTGCACTCACTCAGCGGGCGTGCTTGGGTTTGGACTTTTAAACATGGGAAATTAATGATGTGCAAATGTTAGATATATTTACAACATTGTAAATATATTAGATCCACGTTTACCTCGTATTTATGGCTTAATACTTATGGTTCCACTCCCATGTAGTACTGTCTGTAATTATGCTCTTTTTTACACTTTGATGCTGGCCTCAATTTAACTGTATTTTAATGAACTGCGTATTATAATCACTATACATGTGTGAGCTATGCATGAATTGCTTTGATAAGAATTTAGGTTTCTGCTAAAAATATGTACACATTTACACATTAATGTAAATGATGAAGTTAATTTAAATGTTCGTAGACACAAATGCATCTATTAATCTTTTATTTAATATTGAGTGGTAGCATGTGTTTTCAATGCTACACCAACAACCCAACTCTCCATTAATTTAATCAATATGTTAGAAGATTATAAATGCATTATAAATGTTTTCACTAATGATGTACCAATTTACAGAGAACATCATAGGCAAACATTGTCACATTTAATACATACAATGAGTGAATCAAAGAAAGTCTGCAAAATGGCTGCAAAGTGGTCGTAAGAGGTACCGCTTACTTTGTGTTCATGCCAATTATCCATAGCTAAAAATGTTCTAAGTACATTTACAGTTATGAAATTTATTTCTGAATGTTCTCTGTACATTCAAAAGGTCCAGTTTAAAAAAAAAAAAAAAAAAAAAAAAACCATTATGCAAACGTTTCCTGGCATTATTCATTGTGCTTGACTTAAGATGATGTGAAAAGTTACAAGAGATAATTTATGAGTTTTTTTTCTGTCTAAGACATTAAATGCATCTAAGTAAAGAAAAGAAACACTCAAATTTGACTTTTAAATTGAAACACCCAAAACTGAACCAACAAAAGGAATAAAATGGTGACTGGATTGAAAATAGTGGACCTTTAGCTCCAGGTCACACTTGGCTCTGGTCTGACTCCACAATAGGTCACATGGCCTGCTCTGAAACAGGAAAAACTGCAGATCAGTTACCGGGAATGATCTCTTGCTCTGTAATCCCATCCTTTTGTTATGCCCCAAGGACTGGAAGGGTGTATGTTCTTTTTATCACTGAATGAAGCTTTTCTGATTCATGACATGGCATTCCTGAACTCTGTTGTGCAACATATAAATACTTTACAGTTTTACAGACCAACTTTCTCTGGATATTCCAGCCAGCTCATATTTCACTGAATCACAGGAACACAAAGCGATAGAGATGCTAATACGCCAGCTTTACCTTCTGTTTAAATCTTACACCACATTATAGCACTGTCTTTTCAAAATCTTCCACTTTATACTTCCACTTACTCCACTTCTCCATCCTTCTATCAGGCTTAAAGTGATATGGGGATATTACAGTGATAGAGAGCAGTAGTACACTGAGCCTCCTTCTCAGCATACATCCAGCCTACTTGACTTATCTAACACTCACATGGAGCCTGAGAGTTGTGGAGAATGTGTGAAAGTCTGCCTATGATGAGTGCTGGGCATTTATGTGAAGTTTCCGAACTGCTGCTCCCTCTCTGGCCTCAGGGCTGTAAAACATTCAGGGAGCGGAAGAGAAAGGGGATGAGGGAAAGTGTTCCCTGATTAGAAAAGCTTAAGATAAGGAAGATGTTTCCAGTGAGGTTGGTATATGGGACTATAAGTACCCTTCACAATCATATATGATGAATAATATGCTTTTTTATATTAATGGGGCAACATAATTTGTGTAAAAGTAAATGATGAAACAATATTGTTCTGATTAAAAATCATGTAAATATAAATATAACCAGAGGAGCACTATTCGGATAAAGAGTAGATATAAGGGGCAAAGGTGATTGTGTTTTTTTATTTGTTTATTTATTTTTTTATTATTTTTTATTTTATTTTTTGTATTTTATCTTTTTTATATAAAAAGATGTTTCTTGGATAGTTCTCAAGTACTTTAGCAAATGATGCACTGATTTTCTTGAATTTAATGACTTAAAATTACTAATTTAGTCAAATCCAGTGGATCTTTTCAGGGAGATCTTTTACTATCCTTTCTCTTATTTGGCAGCTACTTAAAACATTTAATCATAAAATTGTATTACCTTAAAAAAACATAATATAATTCTTTAATGCTTTAACTATTTCTTATATCCATCCCTGTTTGAAACTGTATTGATAGCACTGCTTATGTTATTGCCCCCTTAAGCTGAACTGCCTGTTTTATTTCTTATTTGGAAGTCACTTTGAAAAATAAATTCTGTAAATGAATAAATGTAATAATATCAAGTTTTTGTTTGTTTGTTTGTTTGTTTAATTATATATCTAAACATTTCTAACAATATCAGAGCATAGCTATATTAGGTACAGTAGTTGTTCATGTGTTCTCATTAGCTACATAAACCTGCAACATTTTAAAAATATTAGATCAAGAGAATTTGGCATTGCATAACGAGGTACACATCATACTGTATATAGTGAACTATATAGTGAACTTCATTGTAAGCACAGAGCAAACCCTTCTAGTGAAATGCATATTGCATCGCTCACACCCTCTCCCATCTCTCCTCCACCTCCTCCCAGCCCGTCTGCTGTCATGCGCGCTTGCAAACTGGATCAGTCAGGCTGTCGGCTCACACTTTCTGCACAGGCGAGCACTATTACGTAATGGGTTCTTTTTCAGTGAATAAGAAGGAAAAATGTCCCAGGGCGTTGTCTCGTCTCCTGAAAACCTGCCTGGAAACAAAGCTTACTCAGACCTGTTATCATGGCCATGTACAGAAGTTTCTATTTACATTTCCGCTCAATCCCTTATCGCAGTCCAATGTTACAGCATCCAAAAACAGAAAAACAAGCATCAGAAAGATTGTTCTGGGAGTGACCAGAGCAGAAATGAGCTCAGTGGGGTATTTCATAGGTGACTGTCTCAAATGTGTCTGAGCATGACTGTCCTCTGTGAACCTGTGATCCAGCACAGATGAATCAGAGGCTTTGAAGGAATCACATCTCTGGGGACTATTGTCTTATCCCTCTTCTTTTCCACTTTATCAAGACAGCAGTTGAAATCTCCTTGCTACCGTCTTCTATTATTTTTCTGGAATCAGCTTCTGATTATATTGATATTCAACAGGAATTTTCATAGAGCTGTGTTTATGTGTTATTTATATATATATATATATATATATAACATATTATGTATAATGTGTTATATTACCATTATATACCTGTATAATAGAAAGCAAATGAAAATTCTTATCAATTTGATAAACCAATTTTGGAAGTGGCATCTGCTGCTAACAGAAACTTTGGCAATAGCATATCTTAATTTTCACCGCTGGCACCATCTCAATTAATTTAATCTCTCACTTCTCACTCTCATAGCTTCTCTTAGCTTGGCTACATCTGAGCAGGCTGAAAATTGAAGAGCAATGGATCTTTAAACATGATTGAAGAGTTTCTGATGTTATTGAAAACAATGGCATAACCCCATTAAATTTCTGGGGTCTCCCAAGAGCAGGAGGCAGATGGAAACATAAGGTGCCACTTCATCTCTGAGGCGCTTTGATGTATAATGCTTGGGCATCACCTTATCACCCTCAGTTCTGGCTCTGTCAATATGCTGCTTGCCGTCAGGGTTCATTTGTCATTTTACAGAAGCTGTTAAAGTATTTAACACTATGCTAAAAATGGCTGCTGTGAACGTTCTTGGGCAGAATCTCTCATCTGTGCATGCATGGGGTTCTGTATATCCCCAGAAAAATGTGACATGTCAAAAAAGTAAGATTGCATAATTCTTTAAACTGCAGTGTATCAAGTGTTGGGGAAGCTACATTTAAAAATAAAGGTTCTTTATTGGTATCTATGGTCTCATGAAGAACCTTTAACATCAATGGTATCTTTTAATGCACAAAAGGTTCTTTATAGTGAAAAACAATGTCAGATTATTAAATGTTCTTCTCACTAAGAAAAAAATGGTTCTTTTAGGAACCATTCACTGAAAGGTTCTTTGGGGAGCCAAAAAAATGTTCTTCAATGGCATCGCTGCAAAAACCTTTTGGGACCTTTATTTTTAGTGTAGTTTGAAACTGTAGCTTGACAAGTAGCTTGACAAGTTACAATAAAATGATATATTGAATTGTTTCAATAAACCAGTTCATTGGAATGAATCAGAATTCATGTGAAAGAGAAATTACCATTTAGAAAGAACCAAATTTTTATCCCATCTCAGACATTAAAAAGCTAAAGCTTTTGATCATGCTACAACATAACACCTTGGAAACAGTAGCTTGTTGTTCGAAAAGTTACACTATTTTGAAAGGAGCTACACTACTGAAAAATAGTTATGTTGGTAGAATCACTGTTTTTACTTAGTTTTGCTTGAATTATCTGTAAATCTCAAATCATAAGGGAGCTTTTACAACAATCCAAAATATGGATCAGTGTTAAAGCCACCACATTTCTGGCAGTATGGGTGTTCTATAGAAAATGACTGCCCATGGTGCTTCTGTTTAATGCTTTTGTTGCCTACACTGTGTTATATAAGTACAATCTGTGATCACAAGCGTAATGTATAACACTAGCGGACAAATGCTTTATCACATCCTGCATCCGGTCATTTGAGCCAGAAGCCAAAGGCAAGGCTTATAATTTGCTGTGGTTTCTATCAGATGCACACAAATACAAGCACAAACATATACACTAAAAAACATTCTCAGTCACTCTTTCCTTCTTTTTTTACATCACTGACACAGTCAAACATTCCACTCAGCCACTCAGTCCAAGAGAGAGTGAAAGGGAGAGCCCACATATGGAGTCCGTAGACCACTCACCCTCAAAGCGTGCCTCAGCTCTCAGGGTGATGAAATATTCATTGAGTGTGCTCAAACACAGTGCACGTTTCCGCCATTTTTAAAGTGGCACAGAAGTGGGACTTCTCATTATATTGGCCCTAATTCAATCAGGTTTTCACCTGGCGATCGTCAAATGCACACACAGAGCAGTCTAGCTGGAGAGAACCCCTCTTTGATAAACACACTAGGGTATTTTAGCTTCCCTTGACAGGGGCCACTATAGTTTTGTCAACACTAACTCTACTAATCCATTTATATTGCATACCTTTGTAATTCCAGCAGATAGCTGAGATCAGCTTATATTTTTCTTACAGCACACAATTAATAAATGCAGAGTGCTGTGCAAATCATTTTTTGTTGGTATCAGTCTTTCATTTTGCATATGCTTCATTGTTAATGCATCAATTTAAACATTGTAGCTTATGAAACTGGTATGCACAGCTTTAATTAATCACTAGATGTCAGGAATTAGTCATTTTTTTTATAGTATATAGACCTTAATCAGGTTAGACAACATATTGAATTTAACATGGATGAAAACAAAGCTGTGAGGGATAGACCTACAGTCTTTACAATGACACACACTGTATAAAGGTCCTAGATCAAGTAATGTTTGCAAATTCTTTATCCTTTTTTGAAACCAAAAACTGCATTATGAAATAGTACACACATTACAACATTTTGGCCTTTTTTTCGGCCAGGAGTCCAGACCAAAAAAAATGAAAAAGACTATTGACTATTTTGGCCTGGTATACTGTTCATCACCCATGTAGTGCAAGACATTTGACTGAAATAAACACAGTGTTTTCATTATGTTTAACCCAGTTTGTATGCAATTGTTTGTGAGTTTAAAGTGTGCAAGTTATGAAAGTTGCAATGTAGCTATCATGATTACAGGCTTATTGTACTTCACAAGTGAGTGACAGTTTTGTGAATATTTTTGAATATTTTTTGTTTGCAAATCACTTTGTGCAGCTTTCCCTTAGCATGTCACTGTCCATGTGTGTAATTACTTTGAGGACTTTTTTTTTTTTTTGGCTCCTTCAGAAGACTCTGAAGAGTTGACTATCAATAATTCATGTTATTTTCTCTCACTTTTACAAACATGTTTGATATAAACCAGAAAGCTCAGGATCTCTACATTCTGTGTTTCTGCTTCCACCCACATTGCCTCATTATCCAGTGAAGGCCTGAATAAAGCATAGATATTAAAATGTGCTTTCAAATATTGCTGCAACATTCTAGTTCACACAGATTTTTGCAGTCTATATGACAGCATCACTATTCTGCATAACTTAAAAAATATATATTAAAAATGGCATCTAGACACTTTAAATGAATTACATTCAGAGCTACTATATGAACACTGAAGATGAGTTAGAAAACAAAACAGGACACTTAAAGAAGCTTAACCTTGAGTGAGCGGGTGAGAGATGGTGGAAGGACAGTGCCTAGAGCAAAGAAACTAGTGAGACATGCAGCCTCAGTCTGGTCATGAGATTTCATCACTCTAAAAATACATCCTCTCAAAAGCCCAAAGAGCTTTTCTGTGCTCTCAGTATGTGTATGTGTGTGTGTGAGTGTGTGTATGTGTTGAATAATGAAGTGTGATAGCTGGCAGAGCATGCACAGTGTACAGATTCTCCTCAGGACAAACCACGGTTTTGCCACATCATTTGGACTCTGCCCCTTTGTGGAAAGATGGAGTTATGCTGGGCTCTTCTGTAGTTTGCTGTGCTTTCCATTAAAGGGATACTCCACCCAAAAAAATGAAAATTCTCTCATCATTTACTCATGTTGTCCCAAATGTATGACTTTCTTCAGAGGAACACAAAAAAGTGTATATAATGCATATAATGCAAGTGAATAGTAATCAAAAGTTGATGCTTCAAAAACCCCACAAAACAAACACAATGGTATACAATCCCAGTCCAGGAATCAATGAACCTGCTCATTACAATTGCTCAGAAGTGATGGTTTATAGTTTACTTTTTTTCTTTGTTTGTGTTCATGTAAAGAAACTCACATACATCTGAGATGACATGAAGCGAGAAGAGAATGAGAGAATGTTCACATTTAGGTGGAGTATCCCTGTAATTATCCAGCTTTCTTGACTTTATAACGTGTAAGAATCTAATGTTCATGTTATAAAGAATCACATTTTTGTGATAAAAGTGCTTGATTCATGAAACGCTGTCAATGTCAGATCACAAAAGGCCGTTTATTGACACCAAGCTGCAAAAATTACTCTTTTCCTGAATATCAATTGCTAATATCAATTTTATGCAACAGTTCACTAAATATTAATTTAATTATAATAACTAACCATTTGTAGACATTGTCAATTTTGAGTTTTACTTTATTTTGCCAGCAAAAATAGTTCCAAAGAAAGCAGAAAAGTTGTGTCAACATAGAGAAGTGTTTCCTTCTTAAATGATTCAGCTTTTTTTTTTTAACAAATCGAGTCAATGATTCAACGGCCCATTCGTAAACACAGTGGTCTCATGCTTTGTTTATGAATGAATCTGGTTCAAATGAGAGGATTTTCATTTTTATATGGAGCATCCCTTTAATTATCCAGCTTTCTTCACTTGATTTTTAAATGTCTTTAAAAATTTCATGTTATGAAGAATCAGATTTTGTGATAAGCGCTTGATGTATGAAATAATAAGTGTCACATCTCAAAACTTCAAATTGGCCATATATATAAACAAATATATCTAAACAAAGAAGTCAAATGAACATAGAGATCAATAACTAAAATGAAATAAATAACAACAGGAAAATTGTATAGGCCTATTCATATACTGAATACTACTATCCTGTCTTCCCTTCTGTTATTAGTTTTTCTTTTGATGTCACACAATATTTAAATGTCCTTTAAAAACCACTCTGTCTGACCAACTCTTAAATCACACACACTTTCACACATGTAAACACAATCATTCTGTAGCTAACAAGGGAAGGGTGAGATGGGTGTGCATAATTCATGTGTGTGGGCAGGTGTCACAGCATTCTGACAAGAGAATTCTAGTGAATTCTAGTGACTAAAAGCCACATAACTTCAAATTAACACTGATGACAAATAAGATTGAGTGATCCTATGTTCTGACCCCCACCTACTGATGCAATTAATCCACGATGACTACATGCCAGCAGAGTAATCATGAAATAATAGTGTTTTTTTTTCTAGCTAATGCATGTTACATTTTATGTGGCTTAAACAAATAATGCAGATTGAGACATATATCTCTATGGAAACAGAAATGTGATTTTGTAGTGTATACTATTTGTCTGTGTTTTCCTGAGGTCATCAAACTGAAGTGCAGGTTAATGTTTTTCTTGATAATCTCTTTGATGTGTGAAATTGCTATTCAAGTAAATGGGTCAATAGCCATGCAGTAATTACAGTCCTCTGTGAAGAAAAAAAAAGGGTAATGCACTGCGGTAACCAAACACTTGGCAGTTTAGCCTACAGATAAAACACCTGTCTCACTCTCTTCCTAATTTTAGGAATAATCAGGGAATGTAAAAAGAAAAACCGAGATGTTGAGAACTGCTTGAAAATTATTATTTAGGTGGTCACTCTAGTATCTAACAAAAGAAAATATATAATGATATATTTTATTTTGTTATTTTTTTCTTGATTCTTTGTTGAAAGTTCATACAGCATTTATTTAAAATAAAATGTATTTATTCATCACATTTTTGTAACATTAAAAAAGTCTTCACTGTTACTTTTGATCAATTTAATGTGTCCTTGCTGAATAAAAGTATGAAGTATTGTGTTTATTAAAGTATTAAAGTGAAAAAAAAAGACCCCAAACCTTTGAACCGTAATGTATGTTAATCTTCATATCTGCACGTTTTATACATAAAGTGAAAAGAGCATATAAGTCAAACTGTTGTGATTTTGCCCATTAAAACAGACATGTTAAACATTAAAGTAATAACAGTGTTAGAAGAAAGAAGGAAAAGTCTTCGCCTTCAACTGGACTAGTACAATAATGTGAGTGGGTAATAAAGTATAAAAGATATGTGGTTGTTAGGAAAAAAAATGATGCAAATAAACCAGTCCATCTGTAAATGTCAGTAATGCTGCTAAGCTGGTCCTTGCAACACTCACAGAGTTGTGTGAGAAAGGATGGAGTCAGACTCCCACAACATATCATTGAGCCACACAACAGGTACTGCTCACCAGGACAGGAATTACATTAAGGTTGTAAAACAACTGCTCCTACACACACCTCACTCTCTTTCTTTCTCTTCTTTCCACAGACTGTTCTGAGCTGTGACATAAAAAAATACCTTACAAACCCCAAAGTTTTGAACAGCTGTGTATTTTACTTAAAAAAAAAAAAAAGTGACAGTACATGACTTTTGAATGGCCATTGATGGAAAAAGATGGTTTTGCAGTAATACAGTGTAGTTATGTCATCTACCAGCAGGAGCTAACAGGGACATACAAATCAGTTAAACAATGTCACCCTGGATGAGATCAAATTAGACAAAGCTTAGAAAAAAAAAAACCCACTGTGCTGTTTTATCATTGTTTGCACATCCCATGTGCACAGGAAATGTAATAGCTCTTATCTACTCATGTAAGGGATACCGATAACGGTATGCAGTTAGACAAATGTAGCAACGCTTTATGAATGAGGCATGAAATTACCCTCCCCAAGGGACAAATTAGTAAAACCTGGCAGCCAGTTTCCACCATAATACTTCAAAGATGCAGTGGACTAGGCTTCATTAGGCTTGAAATAATCGGGGATGCTTTAATGCAATGTTTTTTACTTAAACAAATGTACACGATTAGCACAGAAACTTGCTTAGCACTCATTTGTATGGTCTCATTCATATATTTTCATACAACCTACGTTATGCCCCACTGCCGATTAGATTTAGGGATGGCTCTTCATGCTTATTTTTTCCTAAAAAGCAGACATTTTCATATTATGAATCACAGTTTGATACATTTCAGAACACAAGAGCAGACAAAATTGAGTTTGTGTAGCTAAAAGCATCTTCAATCACGTACTTGCATAGAGTAGACCTTTGTTTTGTGCTTAAATCTCTATGTGTGCCACTCCACCAAAACAGAAGAG
Organism: Spinibarbus caldwelli; assembly: GCA_039654775.1. Lineage (NCBI taxonomy): Eukaryota > Metazoa > Chordata > Actinopteri > Cypriniformes > Cyprinidae > Spinibarbus > Spinibarbus caldwelli. The sequence continues at coordinate 19,127,332 of CM077241.1, read as the reverse complement.
GTTTTTACTATGCACTACCCACACAAATCTTTTGTTCTTTACTATCTTCAAAAGATATTAAGCATGTACAAATGAGGTGTTTTATAAAAGGCTATGCAATTACTGTAAAAGGTGTATTGGAATGTAGGAGATGTGCCATACGATGGATCTATTTTTAGTTGGTTGCAAGGAGTTAGTTACCATAGATTTCCTCTTTCTCTGTGCCTCTTTTACACGTACACACTCTATCTCTCATTGTCATAGAGTCCACCGTTTGTTGCTATGGAGACAGCCCCCGTTATCCCACTCTTGGTATTGTATTCTGAACGACCCTTTAGCAGGTGGGGGAGCCGAGGAGACCAGATCTGCCGATGAGTACGTACCAATCACAAGATCAGACCTCACATGGGCACCCTTTGGATTTGTACCTTTAATATAAAAAAGAACTGTTTGTTAAATCTTTACTCACTGGGCTATGTTCGGTTTCAGACACAGCCTATATTCATAATATAACATGGCCTGTTGGTCATGTGACTGCCACAGTCATTACTGTTCCAGTAATAGTAAGAAGAAGTAACAGGCCACACCCACTTAAGGGATTAAAGTCCAAATGTAAGAGATAATATTTTAAAGTGTTAAATAAATATGCATGAATGCCATATTACTAAAATGGTATCCATCTCCTACTATTTAAACACTGTAATAATAGACTTTAATTACTAATAATCTCATACATTTTGGGTATTTATGTGAGCTGAAAGTCCTGCAACAGGTGAGAGTATAAATCTGAATTATTCAGAAAGAGAGTTTGCCCAGTAGAAGTAATTTGCATAAAAAATGCGTAAACCATATCCATATAAGGGCTTTCCATACAATCTCATGTCTTGAACTTGAAATACAGCGTATTGACGTCTTTCCGCGGTTGAAACAAGATAAGTTACCTTCTGATGTTCATTCGTGTTTATTCCGTGCTATAACTAGTAAAGAGGAAGAGATGATTGGTTCACATGCTGCTTGAACTGAGGCGCTACTGCGATCTGTCACAACACATTAAAGAGCCACAAAACAGTATTTATTGTTTGAATTTCTTACAAAATGACAAAATTTTAAAGCTGACACTTTGTTCCATACCAAAAGTAACCAGCTCTATCATGTCTGTCGGAGGATTGTTAGTGTAGTCTTTGCTCAGCGATGTATTTTTCACTGCGTGAGAACATGAGTGTGCCATGCCTTATCGGACACAGCAACAGTAACTAAGGAGGGGTGGATCTTTGAGAAGGGACACTTTGCTATTCTGTTTCTAATAAAATATGTTTTTAGAAACTTGTTTCTTAGGCTACCAGGAATGTTATTTTTGCATGGTTTCAGTTGGTTTTAAATGTTATCGTAAATTTAGATAAAATTTCAGTGCAGGTTTATTGATGAATGACACCAGTAATAGAAAATGAATCACCCTGCCCAGAAGCTGAAGGAGTCAGCTGGATTTCAAAGGTCATCCCAGGACACTGGGAAATGCCTCATTCCTTTCTCCTGACTGCAGTATATCCTAATGGGGCTGGCAGAGTAATGTCAGTCAATAACTGCTTATGCTCTGAGGACCATATTGCTGTTGTGGGGAAGTAGGAAAGTCTTGAGTCTTTTGTTTGCAGAGAAGCAGGAGTAAATAACCGTCTGGATGGCTTTTACGCATGGAAAACAAGAATCTGAGCACCTCATTGATACAGGGAATCTAGGATGCATGTTGAGCTTTAGTGATCCAGAGATGTGTTAAGCCTGCACATATTGTGTAAGCAAATGTATGGGACAGTTATACTGACTTCTGCTGTCCTCTAAACATAAGCCTGTCTAGAGTATTTCTGAAAGAAGGGAAATATGTGCAGCTTTTATCACCATAGTGATGGTGGGCTGAGTAAACAGCAGGTCTGCTGACAGGCTACCGCAGTGACTAATGAGAGCAATGAGGTAATTTGTTCCAGAGTGATGGGAGGAACTGGTGTGTACTGGGTGTGTAGCCTCACCCATAGATGGAGTGAAAATTACCTGTAAGTGTGTAGCCTGTATCTGTGCTATCCACCTATAGATGCTGCAGCCATTTGTAAATTGTATATACAAGGTTTCCAGTGTCATGTGCTTCCAGTTATTTTTAGCTGTACGAATATAAATATAAAGAAACAAATATAAAGAAATAATAAAGCTAAAAGAGTGAACCTGATCACGTAACCTTTAGATAAAGCTCATCATCGCAAGAACAAGGATATTTTGTCGCTTATTGAACAATCTGACTCTTCAGCCGATTTTAATAGCCAAAAAAACATATTTAACTTTGAAGCATCAGGTTGATTCCTCTTGACTTGATATGAGAACTGATTATAAACTAAACTGTGACATTTTATGAAAAATGTAATATCTGTTTGGGCTCTCAGAACTTTTGAAAAAAAAAAAAAACATGAATACAATTTTTATTTTGATTTTTTTGCAGGGGTGAATAACAGTTATATTTCTGAAATTTGCATGTCTACTTTGGGATTCAACAAACAAGTTAATGGTGCAATATATTTAATTTACTATTACTATTTTTACTCATATATCATTGGGGTCTCTGGGACACTAAATGTCAACAAGTCAGAAAATGATGGTTAACACCACCACCACTCAAATGTACCTCTGTATAGTAACCCTTAGATGCTTATTAAAACAGGTAGATTCAAATCATTTGATTAATGTGTAACATTTAATTGCTTCCAGTAGAAACTGTGGTCGACCCAGAGCCCACAAAACATCTGCTCCTTTGTGGGTGCATAATTCTAGCAGTTCTGACAGCCTCTTTGAGATGAGAACTGTGCACAGTACACACACTCTCATCTTTGATTATGCATGAACTACCCCCTCTGTTCGCTCCGGCTGCCACTACTTGATGCGGTTGCCATGGTAACCGACAGGACGCAGACCTGAGGTGGGCCACAATAGGATTTTCCATGTGTGTAGTGTGTGAAGATTCCACAGCCTTCATCTCAGCATATCAAACACTGGATCTGATGCTACTGAAGCAAGAATTCAGTTATAGATTAAATATTTTAGGCTTATTTAGTAATGCATATAGTGTATATGTGCATGAATGTGATCCATTTTGAGTTAAACAGCAGTGTGTAAACAGAAGGCTTTAATACGCCAGTACAGTGCCTGTCAACATTCTGAAAATCTGATTGACTATGACTGTGAGTCTGGTTGTGTGTGGTTTGATAATTATTCTCTTTGCCTTTCCCTTCACTAAAATTATTGCATCACACCAGCCTTCATCCTAACTAAACAAAAGAATGGTGCCTACCAAGAAAGATTTTGTGGCTGAACATTTTAGATCATGTTAGTTCAAGGTAGTTTATGCTGGTTTGGTGCTGGTCTTGGTGGACCATCATAGCCATATTGTTCACCAACAGGTTAACTGGTTAACAGTGATGTACAGAAGCTTTGCTAAAAGTAGCAATTAGTTTCACTACATTTCTTATTTTAAATCATGTAGCGTTTTAAATTTTTTGTAGTTGTGAATTGCTATTTTCTGTAGCGTTTTTCTTTCTTGACAATATTTCAGCAAGATTTGTGTATTAGATTTTCTGTCTGCCGTTTAGAATAAGAATAAGCAATGTTTAATTCTAGAATGAATGAATGAATGATCGAAGCGGTTTGAGATTGAATTGATCGGAAGGGTTCCAGAGTAAATGAATCACTTAAATGAATTGAGCTGTTCCTCCGTTGCGTGTATACACATGTAGTGAGTTAAAATGTTATATATGACAGCAAATATTCTTTCATGGTTAGGTAACTACAAAGAAAAAAGGAAACTGAATAGGTTTGGAATGGGTTGAATTGATCGGAAAAGTTCCAACGTAAATGACTCACTCCACTGAATCAGCAGGGCTGTCCAAACTCGGTCCTGGAGGGCCGGTGTCCTGCAGAGTTTAGCTCCAACTTGCCTCAACACACCTGCATGGAAGCTTCTAGTATGCCTAGTAAGAGCTTGATTAGCTGCTTCAGGTGTGTTTAATTAGGGTTGGAGCTAAACTCTGCAGGACACTGGCCCTCCAGGACCGAGTTTGGACAGCCCTGAGCTAGTGGTTCCTCCAACTATCTTGCGCGTTGCATGCATACACACGTGGAGTGTTACATTTCATTTAAATTATGTTAGCAAATATTGTTTCATGGTTGGTTTTTAATTCCAGAGAAACTGTAAGATAAATTTCTAGTGAATTCGTCAAACCGGTATAAACTGCTTAAATTGATAACATTTCCAGCGTAAATGATTCACTCCACTGAATCGACTGAGTACACCAAACTACCTCAAGCACTGCATGTGTATATACTTATACTGAGTGTTATATTAAGGCTAAGTATTAAATATGGTGGTTAATAATGTTTCATGTTTTGGTTTAATTACAGAAAAAGGTCTCTCTCTCTACTGTTTGGTGCAGCTCACAGCAAGCAATGGCTGTTTTTTGGCCAACCTCAGCTGCCGTGAACAGCAGGAAGCAGAGTCGTGATGGGAAAGGCAGTGAGAGCATGTAATATTTATACCAGATAAGAACCAAATGAGCTAGACTCAGTATAATTTTTCTGTTCGCCCACAGCCTCCCACAATCCCCACGGCATGCGACGTCTGTGGAGGACGAGTGGGGATGTATAACGTGCCATACTGGAGGGAAAGCAGTCCACTGTGCTTCAGTATGAAGAATAATACCCACACCTGCAGTTACTGACTGTTCCTGATTTCCATTGGCAACAATGCTGCGTTTTGCATAGAGAATGCGAGAGAAAGCATAGGAGGCAGTAAACCATGAAATTGGCCCAATGGTGAAAGAAGCAGCTTTCTTCAAAGAGGCTGGGAGGAGGATTGGAGGGAGGTTTGCTGATGCGCACGTTAAAAAAAGAGAAAAAACCTCACACATATGCACATAAACACACACTGACACAAAAGACAAATGCCACATTGCACCTTTAATTTGTCTGGCAGATATATTTACTGAAAATGTGCTAAAAAAATCCCTACAGCTCTTCATTTTGAACTTATAATGCATCTTCTGCACAGAAACATCAGATATTCATGAAAAATATTATAAATTTGTCATGCTTATAGATGGAAGAAGGAATGCCATAAAATGTTTAATGTGAATACTGCAGTAAATTTACTTTGTATGAGGCCCTTAATGTGAGCCATCTCCCTTTTGCTGTTGCTAATTTCCAAGGTCTTTCGCAATGTCATACCATATGCAGACGAGGACAGTCTTATATCTGTCAATCATGGAGTGAGGAGAGCAATGGAAAGAGAATGCTGCTCAGGTCTTTTTGGGAAGAAAATTTGGGGGGAGCATATAGTTCAGGTAGGGAGTACCACGATATTGTTTACTACTGACAGCTTCATGGACTTACACGCCATCTAGTGTCTATTGTCCATGACACCTTTCTCAGTTATGCAGGAGGGACATGGCAGATAAAGTAGTAGTGTTTTATTGGCTTAGCAGTTTTAACCATTTTTTTTTTTATTTATTGCCAAAGCAAGCATTGGTGTAAAATAAGAAAAGAAAGAAATAATACATAAAGAAATAAATTATAACACTTGGTAACATAACATAAATAATAAAAAATTATATTAAAATATAATAATAATAATAATAATAATAATAATATAAAAGATATAGAATAAGAATAAGAAAACAGATAGAATAATTGTTTTTTTTAATTCTACATACACTATTTCTACATTTAACTTCCCTATATAATAATTTATTTAGAAATTTGATTTTTAAGGTATATAATAAATATATAATAGAATTGTGCAATGCAATTATTACACAAATTCTTTATATTAGGCCTATTTATAAAATAGTATAAACAATAAAAATATTAATAATGTACAGTAGAATTAAAAGTAAATATATATAATAATAAAGGATAGAATAATTGACTTATATATTTTTACATACATACATGTGCATGTGCAAATGTGCATTATTATACCCGAGTATGCATTTTACTTACATTTTTAACTTCCTGATTAAAATGTATTTAAGTTGTATATAATTATGTCATTTAATTATTTTATATACAATTATTACAGTTTATACATTAGACCTATGTATAAAAAAAAATTACATCATAAACAATATATAAATAATAATAAAGCATAAAAATAAAAACGTATAACATAATGAGGAATATTAACAGAAATAAAATATCCTAAAGGTTTAAAACTCATTTTTAAGTCATGAAATTTTAGATTACATTGGACTTTTATTATGAAACATATTTTGGTGGCCTTATTGAAAGCGTGGTTGCTCATGCTGCTTGATTACGGAAAAAGAGCAGAACTCTAAGTGCGCATGATTTGATATGGGAGTTTTCAGTAGCTCGTGTTAAAATCATGGACGAACAACTTACTGTGAGTTTCTCCTTTAGTACTGTTTGGCGATCTGTACTGCTGTTTTGATATGTAAGCTTATGATGTTACTGTTGGACTCTTCCTCCAGGATGGATACAGTGAGCCATGCGGCCAGTGCGCTGCTGTGGACTGGGGAGTGTCCGATGAGGGTCAGTTCTTCTGCAAGAGCTGCCACAATGTGATCGAGGTTGGTCAATACACAAACATTTTTAGATATCTAGAGCTATGATATTCTACAAATGTTATGTGCAAGTGTTAATGCAGTAATTCTTATTTTGATAATGTAGCCTCTGGGCCTTATCCTAAAAAATTTATGGAAAAATAATTGAAATTCATTTGTTGTAAGGGGTGTCATTAATGGCACTGTAAATTAATTATGTGTTATACACTTAACACATCATGCTGTGTATGTTAACAACAACTTCTAGAAAACGAGGGAAGTGGAGGATGAGCACACCTTTCATATTGTAAACAACAGGATCTCACAAATAAAAAGACCCAAAAAGAAAAGACCGGGTCAGTGTCCACTTTTTATCACTGTTTATAAGCTGTATAAGACATTTAGATTTGCAAGATCCTTCCCTTTCTCTGATCTCATGGTTTGTTCTGTCTGTTTTCAGAGAGTGAGCGAGAGTGGATGGTATGTGAGGGATTTCAGTTCATCTTGAAAAACCAGGCCAAGGCTTTGGTCAGTCTTGGTGTCTGCATGAAGTTTGAGGTTGGTAGTTGAGTTTAGCCTACTATATCACAGTGTTATGGATGACACACATAGTATCTCTATATAAGCATTATCATATTTTGTTTTGACAGACAGAGGTTTTGTGGAATTTCTGGAAGAGATACCTGCAGAACACACAGCAAGCTTTCACCAGAAATCCAGTGTACACTACAAGTTTTACGGTGGTAAGGTTTTATTTATTTATTTTTTAATGTTGACATTAATAGAAAGGGCTGTAGATTTTATGTAGTGTATAAAATAATCACCATCTTTCTGGTTTCTCTGTTTAGTGTTTTTTTTTTTTTTTTTTTTTTTTAAGTATTGTTTATATCCTATTATGGTATTTATTATAATATTTTAAATTAGCATTGTTTTATATTTTCATTTTAATTTGCTTCAACGATTTTGTAATTTGTATTTTTTTTTTAATATGTTTAGCTAAAATTTATTTGTATTTTAGTTTTAATTATTTAGCTATTCAACTTAAACACATATATTCCAGTCAGCTGCCAAGCCAACATTTATAATTTTCATTTCAATTTTCAATATTTTACTTCAACTTTATTCCAGTCACCAAAAATGATTTTTTTATTAGTTTTAGTTAACAATAACAACACTGCTCTGCTCTCCTCCTACCTTTTTGCCCTCAAGTTCATGAAGTCGACGAGTGGCTCGGAGTCTAACCCCCAAAGTGAGCAGTCATATCCAAGCGAGGCTGCTTCAGAGATGTCAGCCGAGATGTCAGCCTCAGGTACGAAACTGATTACTCTCTGTCAGCTGGCACATTTACATCTTTGATTGAACTGCATTATGTTTTTCTGCTGCAGGTTACTCAAGTGATGCACAGTCATCAGCATGTTCAGGGTCCATGGATGCTGTTGTGTACCAAAAAATGAAGGGAAAGAAATCGCACAAACTTATGACCATGCCACGGACACTGGCCCTGTGCTATCTGGCTCTGCTGTGGGTGCGAGAGGCCATCACTCTGGCTGACTTACTGAGGTTTGGAGGAAAAAATTGGTCATTTCATTTATTAATAATATTAAAATTACGAGTGATATAGGGCGGGATGTTTAATACCTTAAATAAAGGTATGTTCTGCCCGTTTCGGCTGACTGTGTTTTTACACATGAGCAGCTCCTGATTTTGTGTTTTCATTGTCTAAAAAGCAGCTCGGCTCACAGTGAATGCTTTTCCACACAATCTCTATCTCTGCATCTACTCTGATTAAAAAAAAAAAAAAAAAGTTGGATCGCTTATAATTAGCATTTAGTAATGCAAAATGCACAAGTCATCTTACAAAACTAATTAAGACGGATGTGAGTAGAAATATTGTAATTTTACAGTTCGTTTCTCTTAAACACTTTAATTGTTTAAATACTCTTAATATTCTTTAAGATTTATTTTTGAGATTACTTAAATCTTACACTTTTAGTAAGATTTTTTTGGTTTATTTATTATTACTTTATAGTTATATTGATATATACAAAATTGTGTAGCCCTACAGATAAACACAGCAAAACCTTTTTTTATTTTATTTATCAGAAAAATTATATTTTACCCCAAATCATGCAGCCCACTTTTAAGATTAAAAGTTTTATTTATTTATTTATTTTTGCAACAACATGCACCAATGAGTCCTCCTTTATTTACATGCATTTAAATGGGGTCAATTTTGATTTTATGCAGACTTGATGCTGTTTTTTATATATATATATATATATATATGTACGTCTGTGTGTTTGCTTTAAACAATTTTTAGGCCCAAAGTTTTGTCCTAAGCAATGTTTCTGCTTGATGTGCAACATTATACATTGCTGTCAGTGTGTTTAGATGTATTATCAATGATGACATGATGCCTTTTACACCGTACCGAATAATTTGAAAAACATCTGAATTAGTCATATTTCATGCAGGATGGTCTCGGAGAGGCGCGTTCCTTACATGAACATTCAAGAAGTATTTCCAGCGGAGATGAGACTGTTTGGAAAAGATGTGCAGTTCTTTAATGTTCGGGTGAGGAACACAAATCTGGTTCACACTTCTTCAGTCATCATGAATCAGCATGTTGTATTTTTAATAGCTATGACAACTTCTGGTTTTCTATACAGTACCTTCCATCCTACTCTCTGGTACATAAAGAAGCTGTGACTCTGGCTCAGATATTGCAGTTACCCTCCTTCCCAACAGTTTCTCAGGATTGCCTTCTCCACCCGTTTCCGCTCACTGCCCGCTATCTGCTGGAGGCAAACCTCCCAAGTGGGTGTTTTTGACCGTAATGGTTGTGGGAAATGATGGCTTAATATTTGAAATAAATTTATCTAACACACACATATATATATATATATATGTGTGTGTGTGTATATATATATATATATATATATATATATATATATATGTGTATATATATATCGTATTTATTTGTTTGTTTGATACACTTTTGACTATCTCTGATTCTTCTCAGATGACCTTCATTTTTGGGTTTACAAGGTTACAAGACAGGCTGCTATGGGGGACAGCTCTTTTCTGACCTTTGACCCCAGCATGGAGAAGCCTTGTCTCTTGCGCTATGACATTCAGGCAGTAGCTGTCATCATTGTCACCTTGAAGCTCCTTTTCAAGTTGGATGATCGTGTGGAGTGGTACGTAACTTCATAATTTGTAATTAAAGCTTTTGGAGTTACCTACGTCTACGCAAAAAGTACATTTTTTTTTTTTTTATTTGACTGGATTTTTAAGTTACATTTTTATGCTAATTATGTTTCCTTTTTCTCATTGATGTCTCAAGGGAGTTATCTGAGGAAGCAGCCAAGAAGAAGAAAAAGAAAGGTAACACTTTTTTTTTTTTTTTTTTTTTTTTTCTTTTATGCATATCATTGGGTTTTTTTTTTGTTCTTGTTGGTTCACAACATGTTCTTATATGCTTTTCACAGTTTTCAGGTTAAAAAATTGGTTTGGCGTTGTACAACCTGTCTTGGAGCAAGCCAGAAAGAGGGAAGAACGAGAAGAAGCCCAGTAAGACAACCGTTTCAACAGTTTACATGACTTTTATTAAAATCTTTTACTACAACCATATTTGTTCTGCATTTTCAGACGGAAATGGGGAACCACCAAGCCTTTTATTACATCTTTGAAAAGCAAGAGCTTGATCCTCAAAAAAAAACGTAAGCTGATCTGGTCACATCTTAGTAATGATCTCAGAACTGTATCTCTGTATGTCATCCAATGTCTGCCTTCACATCTCCAGGTGTGGCTGAACATTTGGAGCAGAAATTTCAGAAGTTTACTGACTCTTCACTAGAACAGTCGTCTTCCTTAACAAACCCTCATGCCAGCTTTCACTTCAGCTGGGGGAAAGAGGAGGGTTCGGATGGACCCAGTATGTTTAACAGTCGATTGGATTGTACCCTTAAGAAAGACGGGCTCAAGTACCTCTCCAACCGAAAATACTGGCATCCTGAACTGAGATTATGCCCATCCAAGTTAGTCATCATAAATGTTTTGTTTTCTCAATGACAGATGCTAGCTATATATATATATATATATATATACACACTATTTATTTTTTCTATTATAAATAACAATTTTTTTTTTAATTCCTCACAGGGTGTGTGGGGATCATTTCTCAGAAATTGAGCCCAGTTTGCCCAGGATGTACGTGTGGGTCCTTGATCTCTTCTCTTTCATTCTGGGAGTCAGTCAGGCAGAAGTGCACAAAGAGGTCTTCAACGTTGAACGTCGTTTTTTGAAAAGGAATCATCAGCCCAAGATTCAATGGACTTTAACTTCCTGCAAAAAGAAGAAAAAAAGGTCTCATGTTGTTAAAAAGAAGACCCATGTTCATGAAGAGAATATCAGTGACGGAGTCTGAAATCTGCTCATCAGTTCCCAAGATCCCTTTTGTCTCCCTGCATCAACAGCAGCAGATTGTTTTTTGTCATGTCAGATTTTCACTTTTGAGCATTATTTTCAAGTGTCTTGCTGTATTTTTATCTGTGTTGAGACTTGGAATGAACAGTATCTGTTTCCCGCAAAAGTGTATTTTTTTTTAATGTATTTTATATTTTGATTAAAAAAATACACCACTCACATTGATTGTAGCTACACAGATGAACCAACAGGGGGCGTAACGTACCCGACAATCGAGCTCTGATAGATTCTTTTGTCCTGCAGCTCACTAAAAATGTTTTGTCTTTTCAGGGTTTCTGCGGGGTCTTAAATTTAGTTGTAACCTTAAAAAGCCTTAAAAAGTCTTAAATTGTACAAGAAAGTCTTAATTATGATTTCAAGAGGTCTTAAATTTGGAGACGGAAAGACAAGAATCGCGATATGGCTGAATGTGACGATTAAACTTCAAAAGGCTATGATTTTGTTAAATAAACATGATCGCTGCAAGTTCAAAGTCCGGTGCCGCGCTGCTTTGTGTTCTGTCTTTACCTGGAAAACTCTTATATTTCAGCCAAAGGCGACACCTGCTGACAGAGAATCAATCAGTTAACATAGCTTAAACTAGAGTGTGTGCGATTCAGTCTATTAAAATACATTTAGACTGATCACATCATTTAAGATATGGGGGCAGAAAATGTATAGCCTATATTTATATTATTTCATATAGTTAATATCACACGAAGAGTGCTATTAATTTCTCCAAAAATCAGCATGATTACAAATGTGATATTGATTTTATGCAACAGTTCAATAAACAAGAAGTTAATTTTAAGAGACTTACGTTTTAGACACCATATTGGCTGTTTTTGCTCTATTTCTACAACAAAAATAATTCCAAACACAGCCACAGCACTGTTTTGCGTCTCTGAGCAACATGACGGTGTTTCGTTCCTGAATGAATCAACCGTTTAAATGATTCGGTTCAGTCGCAATGACTCACTTATTAACGCTGACTTACTGCCACCTATTGGCCGTTTTAATTTCACATTTAAAGTATATTCATATTTTTAAAATAATTTCAAACATCAGTTTTCAACGTTTTATGTTTCAGATATCAAAACATCATTTATGCATTTGTAACTGCGCAGGTTAGCATTCTATGTCCCTCTGAGCTGCATTAAAGAGTGTGTAAATACATCTAAATGCCACTTCAGATGCATTGCAAAGATACATTTTGTTGATACTGATTTCATTTGCTTGGTAACAGCCCAAATGCAAGAATTTGACTTAAAGGATTATGCACACTTTTAGAAAAAATGGCTTAAAGGTAAAAATGCCCATAAACCTTGTTGGAAAAGACTCATTTCTATCACTGCTGTGAACTGACCACACAGAATATGAAGAATATCAAAAAAATTCAGGAGTCAGCTGTCCATGGTAATCTTTTTGATATCAGCACAATAACACACTCAGCAAAATATCGTCTAATTATCGTTATCGATAAAATCCCAGAAAATATAGAGATATCATTTTTTGCCAATTTCGCACACCCCTAATTCATGTTATTTAATTTATATAATAATTTATTGATGATAATTGTTGAAATCAATATTAATACTTTTGACATCTATTTTCTTAAAAAATGGTGTAAAGGCTGAAATGTAAAGTTTATCATTTTACAAAACTTTTTGTTTTTGTGAAAACTTGTATCTTAATTGTAAATTATGCTTTTTACAGTCATTTTACAGTTTAATATGGTACTATAGACAATGCGCTACCCCGCTCATGGTATTAATTTTATTTGTGCAGGTCTTAAAAAAGGTCTTAAAAAGTCTTAAATTTGAGCTTAAAAATCCTGCAGAAACCCTGCTTTTGCAAAATTGACAGTTGTGAAAAATCTACAGTAATTCTACTGGGTCTTTCTACTGCCTGAGGGTTTTGTGTATAAGTAGTTTTCTTTGTTCTTGCAGTATTTTGTCCCAGATGAAGAGTCATAATAATCTATTTCACCCTTTACAGTCTAAGAAATTACTCTTGGAGGAGAATGTCGCTATATTTAATCACACTGTGATTTAAACTGACTCAAACGAATATAATATGCCTCAAATATAAAAAGTTTCACGAGAAAAACCACCTATTTAAATAAGACTATAAGGCTTCTTATGACAAGTGTTTATATTGTTTTTAATTGTATGCATATGATTTCTGTATTTCTTTTGCTTGTTTGACCAGCTAATATAGTGATATAATATAGATAATATAGCTTATATATACAGTACACACATTTTTCATTTTTATGTTAATGAAAATGGCAAAGAGAAAAAAGGCTGGAAGAAACTAAAACACAGTAAAAGTTTTGTTAAGGATTACAAGGACTACAGTAGCACTGGCCAAAGAGGAATTTTACTGTAGCCAGTAAATCCAGCATGGATGATCTAGAGAGAGAAAAACATTGGAACTGCAGGGCTAGAGTGATGGAAGGAGGAAGATATTTGAGAAAGATGGAGCCAGAGGGGAAACCAGGACAGAGAGTCTGTGTGGTGTTTCTCTGGCACTATTCTCCAGCCATACCAGCTGACTCTGTGTGTGTGTGTGTGTGTGTGTGTGTGTGTGTGTGTGCATGTAAACAGTGTCCACATGCTTCTTGCAAGGGAAGCCCTGACATGCACAAACATATACACTCACAGAAACTCATTGTTTCCAGCAAAACAAATCACCCGGCATAGTTGTTTTCCCATCTCACGTGTAGAGGGGTCGTCTGCAGAGTTTCCTGGCATGATTTCTGTTTGACTTGGGCTCTCCCAAACAGACAGCACTATTTCTGAGCTGCACACACTACATGGTGCCAAAAGGAAAACACTCGGTCTGGGGATTGCACTGCACGAGCAGATTTCAACCTTGACTAACTGACCAGGGGCCCGTTTCAATAAGGAGTTTCAACCAACTCTGAGTTTAAACTTGAACTCTTTGAGTTGACTTACTGTGAGATGGGAAACTCAAGAGTTTTCACTTAACCTCCTCTCTGAAACGGGCCCCAGGGTTTGTGTACACAGATAAACACGCAAGACTGCAAAGTCTCCGGTGTAATTTCATTGTAAACAACGGACAGTCTTATCTTTAGTGTTTTATCTCACACCTCACTTCCTCTCCTCCCCCAACGATGTTTCTCTTTCATTCAGTAGCCTATTTGTTGCTTTTACGCTGAAGTTTAGTTTGACGGTCTACCAAAGTTAAGTCTTCTTCTGAAAGTACAATTTATGTTTTAGATCATACATTTACATAAAAAAAAAACTCATAGGAAAATGTTTTTAAAACAGTCGCCACATTTGTTAGAAATTTCTTTCTGGAGCGTATGAATTGAAGCAGTTTTATTTTAAATATTAATTGTGACGTAAAAGACATCGTCTCAAAATTGGTGAACATTATTTTCCAAGTTTTTCTTCATCTTTTACCAGATCGCTGATACATATGAGCTTTCAGTGGTAATACCTTCAAAAAAATGGTGTATTACTTAAAATGTGAGCATTATACCTTGTACACCATACAGTACGCAACGTTTACTTTTTTATCTGCAAAAATGCTTTGCAAAATATAACATGGAAACAGAATATGCATTTTCCACGATATGTTGTGCACAATGTATTTTTAGACAGGACCTGCTGTAAGTGTAGCAGTTTTCCAGTGGTTCACAAAAGCAAAGTTCCACACAATAGATTACATTCTGAATGATTTAAGATCCATTTCCTGTTTAGTTATGAAACCATAAATGGTTTACAGTTTATCACTAATGTTAAACTAAGAGGACAGAGCATCTGGTGTACAGTTGTTTTAGCTGTGTGCTAGTATTTGCTAGTAAACTGGTCAGTGTAAGTCAATGTGCATTTATCCTTTCTTGCACTATGTTGCATATTCAGCACAGACTGGTGCGAATATTGTGAAAAATTTTCCATCCTTCTGTGCGAGTCGTTGGTGTGGAGGCAAGCTGTTTGCTCTTACAGTCTTAACTCATGTGACGGTGCCTCTGAGAATTTATGTAACTTAGTCAAAACGCTGAGTAAGTGTGTCTCATTCCAGGACAAATTGTGAGAATAAAGCACCAACACTAGAAAATAAATGATCATTTATAAATTAACATCATAAATTAAAGTAGGAGACTTTAATTTATGATGTTAATTTATAAATGATCATTTATTTTCTAATGGGCAGGATGCAGAAGATTCGGGCTACGCAACACGGAAAGCATGTTGCATCTCAGAGGTTAAAAGCACGCCCGCCCTTTTTGGATGACCTAGTTTTTGAGAACCCCACCTATCTGAGCTCAAGTCATTCGGTTCAGACGCTCTGTAGCAGCACATATTGGATTGAGACCCAAAGTTTCAACTGTTTTCAACTGTTTTTCTTCATCAGCCCAAAGCGGACAGCACATCTGCCACCCAACCCTCCTATAGCCTGTGTGTTTGCATACCCTCTTTGGCCTCTCTCTTTCACACACACTCCTCTGGCCCGCAGCCTAACCCCCAAACATGACCGCACTACCCTCCCAAGATTCCACGGTCTCTGGGTTCAAACAGCTCATACCAACCATCAGGAGAAGCTCTGCTTCTTGAAAACACTGATGATCTTGAAGTTTTTTGTTTGTTTGTTTGTTTGTTTTAAACTGATGCATAAGACTGCAAAATTTGGTTATTTGGGGTCTGATAATCTTTGTATTTTCTCAGCTTCATTTGAAATTTGTGTGCAAAGCAATCCAAGGTTATACATGTTTTATAGAACTCCAAAATTCATATGCAATTCAGTTCACAAGGAAGGAAGCAGAATCGTGCACTGCAGAGGAAAATTTGTTTTGCTGTCACATCATGAAACGGAAAACACATGACTAATTTAAGTAGTAGTATCTTGTGAAATATTTTCCATTTAGTTCTTAACTGTTTAGTTCTAATTCTGAAAAATATTATTTCTTGAGAAACAAAATCACATTCTCAGTACTCCATAGGGGTATAGAAGGCAACATCTGGTTTTGTTTCACTATTGTTACATTTTGAACAATAGTGTACTACTTTTGAATAATACGTGGATATATTTTTTTTTCTTAAAATGACAATTGCTTTCTGTAAAAACATTGTTTAAATGACACAATTCTTTTCTTTATTGATTCCTTCATTAATTTTTGAAAACAGCTGCTGAACAGTGTTATATTAAATAATATATCAAAATATATTTGTATTACTAAATATAAAAAGTTAGACAACATATTCGGTATATAAGAATATACTCAATGCTTGAGTTCCAGCATCCACACTACTGTTCAGATGTTTGGGGTCAGTAAGAAATTCATTTTATTCAACAAAGACACTATAAAATTGCTCAAACATATAGCAGTAAACACATTTATACAATTACATTTTAAAAATATTTCACAATATTACTGTTTTTACTGCATATTTGATCAAATAAATGCAGTCTTGTTGAACATTAAGAGACTTCTTTGAAAAATATTAAAAAATCTTACTGACACCAAACGTAATTATTGCTAGTGTCCAGCTACTTTTGACAGAATCTTTACAGTTTATGTGCAACTTTTCTTCTAATTCATTTACCTCTTTCTTTGTTCCATCAACACAGCAGATCCAGATGTTGCCTTCTACACCCCTATAAAGAAATGTGTTTCTCTAACAAAAATCCTCTTTTGTTGTTTAAATGTGTTAGTTTAGCACTTCTAAAAGTAAATATGTATTATTGGATTACCAAGTATTACCAGATCTGTGGCAGAAAGGTTCAGTCTTTATTATCAGACAAAAATGCTGAATCTGCTGTATATTTATATAGAATTCAACATTGCTGTTTAATAGGACATTATACTATTTGCCTTTGTTCATGTGTCAGTTATGTGTTTAGGCCACATTTTATATTATTGGTTCATCTTTGTGGAAAAACAAAAAAACACTATCATGTACATTATTTAATTAAGAATTACGTCTTGCCTAATTCTATGTGATACATTAGACTACTTTTAGAATGTCAACAATAAATTTACTTTATTTCTTTATAGCCATTCTAAGAACATTAATGATTACTGAGATCTTCCAAGGACAGCAAATGTTTTCCTCGGCTGTATGACACATCACAGACAGAGAAATACAATCTCCTCTGTCTTTTTCACGGGATATTTGAAGCTCTGAAGAGGAGGGGACAACTGATGAAGCCTTTTGTCTGCTCAGCTCTGCTCACCCAGACAGACCAAAATCACAGCCCTCCTGCAGGGACACACAATTAGGATATATATGATTGATTTGCACACATTTACACCTGTTCTCACTAATCTTTTTGGCGTAGGAACAGCTAATTATCACGACACAAAAACACAAAGAGAGAGAGACACATCAAGGTTAGTGTAGCTACAACAAAGAGATGCAGCATACTCATAGGCTCCGCCCTGGATTCTTTCACAGAAAGCAGAGGTTCCTGAGTTCAGTTTAGTTCACCAAAACCAGGGGCACGTTCAAGCTCACAACGTTTTGCTACGGTTTCCGGGTTGAACGACATGTTTCCTGGAAACGGTGTGCAACGGGGTTTGAGATACGTTTTCTCTTGTTTGGTGGGTGTGTCAAAAATGTCAGCCCAATCAGCAGCAACATGTATATAAACCATGCAATTTTAAAGAGACAGCTCGCACATGGGTCCAAGTAAAGTAGTTTACAAATGTGTCCGCAGCAGCTGGGTATAGGCAACAACTGAAGATATTAGAAGACATGTTTGTCAAGCGTATTTTGCAGTATTAAACACATATTTATACTGATTTCATCAGGATATGAAAATTCTTCAAAAAGAACACAAAGAATGGCCTTCTCAGCTGCCATAGTTGCAACTCTTAAGTCATCAGAGCAGGGTGTTCAACGCACCACCGTTTCCGTTTAAAAAACGTTTTGCAACGTTTTGTCGGGGCTGAACGCAGCCCAGGTCTGTGTATGCACGTGATGTGGAGATGTAATGATTTCCGGACCACGCTTGTGACAATTGTGTCTAAGGCATATGAAAAAGAAAGGAGGATTCTTAAGGAAGAATTACAAGCAGTAGGGTGCCAGGAAGTCACTTTTTAACCAGTTTATTAAATGATGGTCCAAATTCAGGAAAACAAATAAATGCAGTCATGAGATTTATTAAGAATAGTGGGTTATATAATAGGATATAGGAGTATTTAGTTCATTCTCTTCACACTCCATCACAGTAGGTGGCAGTATGTACCTTTGAAGTTGATTCGCAACCTGCAATAAAACCAAAAGAAGAAGACAATTGTGTCTTTTTTTATTTATTTTTTTATTAATTCCAAGGTACCAAAGACACAAGTACAAAAAAATATCAACTTTATGTACAAAGAGGTGACATTACATGCAAAGCACCATTTATATACGTATGTAACAATAAATTAGTAATATAAAACTAAAGCTTTAACAGAATAAATTAAAAAGATGAAACAAATTAACTGTTTTAAGAGATTTAAGATTCTTGGAAGATGAAATAGTTTGGATATACTGTTGAACCTCTTTTTTTAAAAACAATAAATAAAGGATTTTGATGAGAGAATTTACTGCGGTGAATATGAAATTTCGCAAGAAATAATAATAGGTTAATAATAAAATATTCATTAATTTTATCTTTTTGTATATTAAAGAAGTCAAACAGTACATCCTTAAAAAGCAAAGAGAAACCCTGGAGCACATTGTGATTGATAACATTAGAGAATTCAATTCAAAATAGCTGTGTGTGAGGACAGTCCCAGAAAATATGCATATCAGTTTCATTAGGGTCACCACAAAAAGAACAGCTTGTATTTATGTCTGATTTAAACCTTTTCAGAAACACTTTAGCTGGGTAAAATCTGGAAATACTGGAAAATCAAATTTACATAAGAATTCTTCATTAAGAAGACATTAAGTGACACAAAAACACGCATCCTCTTACAAAATATTATTTTTCTTAAAGTGTTTATTTTCGAAGTAAAATGTAAATGAATTATTTCGATGTTACTATTGCTATCGGTACTAATGTTGTTTTATTATTAGTACAGCCACTATTCATTGTTTCCATTGTAGGCTGTTACTTTCATAAGCAGCATCTCACCGTGTCCCCGTTTCCCCTTTGTGCACCAGTCACAGGAGGCTACTAAACATTCATGACGAGAGTTTATATTATAAAAGCAATGCAGTCTATGCATAAAAAAACAAACAAAGCCATATTTTATGTAAAATATGTATTATACGGTTTCGCTTCTTTGTTTAAAATGTGATTGAATACAGGCGTTGGCTCATATACTTCAGTGTGCGCTCTCGTCTGCGCATGCCACGCTCCACTGGCACAGCTTTAGCCAGACGCGTGCGAGTCTCTCACGATTGCGCGCGTTCGCCGCGTCGACCTTTCCCCCAGTTCTCCAGCACCGGGTTCACCGGGTTTACTCTGACACCGCTGACTCCTCTGTAACGCCCCCCAACAGCCACGCACCCCGTTTCAGCCAATCAGCGAGCGATCACGTACTGATCACGCGCTGCATGCTTTCCCATTGGTCCGTTTCTGCTACACCTTTGTTTTTGATTGGTAATATGTTACCACCCGCCAGAGTGCTCTGAATTTTGTTTCTGTTTTTTTTTTCTTTCTGTTGTTTTTTTGCGCTTCTGATTCACTCAGCTGAGGTTGAACCTTGCTGTAAAAAGTGGTTAGACTTATGTGGAGAGGCTTCGTATCACAGCTGTCTTCCCGTTGCTTTTCATAGACCTACACATATGCTGAATTTTGCTTCTGACTGCGGCCGGGTGAGTTCATTAATTATATTGCCAAAGTGGTTTTATTGCTACTTTTTGCGCATTGACCCACTAATGACATCCGCTTTTGCTGTAAGTTGCGACCTATATAAAATAATTTCATGCTCATTGACGGACAACAGTTGACTTTGAACAAAGCAATGTTTATCATTTCTGTTTGCACACATAAAAATATATTTGATTTTTTTACACTTGTAACAAGCAACATTCTTTGTGTTACACTGCTTTAATTAAATTAAGTCATGACGAACCGTTTGCCGCAATCATTGTTGTGCATTTCTCTCCTGCATTAAGCTGCAGTGCTACTTTACGTTTAAACTGTTGTCATGTTTTTTTTTTATTATTTGAACCCTGAACATACTCGAGTTTGAACATTTTTCTCCTATTTACTTTTTGCATTAAATTGTCAGTTATTTTAGAATGCATTGTTTGTTTGTGTTATTACAGCAACGTTGTGCATTGTTTCTATCACGCTTGGTGTATCGTAAGGTCTCCGTTATGACAAAAAGAGTAACCTTAATGCAGTATGGCTTGATATGGTTTACCACCCTTGGATAATACTTTGGCACACTCACATGGCGCTCTGGTTGGGTGCACGTCACCCTTAAATCTATATTTGGCGATGGGAGGTTCCCAGCAGCTCATGGTTAACGCTATGCAAGGCTCTAGGTGGGTGTAGTCGACCAGTACAGGGGCCCCTTTCTTTGCTTATGAATGGCAGAAGCTATTTACAGCAGATGCAAGACAAACATCGCCCATTTTGCCACTTTTATTGTATATTGTGCAATTATATTGAGTACATTTCATTACAGTGCTAGTTTCAATTCAGATGCAGTGTTATTGCAGTTCAGCAACCAGCCCATTGTGGCAGTAAAATGACAAATGTGCTTTTTTCCAATCCATAGTCCAGTCTTGTGGACATCTGTGAGGCGATGATGGAGAGAAACAGGCATGACAGTGAGAAGTCCTGCTCCTCCACTCTGGAATACAATGATCTGGAGGCTGCAGAGGCTTTGGTGTGTATGAGCACCTGGGTCCAGAGGACGCACAAGCCTCGCCCACTGACACCCACCTCAGACTCTTGCGATTCTCTCCCCTTGCAGCCTGAACTCAATGAGTCCCCTAAAGACCTGGTCTCCCTCTCGTCACTGGTGAGTGACTCTTTTTAAAAAACAAAAAAGAGAATGGACTAGTTCTAGTTGGGGATGCTGCTGATGTAAAAGCTGTTATGGCCCAAATCATTTTGAAAGAGGAAGTGTAGTGTTGTTAAAGGCGGGATTACACTACATGACTTTTAAAATCAAAACAGATTTTAAAACACTAGGCATCATACACTTGACGACTGGACATCATATACTACCAGACTACACACAGAAACTCACACAGAAACTAGGAGATGCATTACAAATGAAAACAGTATTTGTACTAAAATTGGCACAAAAAAATATTTTTGATATCCTCTGACTGGATGGACTCTCAGCCTGAAGCTAAAAAATAAGAGTCTGTGCCCATCACACGCTATTTGATTTTCTGTGAAATCGGTCAACTCCGACTGGCCAAAATCTGACTAGCATCAACTCGTCCAGACTTAAAATTTGGCCAAAAAACTGGGTAGAATTTGTATAGTCAGTTAAAAGCAATTCCCAATGCTCAATGCAAATCTCTTCTCTCCAACAGTGCATGACCCCTCCCCACAGCCCAAGCTTTGCGGAAACTTCAGGCACAGCGGTTCTCAGTACCTCAGTGGCCAGGTCAGGTCTCAAACCACATCCCAGACTATGCTCAGCCTTGACCAACAGGGCTGCATGTCACGTCAACTTGCATCCCAGCACCACAGTCCTGCTCAGCCCAGCTCCACCGACAGAACAGCCCTCACTTCGCAGAGCCACCAGTGTTATACGGCACACCGCCGACAGATCCATCGACCACAACATTCCATCTCCGACCACAGGGCAGGAGAAGCCATGTTCCTCAGAAACCCCTCTACAGCACACAGAGCCAATTGCCAACCTCACAGCAGAACTGCAAAGCTGCAGTAGCCCACGTGACACTGCAGAAACAGAGAGAACTTCCCCATCCCCTCACTCCACGGGCATTGCTATCCCAGCATCACAGTCCGCCGTTCCTCAGTCGCCCATATCCAGCCCGCCTGTGCTCTGTCAGGTGTTTCCTGTTAACGGGCAGACTGGAATCATCTCCGCATTTGTTCAGACTCCAGTTCAGATGCAGGCCTCGGGGTCGAAGCCCATTCTTCCACATTCTCAACCTCTTCTGGTGGGCTCGCCTGTGGCTCAGGGCACTGTGATGTTTGTCGTCCCGCAGTCTCAGGTATCCCAATCCTCCACTTGCCAGCAGAGCCTTGTTACGCTTGGGAACACAAAGCTCCTGCCCTTGGCACCCGCTCCAGTCTACGTGCCCTCAGGTCAGAGCGGCGGAGTGACACAATCTGACTTCTCACGCAGGCGAAACTACGTCTGCAACTTCCAAGGATGCAAGAAGACTTACTTCAAAAGTTCCCACTTGAAGGCTCATTTGAGAACCCATACAGGTTTGTATCTATCTGGCAGACAGTATGTTTTTGTTCTAATAGGTTGCACCTATAAAACATGTTTGTTGATCATCTTCCTCTGTATCTCAGGTGAAAAGCCTTTCAGTTGCCATTGGGAAGGGTGTGACAAAAAATTTGCCCGTTCAGATGAACTCTCCAGGCATCGTCGGACGCACACGGGTGAAAAGAAGTTTGTCTGTCCTGTCTGCGAGCGTCGGTTCATGCGAAGCGACCACCTGACCAAGCACGCACGACGTCATATGACAACCAAGAGGTCCACAGCGTGGCCTAACGAAGTTCGCGACGTGAACAAAATGGCCACTTCCCAAGCACCATCTTCCATGCCCCTTAGTGTGCTTCTTCCTGCCTCAAACTAGGTTGAGACTCAGACCACTCACCTCAATCACCTCAGGACAATATCCCTCTAAGAAAACCAAGGCTGCTACACATCCATGTACATAAAACAATGTGACATTGCACTGGATTTTTATTTTAATCATGGTTGTTTATAAGGAATTCTTGTTTACTTTAATTTAAGTTATGTCTCCCAATATGTATTTACTCCCTTTACCAAAGTCTTTGCATCAGTTCATCTGTTACTTACTCTTTACTGTTGTATAGTTGTATATAAATATCACTATCTGTATGAATGTAATGTGTATTCAAATTTGCATTTATTGTTGATATATGAATAAATGTTATTGATGTTACTTCTGTTAATTGGACAGTATTCCTGTATGCCATACTACCTGCACTATTCAATATTATTTAATAATAAACATTTGTAGTAAGAATATAGAATTTGTTTTATTTGTTACCTCTGATATTTTTGAGCTGAGTTTATTGAGACCTCAGTAATTTATATATATAAAAACATTAACATTTAAGCCATTACACACTGCTTAATAAAAAAAAAAAAAAAACACTTAAAACGGATTAAACTTAGAAAAGACATAACAAAATAAAAACACAGGTTGGCAAGACGTGTTACACAACGTGTAAAACGTAGAAAAGGAAAACAATAGAATCATTACATATTCATGAACTGATGTGACGACACAGTTACACAACACCAGCTCAACATCAGTTCTCAGCGGTTAGGGGGCGCGACCAATCACAGAGGACGACGAGTTGTAACTATGGCAACAGCAGCTTGACTGACAAGCCTTGTTCTCCGCCCATTTGCCTTACTGACCGATATTTCCAAACGAATAAAGAAAAAACAAAAGACACTGTTACTATACTGAAAGTTGATATAAAATACATTTTTCAGTTTTAATGATGATTATCTAAACTAAAGTGAGAAGTAAGCAAAATGGAAAACTTGACGGTGGCCTATTACGTGAACTGTCTTTTTATCTTGTGGAAAACAAGTTTTATGCCATATTCGCATTTGTCCATTAGTTGTTTGTCATATATGATAATACTAGCTTTTTAACAACTTTTCGCAAATGCAGACAACTCATTTTAAATATCTCGCAGACGGCAGATTTAAATAAAGGTGAGGCGCGCCCCCTGCTGGTTTCTTCAGCATTAGAGACAGTTTACTGTATGTAACTGTTTGAGGATTTGCTTTATTCCAACACAGGGCTGAACGTACTGTCTCATCATGTGATTTCATAGTAGCTAAAAATATTTATATTATATCTTTCTTTTGGGTTGGAATATTTTATTCTATTTGTATTATCATTCAGCCAAAAACATAGAACAAACTATCACATTACTAACTAAAAATAATGTCGTCTGAGAGTAAAATAGATAATTATGAAAAAGACATGTATGCAGCTTTTTTCCTTAACTCAAATGTATCGCTTTGTTACCACAATTTATGCGATGAGTTGCTACAAAACTAACATATCACGTGTGGTTGTTGTCTTCCTGCCAATAGGGAGCAGTATCTCAAAAGCATGCTGTATTTGATCTCAGGCAGTGACCTCTTGGGCGTTTTTATTGTTCTTTGTCGAATCCCGCGTCCTGAAAATGTTTTTTTTTTTGTTATAAAACAAAAAAAGGATTTTAATATTTTTGCAAAATACGTTTTAACACAATTTGGGTTATTGTTTTTAATGTAGATATGGAGATTAATCTCAAAGCTCGTAAGAATTCGTGTTTTGGTTTGGTTGTGGCGAGCCTCTGGCTTAACAGCTGATAGTTTGTTGTGGTGTAAATAAAACACATATACTTACAGTCTCTCTTTTTAGACACTTAAATAGGACGCTATATTAATTAATGATGCCCAGCATGATCTTTGTGCTTGTGGACGAAGAAACAAGAAGAAGAAAAACAAACATTTTCTGTCACGTCAATAGGATGATTTTATGAAGGTAGTAATTTAAAAGACCACGTCTAGTTTCGTGTTCACCATTAAAAATGAATATTTCAGTTTTTATGTATTCTGGGTGATAGTACGTGTTGACATGTATGTATTTTGATTGTTTACTGAAATCTGGCGCCAAACCATTGCTTCCTTTCTGGAGGGTTTTGTTGTTGAAAATAGGCTTGTATTTGTGGCTGCGACTTTATAAAAAGGGGCACTTGAAAAATGTATTTTCCTCCCAACAGCATGGGACATTTATTTTGACTTCATCTTTATTGTGGGCTGTTTGTGGTATCTGTATGTGACTGATAACTGCAGTGGTTTCATTGGTATTATGTGTCGTTTTCATTAACTTCGTTCTGTTCAAAAGGAATTATAAATAATGCCATTAATGTAAGGTGTCAACAGAAATACCATTGCCTGTAAACATAAGGTTTTCTTGTGTGGGCTCTTAACTTGAAAAACATTTCATGCACTTTATTTTCTTGCAAAGTTTTTAATTTACAAAATGTAAATAAAATATTTTGTAAGGAATAATAACGTGATATAAATAGCTTTTGTTTCATATTCGCGCCTTTTTAAACCAGTTTGTGTAATCGCACGGTCGGTTTTGTGTAACACTTCGCATCCCCCAACAAGTTTGAATTTCCCGCGAGGCGTGGCTCTCACGTGAGTTCTAAGAGAATTCTGATTGGTTCAGCTGATGAACGAGTTAAAAGGACCAAACAAAGCGGTGAGGTTTGCCCTTTTCTTATTGGCTAAGATTGAGCGCCAAGAATCGAATATAAAAGAATCTCCGGCATTCATCCTTCGTTTTCTTCTTTCCTCCAGCTGGACTGTAGATCTTCAAGCTTATACTTTTCATTTTATTTATTTGTAGCTGACTTTGTTTTAGAAGTTGTTCTTAACTTATCCTCATTTTCTGTTTTACCTAACACTTCAAGCTTTACAATGCTGTCAACTCGCTCTCCGCTGAAAACCAAGAATGAAAACACTGTTTCTGCAAAAATAAACAGCATGTCCTTGGTGGACAAAGAAAACACGGTAAGTTTATAAATTTAGGTTTTAGGTTATATTATAATACTTCTAAGATTTGTACTGAGATGCTTTAAATTTTACGCGTCTAGATCAATTCTGCATACTTTAGTAGAAATGGCGCTTTTGTTTAATTAAAAGATAACTGTCAGACAGTTCATCGTGATGTAGATGCTGAATGGGTGATTTGTTTTGTCCTCAGCCGCCCAGTCTGAGCTCCTCCAGGATCCTGGCGTCCAAAACGGCGCGCAAAATCTTCGACGATTCAGAGGTGAGCTCACTTTAACTGCATTCCTGCTCGTTTCTTCAGGATTTACATTATTAATGCATGTTATATACCATTTTAAATGATTAATGATTTCTCGAGCGATGTCTTCAAAGGGGTAACGTTAGATGAAATTTGGCGGATTCAGAGCGCGCCAAGTTGTACTGGTCCATCCAAACTATCCGGGCCTTTAATAAAAACAATCGCTCGTAAAGCAAATCTTCTTAAGTCTATGACAAATGGGGATTATTTAGTGTTTTGAGCCAGTTAATTTATTG
Organism: Spinibarbus caldwelli; assembly: GCA_039654775.1. Classification (NCBI taxonomy): domain Eukaryota; kingdom Metazoa; phylum Chordata; class Actinopteri; order Cypriniformes; family Cyprinidae; genus Spinibarbus; species Spinibarbus caldwelli. The sequence continues at coordinate 19,101,064 of CM077241.1, read as the reverse complement.
GGTAATATCTTGTTTTGGCGGGTCAGTAGTTGGAGCTGATTTGATGTTGTGTAAACAACGCAGAATTAATGTGAAAACATTAGAGTAAATATGAAAATACTCCTATTTTATATGACAATGCTTATATGACCATATTATTTTTCTAGCAAATTTTATCCGGTTGAACGGAAGAGCACTCTTGTTTTACCGGCAAACTAGACCGGAAGTAGTAGTATTACTTGGAGAGATGACTGAAACCCACACTTATAAAAGCCACGAGGAAAATACAGTTACCTTTTTCTCCCCCGTTTGCTTTTTATGGAGTGTTTATTTCTGGCGTTTAGATTAAGTAATATGAAGGTAGTTACCAAGGCAACACACCCTGGCAAAACAATTTTTCAGGGACATTGTTCAAAATGGTTAATATTAAAGTGTTTAATGCCGCATAGTTGAATTAAACTGTTTTTGTTGGGGTAAAAAGTGTAATCATTTTGGTTTTCAAGTCTTAAAATGTGATGTATGATCATCATTAAGAATCTTGTGCTCCTCTTAGTCACACTGGCTGTTAGGTTTTTACCTGCCATTTAAAATCTGATTTGTTGCCACATCTAAGTTTTTACCTTTTAACTTTTAAGGAGCAGACAAAAGCTAGGAAAGGAGCTGTGGAAGAGGAGCCCCTTCTGAAGGAGAACCCCCACCGCTTTGTCATTTTCCCAATTCAGTACCATGACATCTGGCAGATGTACAAGAAGGCAGAGGCCTCTTTCTGGACTGCAGAGGAGGTGAGCTTCAAAATATTTGTTACCGTAAATTAAGTTCTAGTTTGTCCCATATTCTCATGGTGTTTAAATATGCCATTAAACACAGACTTAAAGCTGCTGCCACGCTTGCTTTGATTTTAAGATTGCAGCATTTTGTAAGTTTTGTTCTATTTTCTCCAAGGTTGACCTGTCCAAAGATCTTCAGCACTGGGAGTCCCTGAAAGATGACGAGAGATATTTCATCTCTCATGTTTTGGCTTTCTTTGCGGCGAGTGATGGCATTGTCAATGAGAACTTGGTGAGTTCAGAGACAAACTTGTGCAAACATGTAAAAAAATAGTCACTCGATTCTAATTGCTTGTCTTCTGTGATGCTCTAGGTGGAGCGATTTACTCAGGAAGTCCAAGTGACTGAAGCCCGTTGCTTCTACGGTTTCCAGATTGCCATGGAAAACATCCACTCTGAAATGTACAGTCTGTTGATTGACACCTATATTAAAGATCCTAAAGAGAGGTGAGCTATTGGACATGATATTGGAGTTATTTGTGGCAATGATGAGTGGCGCAGGGGTACGTACCTCAGCTGATAATGGGAGCTGAGTGTTGACTGCTCAAGATCAGTGGACATGTGGTCAGCTGGTTGTAGGGCGTCAGCACGAAACTATCGCCTTAACTGAGCTCCATAAACATGCTTGTCTAATTATGATCTGTTTAATAATTAGGTGACTAATGAAGTGTTTTTATTTTTGTCTTGTAGAGAATTTCTTTTCAATGCCATTGAGACAATGCCTTGCGTAAAGAAGAAGGCCGACTGGGCGCTCAACTGGATTAGTGACAAAAATGCGCAATATGGTATGTTGTATTTAATATACTACTGGTGCTTTATTTTATTTTAATTGTCTTGAGCTAACGCAAGTCTTTGTTTTCAGGCGAGAGAGTGGTGGCTTTTGCTGCAGTGGAAGGAATCTTCTTTTCCGGGTCTTTTGCTTCTATTTTCTGGCTAAAGAAGAGAGGACTCATGCCTGGACTCACCTTCTCCAATGAACTCATCAGCAGAGATGAGGTAAACATCCTAACACTGGTATGAAAGCATTTGGAAGTGTGGTATAGAAGTTGAAGATGTGGTCTTAACATTTATTCTCGTTATCCTTACAGGGTCTTCATTGTGACTTTGCCTGCCTCATGTTCAAGCACTTGGTCAACAAACCTTCAGAAGCAACAGTAAAGGGACTCATCATGAATGCAGTTGAAATTGAACAGGTTTGTGTGCTTTAATAACGCCATACTAGTTTCAGGGTTTCAACCTTTATGGTTTTCAGTGACAGTCTTTGTTGCCTTGGCTTCTTTTTGTGTTGAAGCTATGATGTAATTTCAGTGACGTGCATCCTATTGGCAAGAAATGAATCAAATTTTTCTTAAACTTCTAGGAATTCCTGACTGATGCTCTGCCAGTAAAGCTTATTGGCATGAATTGTGACCTGATGAAGCAATACATTGAGTTTGTGGCTGACAGACTTCTGCTGGAGCTGGGATTTGACAAGGTAGGTTTATTTGGTGCCTTTTATTTATTTATTTATTTATTTATTTTATTTATTGATTTTTGTGTGTGGTTCTACATTTTTGCTCATGGTGGCAGTATAGTCTTTGTGACTGACCTCAGATCAGTAGCCTTTTTCTGTGCTTTCATTTTAACAAAAGGTATTTTGATTATTAACCTTTTAAATTTGCTTTCTAGGTCTATAAGGTGGAAAATCCTTTTGACTTCATGGAGAATATTTCCTTGGAGGGCAAGACCAACTTCTTTGAGAAGCGAGTCGGCGAGTACCAGCGGATGGGAGTCATGTCCGGACCCACAGATAACACTTTCAGACTGGATGCTGATTTTTAGAGACTCAGTCGGAGTGCCTGAATGGACACATGAACTCTTTGGACTCTGAGGAGTTTCAAACTCGCTTGTTTCTACAGTTTGTTTACATGATTTCTTTTCTTTTAACTTTTTTTTTGTTTTTAATGATCTAATACTAAAATATCTTTTTATTTTTGTTGTTTTAAATAATAATAAAAAGAAACCATCTACTTGCTGCTTTTTCTTTGCTTTGCCTTTTGGGCATGGTGAAGACCAGGAATAGTTGTCTACAACTCATCTTCTCATTTTATTGTAACATGCACATCTGTTTACTGCAAATAGGCTATATATATATATATATATATATATTTTTTTTTTTTTAAATAAAGTAGACTTGAATCATTTGTTCCGAGCAACCATTGGTGCTTAAGTTCCATTGTTGCCTAATGTTTAGTAATGGGGTATTTTAGTGTCATTTGTAAGACAAAAGTACTTTAACTTTTCAACAGTTCCATTGAACAGCAGAGTAATAAGATCATGTAGGTGCATGTATAGTGTAGATCAACTTCCAGGGGAGAAAAAGTATAACATTTTGCCTCCTGGCTGCCTTTGTTGCCTACACAGACTTAATGAATTCTTTCAGCTGCTGTAAAGCTTTATAGCATCTGCCCAAACTGGAGCAGGCTTACTGACTTCAACCACAGTCTCTTTCAAAATGTCCCCCTGTCTGTTTTCACTTTGAAATAGGGTGAAGAATCAGTAAGTCTTCACTGGAGGCTGGTTTCCATGGTGTTAGAGTTCATAACTGATGTTGAAATTCTGTTTGATACAATAAGCTGATAATTACTGGTCAAAAATGGTCAATATTTAAAATTCACATTGCAATTTTTTTAATTACACTTGGAAATGTGAACTTTTCAAGTTTAATCAATCATCACATCTTAATGTTTTGGTACACAGTGGACTAAATGGTTTTCTCCATGCATACCTGTAATAAACAGCATTGCTGACATGGAAACTTCTAAAGCACTCTACATATATTTATAGTAGTCATTATCTAGGGCACTCCTGGCATGAGCTGGTGACCGGTCGTTCTCTAAGTGCTCTCAGGATGTTGAAAATTTCTGCATGGGACAGCATAAACTTAAAGTTATAGAAACACTCCTTAATTTATAAAAGTCGTCTGACCTGCTTAATATAGCTAAATTGCTCAAAATATTTATGCTTGTATTTGCATATGCTGATATCAGTTTTCTTTTGACCCTACTAAAACGTATGCATTTCGATTTTGGAGTGTAGTACAACTGTCACTGACTTGTCAGTTGATCGGTGCTGCTGTAAAAACACAATGATGAATAGTCATGGACATTTGAGTCCAATCCAGTCAGAGCCGATATGAGTGTCTGAACCTGAACAGTGATCGACTCTGGGACACGTACAGTACTGTGAGGATCATTTATATGGGGTTTTCTCATTAGCATGCCTGTCAGCGGTCCATTCTGAAGAGTCCGTTGCTGACAACAGCTGCTTTAGCTGACACATCGACAGAGTAGATCTTGTTATCAGACATATCACTGAAACAACCCAGTGTTACAATAAGCACGATAAACCACACTTGTATATAGAAACAAATCTACCAAAGTGATGCATTGCTTACGTTTTCTATGAAAGCCCTGTCTTGAGTTTCTCTCAAAAAAAAATTCTCACATGTCTCTCCCCCCCCCTTTTTTTCTTCATTTTTACTTTGAAGTTATTTTTTTTTTAAATTTACACATTTCTTTGGCAAATTTTACTATTTGTTTATGGTTACACTTTTTAAGGATCAATTCTCACTATTAACTAGCATGCATATTATTAGCATACTGGCTGTTTACTTATGCTGTAAAGCACATATTAATGCCTTATTTTGCATGACCATATTCTAGATCCCTTAATCCTACCCAATACTTAAATTTAGTAACTATCTCACTATTTATAAGCAGCAAATTAGGAGTTTATTGAAGCAAATCCTGTAGTTAAAAGTTAGTTAATAGTGATAATTGGACCTTACAATAAAGTGTGACCTTATTTCTTTATTTATTTTAGTCCTATTTTTAGTACTTTTATATACTATTATATTATTTATTTATTAATTTATAAGTAATTATTAATATTTTTAATTTGAAAATATTTTTTTGTGTACAAAAGCATGAAAAAACTAAAACAAATGACAGAAGCACATGACTAAATGACAACCATTTAGTCATTTTGTTATGTGCTTCTGTCATTTGATGTAGTTTTTTTCATGGTTTTGTCATGTTATAAAAAAAAAAAAATATTTAGCTTTGTTAAATTTCAAAAATTTATATGTAATAGTATTTTAGTTTAAACATGTTATTTTAGTTTGTTTCCCATTTTTGTTTTTAGTTTACGTTTTTCAACTAATACGTATAATTTATTTTATTTCAATAAAATTTTAGTTTTAGGTAACGCTAACAACAATAATACTTAATACTTGCTTACTGGCAAGAAATTCTTTTTTTAATCTCTCTCTCTCTCTCTCTCTCTCTCTCTCTCTCTCTCTCTCTCTCTCTTATTTATTTATTAATTTATTAATTTATTTGTAAAAAAGCCATTTTTAGTCATTTTGTGATTTGTTATTGGTGTTGTGGAAATAGCAGAATGTTAACTCAGCTTTTATGTACTCTCATTTGAAAAATGACGTGAATTCAACATTAAATTGTATATTTCCTACATTCTCCTTTTTTAAAGGCCCTATGAACACTGTAGCCACCACCAGCCTAGCATATAATCCACATCACCCTCTGGTATGGCCCAGCAGGGTCATGTCACAAACAGGTTGATCAACAAACCATTGTTCTCAATATAATGAATGTTAAAAAGCATTTGCGCCCAACAGTTGCCACTCTCCAATTGGGGGTCTACTGGTAAGCGCAGCTGTCTGAAACAGGCAAATCCTGTGTCTCCTCCATGCCCTTTTAAGGAGACAGCACCCTGTCAAAGTGCTTGTGTTGGTTGCTTGCTTTGTTTGACCACTGGGCCTCCCACACAGCAGCGTTAATAGATCATAACCCAGTAAATATTGCCACAGCAGAATTACAACTGTTACTGTACATTAATAGCGCAATTGGGACACCCAAATTCCTTAATTTATCTTTCCTGAACGTCATGAATGCACATTTTTCACCAGAAAGATGCTAATTCAAACTGTAAATGCAAAGAAACCATTAGCAATGATCTCATTTTGGTAGACAGCATCATCAGAGCTATAATAAGATCGTATTATAGTATCGGCCAGTATCGGTCACGGTACATGAGGGTTCATGGGACTCCGAATGGATCGTGTTCTGTAGATATCCATCAAGCTAGCATGAAAAACGGCTAATAATAGCACATTAACAAAGAGGCTTAAACTTTATGGTGCTCAAAAATGCTCACACATAATCCAACTTTGGCACAGCAAGCCGAAGAGTCTATAAGAAACTCCAGAAATCTGATAACAAAAGGTTAGAAAATACTATCACACTGATATCACGGGCTTTTTCAGTCAGGCTTGATCTTCGAGGATCACAAATAGAACATTATCTAGTGTTCACCAAGCCTGAAACAACACAAGATAACAAACACACGTCAAACAGGAGGCAATGCCACCTTTGACGCCAAATGGTCCTTCTAAAGAAAATGAATAATTTATGAAATGCATATTTTGACCCAGAGTACATGTGTAGAATCAAACTAGCATTTTACAAAGCCAAACTCATCATAGTGAGGTTGTTTTCTCATAGTGTTGAGCGAAAGAGATAATGGGGGAGAAGGTGACAAATAAGGAGTTGGAGCCACGCAAGCAGCACCGAGGAGCAGCACTGATGTGTAGCCAGGAGCACCTGTCACTCAACATGACCCTAAAAGGACAGAGCTGGGCCAATCAGAGAACAGCAGTTGCAGAGAAAGGACACGGGTCCTTCTTAACACCCCCACACCTCTCAGCTGTCTGGCATGTTATGGGCCCGATCGCATACCAGGGCCCAGGCCATTTGACAAAGGTGGTGTTACTCAGGTCTGGCTCCTAAATGTGACCCCACACATCTAGTGTTACATCCTCTGTCTTCCAAATGCTTGTGAAGTCAAATCATTTTTTGACATTGTGACAGTGACCTTACACATATAGTGGTATATTGTTCTGGGTCAAAGGTCATGACATGTGCTTTCCTGACATTCTTATTGGCGCAAATAATAGCTAAAACCTTAAAATGAACAGGTAAACAGGCTATTTGTACATTTGTGTGTGTATAATGGCAATCACAAACTCTTTTCATGTGCTGTTGTCTTCTTATGCTTAATTAATCTTAATATTCTGGTCGATACAATAATTATGGTTTAAATGCTGCAAGTGAATTTCATTCAGTGTTATATTAGTGTTAATAACAGTGTTACTATTTTAGTATTATATTTATATGCTATTATAGTATTCATTAATACTTTGAATGTTTTTATTTTTATATTTTCAGTTTTTCATTTTAGTTTAGGCTTTAGTCATTTTGTTATGTGCTTTTCTCAGTTTTTATTTGTTTTTAATATTTTTAAATTTTATTTATTCAGCTTCAACTTCAATTTATTAATTCTTTTAGTTATTTTCCAAGGCATTATTTTAATTCTTTAAGTTTAAGTTTTTCAACTAATTATTTTATTTTATTTTATTTCAGCTTTATTTTCAGCTTAACAGAAATTATTTTTCATAGTTTTAGTTTGAGTTAACAATACTAAAACTTTCGATATTGGACTTTCGGCATCACATTATAAAGTACAGTATGAAAAATGGATATTAATTTTGTGTTATCAAAGTATTAGTGTTTTAAAATATTAATTTTAAGTGTGTGTTAGATGATGGCAAATGTCATCTAAATGTAAAAATGCACAACAAAATTTTTGATATCTGCCAACGATAAAATAAAATAAAATAAAAAACTTGAATATAGTCTAATAACCATTATCCTTACAAGAATGGCATCATGTAATATAAATTAACATTTTTTCTTCAGCCACATCCATTGAAAACAATGCTGTTCTTTATGTTTAAATCACATCCATCAACAATTAATCATCATAAAGCATTCTTTTGTGTGTTTTTTGTCACACAAATAACAGAACATGACACAAAACATTAAATGTTAAAAGATATCGAGAACAATCAAAGAATAGTACTTGACATTTTTTGGCCTTCCACCTGGCTCTGAAAACAACAAACAGCTTTCCACTGTTTATTTTGCACCCAAAGAGGATCTGTCACTTCTTAAGAAACATCTGTCCATTTTGGTAATCAAGTCAGAGACCATGGAGTACAGGATATACTGGCTATGGGCCATTTTCTAGCATCTCTTATTTGGTCTTGTGTGAACTCCTGAGCCCGCCCCTGAACCCCAGCCCCCCCAACCACTAGCATATTTAAGAGGCATCCTTCTTCCATGCCCTTCATCCCAGTGGAAACCCCAGTCTTGTGCTACAACTTGGTGAGTGTTTGCTATACCTTTATTTCTATGGACTACTTCAGGGACGATAGAGAGAGATTTGAAAAGGAATAACCCAGCACTTCATCTCCTACATGGGAAGGAACATTAATCTCTGGAATTGTTGATGCAGATGGTGGATAGTTGGCTGATTTTACATTGATGGTCTTAGCAGAAACTACTATTAATACAATTCCTCTTTCTCTGTGATTGTACCTATAGCTGTAGCTAAAGAAATGTATGAAAATGGATAGTTGCCTATTGCTAACATAAAGAAATAATACTGGAAGTGATGTAGGACAGCAGAAGTGAGCAGTTGTAACTAGTTGTATTTGACTGACTAAAGGATTCATTGGGTTAGAAACCACATCTCATAAGGGTGACTTGAAGATGCAGTAATAAAGGGAGTCATCAGCAGATGTAGTGAATTGACACATGCGGCCAGTGGATCTCTTACAGTTTCTAGATCCTTAGGTCCTGCTGTCATTTGTCATCAGACAACTGTGAAATAGCTACAGATAGGACACTCGGTCAGGGGCTTCCTCTCGGAATGACAAGAGCTGATGCCTAAAATAGTTTAGAGGGGATCTGCTGTGCTGCTTTTGGCCTTTTGTTGACCTTACATGATTGTAATGCAGGCTTGGAAATGTTTTAGTGGACTGTAGAGGATATATAGATAGAATATATATATTTTTTTTAAATGTTTGAAAACTGTTAAAAAATTATGTTCTAATAAGGTTTTTTAAAATTAATTTAATCAAGTTATAACTTTTGGGTTTTCTCCTAGGACCATCCTAAAAAACACCAATCATGTGTGACGACGATGAGACTACCGCCCTTGTGTGCGACAACGGTTCTGGTTTGGTCAAGGCTGGATTCGCCGGTGATGATGCTCCCCGTGCTGTCTTTCCCTCAATTGTTGGCAGACCCCGTCACCAGGTGGGCCTCCAAAGCTTGCAGTAAATTCCTGGTTCCAGCAAACATATTGCATATTGGCTGTGGAAAACCATTGCAACATATTATACAAACTAACCGAACTACAGATGCTTGGTGATAACCCATGACTCTTTTCCTTTAGGGTGTGATGGTCGGTATGGGTCAGAAAGACAGCTACGTGGGAGATGAGGCTCAGAGTAAGAGGGGTATCCTTACTCTGAAATACCCCATCGAGCACGGCATCATCACCAACTGGGATGACATGGAAAAGGTAGCAGAATGCTGAATTGTTCATTTGACACTTTTATTATTCATTTAAAGCAAATATAAAAGGTTTTTATTTCTATTAGTGAGCTACATCTTCTGTTTGGTCACCTCTATGCATTCCTCCAATGATTTAACATATTTAAATATATTTAGATCTGGCATCACACCTTCTACAATGAGCTGCGTGTGGCCCCTGAGGAGCACCCCACTCTGCTCACTGAGGCTCCCCTCAACCCTAAAGCCAACAGGGAGAAGATGACACAGGTAAGCTAATGCAGGGGTTTACAAACTTTTCTTTTATTTTGCTACGGAACGCAAATATGATGATCCCATTGTGAGGGACCCTATATAGTGGTAGCATATAATGACAGCCATACATTTTCAAACCCATTTATACTGCGAGAAATGTAAATATTATAACTTTATTATGGTACACTTAAGTTAAAATTTAGATATTTATTATGTACTTTTTAAAAATTATTTTATGTATTATTCTCAGGAGTTTTATTTATTGCACAATTTTTGAACTTATTCACGAACGCTCTAGCACCCCCTTGCGGGCCCTCTGAACCTTGACTTTTCTTAAACTGAGTATGTGTTTACAGCAAGTGTGCTGAAACCAGTTATTTTAGTATCATTGATATACTCCAATAGTTTTTGCTAATATTTTGAATTTTATTTTAATTTTAGTTTTAGTAATTTTGTTGTCCATTTTTGTATTTTTTATTAGTTTTCTTAATGTCTTTGTAGTTTTAAATTTAGTTTTAGTTATTTTAGTACTTCAACTTTCAGCAAAAATTAGAAATTTTGCTTTTGCAACTTTATATTTGAAGAGTTCAGATGCAAAAGCATCTAAGCGCCGTCTGAAATTTTCATCTAAAATGAGCATTTTTATCAGGCTCCTATGTTTACGTTCAGTAATTCTACTCTAATCACAATGTATAGGTCCTTTTCTATGCTAAAGTGAAATAACTGAACATAAATATAGGAGGCATTTTATTTCAGTTAATGTTTATTTTAAGTAATTATTATTATTATCTAATATTTTCCTCCCTTTACAGATCATGTTTGAGACCTTCAACGTCCCTGCCATGTATGTTGCCATTCAGGCTGTGCTCTCTCTGTACGCCTCAGGCCGTACCACTGGTCAGTGTCTATTAAGTCACTAGAAACAATACGTAACTTTATATGTGTTAATTTTGTAATAGTAGATTTGTAATAAGATGCAAATGCATCATGTTACAGGTATCGTGCTGGACTCTGGTGATGGTGTGACCCACAACGTCCCCATCTATGAGGGTTATGCTCTTCCTCACGCCATCATGCGTCTGGATCTGGCCGGTCGCGATCTGACTGACTACCTGATGAAGATCCTGACTGAGCGTGGTTACTCTTTCGTGACTACCGGTGGGTGCTAGAAGAATTATACTTATACTGAATTTTGTTTAGAAATTAATAAATTCTCCCCTGGCCTCAAGAGAGGGCACTTTTTGACACTTTTTTAAGAAATGCAAAATAAATATTCCCAGTATAAAATACTTACTCTCTCTTTTCTTCCATAGCTGAGCGTGAGATTGTGCGTGATATTAAGGAGAAGCTGTGCTACGTCGCTCTGGACTTTGAGAATGAAATGGCTACTGCTGCCTCTTCCTCCTCTCTGGAGAAGTCCTATGAGTTGCCCGACGGCCAGGTCATCACCATCGGAAACGAGCGTTTCCGCTGCCCCGAGACTCTCTTCCAGCCCTCTTTCATTGGTATGTTTGTCTGGGCCTCAAATTACCTCATTGCATTACCCCATGTTGCTGTCTTTACATCACAATTGTTCCCTTGCTAACATAGTTTGTGACGTTGCTCCTCACAGGTATGGAGTCTGCTGGCATCCATGAGACCGCCTACAACAGCATTATGAAGTGCGACATTGACATCCGCAAGGATCTGTATGCCAACAACGTCCTGTCTGGTGGTACCACCATGTACCCCGGTATTGCTGACCGTATGCAGAAGGAGATCACAGCCCTGGCCCCCAGCACAATGAAGATCAAGGTAAACATCTGACTAAGTGAGCTTGTTTCTTTTATAGCTGTTATTTTACAGTCTAACTACATTCATGTTCTCATGTTCATCTTCTAGATCATTGCTCCCCCTGAACGTAAGTACTCCGTCTGGATCGGCGGTTCAATCCTGGCTTCCTTGTCCACCTTCCAGCAGATGTGGATCAGCAAGCAGGAGTATGATGAGGCAGGTCCCTCCATCGTCCACAGGAAGTGCTTCTAAACCTCAAATCCTCTTCAATGCAATCCAAATAACCCTCCGTATGCATTTGTACTGTGCCTTGTGCTGTATATACATGTACTGTTGTAATAAAAGTTGTGATGTGTAACAGTACTTTTGGCTTGCATTGTGTTTTGTCTTTGAGTATTTGATTAAGAAAATATAGCTATTATTTTGAGCTGACAAATACAGCTTTTTCAATTTTTTTTTCTCAACAAAAGCTCTCAATTTGTTATTCATTCATTCTAAATTCTATTAGCTATTTAGTAGATTTTTGTATTTGTTTCAAAGGATTTCTAAAATTTCTCAAAACTTTACACACATAGGTTATGTGGACCATAAACTAAAGTATGAGTTAAAAATATTCTGAGTTGCATGTGAATGCGGTGGTGATGTTCCATAAATATTATAATAATGCCTGTTCCTGAGAAAAGACTTCCAGGGAAATTGCCTATTGAATTACTTTTAAGCCATTATTGTTGTTGGTTATATTAAATAGGAGTGAATTACATGCGAAAAAAAGAACTCGATGTATTTGCATTGTAGGCTATATTTGCACTGAAAACGTTAAGATATTAATATTATAATTCTATTAAACTGACAGGTGCATTACATTATCTGAATATGACGACACGACACGCCTCATATAGCAAGTTAGTGATTTATTTATTATTTAATTAAATTTTTTTTCACCTTATACCTTCCTTATATAGTCTACTCCTTATTTCCTTAAACTTTGCCCTTCTACCGTTCCCAATAAAATCCAGCATCATGTCTGAACGGATATGTACTAGTCACTACATAAACCAATGATCATTTGTAGTCGAGGTGAGATGATTCGCTGCTTAGCAACAGAGCAGATGAAGCGAGGAAGAGGAGGAGGACGGCATCTGTGCTGAAACCTACAACCTCTTTCTCAATCCAGATTACATGGTAAATTATCGCTTTAAATTTGATTAGCTGTTTATTTTCTATAGCTACAACACGCTGGGTTTTAGTTTTGCTGTAATAAGAATATGCTTCTTCATTTGCGTTTATAAAATAACGCCTAATGTTTTTATCAAGCCTGTTCACTTGTGACGTAGTTACAAACAGGGATGCGCGTTTTTTTTTCTGAGCTCAATAATGTCTAAATTATAGGTCATCACAGCATCAGAATTACAGCCCAATTTCTACATGACCTTGACGTATATTTTTATTTAAAACTGGCGTTTTCGCATAAAGCACTAATTTTTACACTGCATGTTGTGTTTATTGTCGGTGTAGTGAACGTGAACGATGGCTTCGGCTCCGAAAATGACACACACGGTCCTTCTGAGTGTCATTATAAGCTGGATGGCCGTGGTCTCTGGCCGCAGTCCTCGCACCGTGGATCAGGTGTCGCAGGCGGACATCCAGCGCCTGCTGCACGGTGTGATGGAGCAGCTGGGGATCGCGCGGCCCAGAGTCGAGTATCCCGCGCACCAGGCCACCAACATAGTCGGCCCACTCAGTATCCAAGGTAAGAGTTTCTCTGTATAATTGTAGGTAATTGCACGTTTTTTTAAAATGTAAATGATCTCTGAGTTTAATAGGTGGTCTTTATTATAGCCTACTCCTCATTATGCGGTTGCATTCAGGTGTAATTTTACACTTCGTCCAATAGGTGGTGCCCATGAGGGACTCCAACATCTCGGGCCGTATGGGAACATCCCTAACATTGTTGCAGAATTAACTGGAGACAGTGTTCCCAAAGATTTCAGCGAGGACCATGGCTACCCTGTCCCTCCCAATCCTTGTCCTCTTGGAAAGACTGGTATGTTGGTCCAAATGTAACTGAATGCACAAATATACAGCGGTGCCATCATGCACTTTGATTAATTGGCAAGAAAATTGGTTCGATATTTGATTAGATTGAAGGTGTTTACCATATTCTCCTAAAGGAATGACAACTATAAACTTTTGTGAATGGCCTAAACATTTTTTGTTTAAAAAATGTGCTGTTTTTATAGCTGCTGTTGGATGTTTAGTGAACTCTCCAGACACTGCAGAGTTCAGTCGAGAATTTCAGAAACATCAGCACCTCTTTGACCCTGAGCATGACTACCCTGCACTCGCGAAGTGGGTGAGTTCACACTTGACCCCTTGAAACAGGCTGGAGTGACTGATTCATTTAAGGGGTTTTCACACTGCACTTAACCCGGGCTTATCATGGCTCTAAACCCCGCTTTTAACCCTGGGTAAAGGTAATGTCAACTGTCAGATGATGACGGAAAACATGTAAACTGGAGTAAAGAAGAGACCGTTTCATTCTTACCTTTATAGCCCTAAAATCCATTATGGAAAACTTGATAGCACTGTCAGCAGTATATAATATGAGGATGCACAATGCTAATACCATTATAAAAACAGGTTGCACGCTGCGTTTGACACTGTAATGACATTGACACCGCAAATATGCAAAACAAGAACGTTAATTAATGTACAGTGTGAAATGTCTTATGAATACACATGATTAATTGTTAACCCTAAATAAATTATGAGCAGTGTGAAACATAAAGCAATTGATAGCCCAAGATTCCGGTCTGTAGCATACTGCACTAAGTATCTATTTTTATTCTTTCAGAATAAAGGACTGTTGTATGAAAAACTGAAGGGAGGGCCAAAAAGAAGAAAAAGGGTAAGCTATAAATAAATTTTCCGTGCCTTTTGGTTGCTTCTTTGTCAGTAGAGGCTCAACATATGAATAATTAGATGGAGCACTGTTGCATATACATATTGTATTTTCAGAAAAAATGTCACAGGATCTGTCACTGACTGTGTTTCAGAGTGCAAATCCATATCTGATGGGACAGAGGCTGGATAACGTGGTGGCCAAGAAATCAGTGCCACATTTCCCAGAGGAAGATAAGGTTGAAACTGCTACAAGCAATATCAAGACCTGAACATCGTGTTATTTATAAAATCTGTACAATGAAAATCAGTTTCACAGTAAAGTCAGCATTAAATTATGTGTGATATTCAAATGAATCATAATATTAATAAAGCAGCAAAGGGCGACTGTTATATGAATGATTATTCTCTTGGCACAACTTTTGTTGTAATACCATTTAATCAAATAAAAATGATGTATATGTTCATGTGCAGATAATTCGAGACGTGTTTTTAACTTCGTGATTCATCTAAATTACAAACATCACAATATGCATTCATCATGAACTTCCTTGAAGTACTGGACCATCCCCAAAATGCTGTGAATGATCTTAGACTGAGAGGAGGCGTGGACTGCCCCATTCTCTTAAATGTCAGCACTCAGAACAGAGCTCCAGACCTAATTTTGACTCTGACTCTGAGTTCTGGATCATTTGGTTCAACTTATTTTTAATCGTAGTTTGTTATGGTATACAAAGACCTTTGTGAATATAGCTGCAGTCCATGTGAAGAAGTTTGAACCATTATTAATCTGAGGTAAGTCTGCTATATACTGGAATATTATTTATTTATTTTTATTTTTTTACATGACAACTGTGTGATTTTTGTGAAATGAGCTGCCAGAGGGAATGAGCAATTGGCTCTCAAAATTGTGTAGGGAATTTATATAAAAAATGTAAATGTGTTTAAATCATTGTGAACTTTATTCAGTGTATGTTTTGGTAGTTGTGCTCATTTTATAATGTTTTGATAAAATATATAAAATAATATAGCATAGTTCTTTTTTTTTCTGTAATATATTACATTGCTGTATATTTAGTGACATTTAATGTTCTGTTTCTTTCTTCATGTGAAAGGATGACTAAAGACGCATTAGCTGTCACTATCGTGGTCTTCTGGCTGCTCTGCAATCCGGCGAGGATCAGGGGAACCGGGGGATTTCAAGGCGCCATTCCTCACCCAAATAAATACAGCCCAAACCAGTCGGAACAGTCACCGCAGACACCGCAGGCCAGCTCCACGGGAACGGGACCGCCTTCAGTCGGGGACGAGGTGCTGGACTCCAGCCAGGAGGCTTTACACGTAACTGAGCGCCGTTACCTCAAACTCGACTGGTGCAAAACACAGCCGCTGAAACTGATGATCTACGAGGACGGGTGCCAGCCGCGCTCCATCATCAACCGCTTCTGTTACGGACAGTGCAACTCATTCTACATCCCTCGGCACGTTTATCAAGAGGACAATGCATTTCAGTCGTGCTCCGTGTGTAAGCCAAAGAGTTTCACTACCGTTACTTACACGCTCTTCTGTCCCGGACAGACTCCCAGCACCAAGAAGAAGCGCGTGCGCCGCGTCAAACAGTGCCGCTGTACTTCTGTCGACTTGGATTAATCTTCCTGATGTCATTGTTGAAGGCTACTTTTCTCAGAAAGTCACAAATGATCACATGATCGATTTGTTTACTCCATCATTATTTGTTCAATCATCAAAATGTGGCCTTTATATTGTGAAGAAATACAACTGATGCAATTAAATGTGTTATAAAACAAGTTGGATAAGTTATAATACTATAAAATAGTGACATATTAAAAATATGCTTATATTATTATATTATTCTCCACTGTGTGGAGCAAGATTTGCGCATTGATGCAAATAGCTTATTTTGTGGCTTGATTTGTAATGTAGGATACATTACATGTTAGGCTATGGATGTAAATAAGCCATTTCCCCCCCAAATCCATTCCATCATTTTTTTCCTGGTCTTTATACCATATTGTGGTGCCAAGTTAATTACTTTTTAATCACTTGATGAAGAAAATCTAGGTGAACAAACATTACAGAAAACAAATTAAATGCATGGATTTTTTTTTTTTTTTAATTAATGCATTTTTTTTTACAGTGTTGAGTTTATTATAAAAGGAACAATATTACTGTGATTAAATAACAATAAGATGTGATCAAGTAACATAACTGTCATCAATAAAATATGTGATGTTCATCCAAATAATCTGATAGGGTAGTTTAATATTATATTATTTCACATGTACATTATCTTTGTTTTGTAATATTCTGTAATGATTTAATATGAGCATAAAAAGTTACTCAACTTTGTTACTCAATGTACAAAATAAAGTTACTGCCTTTTCCAAGTCGAATGTCGAGGCTGCTTTTTTCAACCTTTAATTGTTTAGACTGGTGAAAATCCCAGAACAGATTGAGCTAACTTGTAATATAAACATTTCTTAAATGCTTCTCATTTTGAACAGAATTCATTCATATCTGAAACATAATCCATTGGCTCCTTTTTGGTGAGCCATTGGTTGCTGTGTTATACACAGGATCCACTATACTGACAGACAGGCTGTCATCCTCTAACTTTGCAGTCAAAATGTCACACAAGCAGGTGTACCTCATTCTGACCCTGCCAAAAATGCAAGTGCCTGGGTCTTAAATATATACATGTATCTGGTCCTCTTTGGAAATGGCGGATGGGGTTAGCTGGTGGTCAGACTTGCTTCTTTCAGACGCAGTCTCTCTTTCTGAAATATGCAGAAATATGCATCATGAAGTCCCATTTAGCTGTTCATGCATTATGTAGTATAAGAGAATAGTTCACCCAAAAATGAAAATTTGCTGAAAATTTACTCACCCTCAGGCCATTTAAGTTGTACATTAGTTTGTTTCTACAGATTTGGAGAACTTTATCATTACATCTTGCTCACCAATGGATCCTCTGCAGTGAATGGGTGCCGTCAGAATGAGAGTTGAGGTAGCTGATAAAAACATCACAAATAATCCACAAGACTCCAGTCCATCAGTTAATGTCTTGTGACATGAAAAGCTGTGTTTGTGTAAAACAAATGAATTAATAAACCATTTTAATTTTTAAACTTATAACTATATGGATTATGGTCGGAAGCGACGGTTTAAAGTTAAAACGCCTTAATGATGGATTTGTTTCAAACATGCAGGTTTTCACTTCACAAGAAATTAATTGATGGACAGGAGTCATGTGGATTACTGTGATGTTATTATCAGCTACCTCAACTCTCATTCTGATGGCACCCCTTCACTGCAGAGGATCCATTGGTGAGCAAGATGTAATGATCTACTCTTTGGCTTACATTGGTGAGCAAGTGATGTAATGATAAATTTCTCCAAATCTGTTCTGATGAAGAAAATCATCTACATCTTAGATGGCCTGCCTCTAACCAAAATTTCATTTTTGGGTGAACTATTCCTTTAACTGGATTCAGAAAGGTTTTAAAAACCTGATTCATGAAAGTACAATAGTTACTAGTGTTTGAACCACTTATCTATCTGCCACCCACACCTCAGCAAGGATAAAGGCAGACTCTTACCAGTCCATTCGCATGTGCCTTTCTGGTCTCAATCTTTTTCTCTGCTGTCATGTTACACACTGACTGTTGGGCCTCTTTGATTCTGAAGTCAAAACGAGCACAGATTGTACTTAACTTAATCATAATGTTTCAATTCCAGCAAGTTTTAATACTGAAATTCACTAAAAACAACAACCACCAGTGAAGAAGTTACCATTAACTAGGTTAACACACTGTGTGGTTGGTCAGAGCAGTTGAATACAATGCTAGATGCTCAAGATGCTGTTAACTTCTCACCTCTGTTTGGATATGACCTTGTTCTCTCTCTTCCACCTGATCTTGAAATCATTGCAGAATTCAAACCAAAGTGTAAAAACATGGCCTGGCACAATCTCTTGCTCTCCAGAACGTGGCTTCAGTCCAAAGTACTCCAATAGGTCAGAGAAGCTGAGGAAGGAAAATCATGAGGCAAAGCTGGAGATAATGTCAAAAATGTTTATAAAGTTTGCATTTTTTGTAATATTTTGAACAAGAGTGATGTTCTACCTTTTACGTGCCGATATCACTTGATGTTCTATAGTAATTAGCTCTTTTTGTGCTGTAAAATGAAAAATGTATATCAACAATTAGCCAGTTAGGACATTTGCATTCAGATTATATCATAATCAGAACCACAGTCAATATTAAGAGCCAATATCTCTTCAATTACTTCAAGATCTCCATTTTTCCTCTTTAAGAGTGATAATGCACTGCTCTGACAGTCATACAAACAGCATTATTTTAATTTTATTCATAGCCTTTCTACAAGGGCCTCCAAGACAATGTTGAAACTCCTTTACTAAGAAGTCTCCTTCATTGCCAAAGTCTCCCTGATTCCTATCTCTGCGTCTGTCTTCTGAACTTGACCAGCTATCTTGTACAGGTACGGAGTCACAGACACTTATCAGGTTCCCCAAAAGAGCACATGGCAGATCTTCTTCATGACTGCAGGATGTGTGCTGTCTTATCAGTGTAGTGGAGACAATCAAATAATTGTAGTAGGAAGAATGTGAGGAAAGGAAAAGCTCTGGTGCTATGTACATAACATAAACATATATATAAATACATACATAAACTACAAAGAGAATAAATCTTATTTGTCTAGCTTTGTCTCGTCCAGTTGAACTGTAGTAAATGACGACAGGTTTATGTCACTATATATCTGCTTCTATGATATGCAAAACAAAACAATCTTGTATACAATCTAAGCAAACTTTTGTACTCCTCTCCATCAATCATCTAGAGAGGCAGGTCGTCTCAGAGACCAACGAGACTTCATATCTGAACAAGGCAGACGAGAAGGATTGGCTGATGTGACAGAGCACATAAATAGAAGACTTAAAAACTTTGAACACAGATCCTCTTCTAAAAGGTAATGTGGGTTAATCTCACGCATCTTAGCATAGCTCACCGCTGGCAATGAAAAAGTCCATTTTCTCCTTGAAGGGATGTACATGCTCATGAGATGAGTTGGTACACACAGTTAGGACATCCTTTTCACAAACTGTACGAGACAAAAACAATAACTTTGGGTTAGAGTAAAGTCCCTGACCAGGTCCAATTTGAAGAAGTCATTCATTGTAAAACAAAGTTTACACTAACTTTAATGCAATATTTTAGCCACAAATAAACAGTCAGATTTTTTTTTTCCTGTTAGACCACCATGAACACTTACTTTTTATTCCAATAACCCAGATTTTGAAGAACAAATGCCACAATGAAGCTAGAAGAATTTCTAAACTATTATGTTCTTTACACATGCCTTCTCACTAAGGTGATTTAAAGTGTACGTTTATATTAAAATAATGGCAGTTACCAGTAAAAAGCACAAAACTGCAAATACAGTGAAATTCTTTCTAATCACATCACTAAAGTGCTTATATGCTAATATGTAACCAAGATGTTATTTTACAAATAGAGATGTTTATAAAAATTTGTGATTTTACTGGTGGCCCAAAAAAAAGGGATTTCTTTCCCTTTTTTGGGGGGGAAAGAAATCAGTACTTTTACTAACCAAGGATGCATTAAATTTATCAAAAGTCACAGAAAAGATTTCTGAAGGACCACATGACATTGAAGACTGGAGTAATGGCTGCTGAAAATTCAGATTTGTCATCGCATGAATATATTAAATGTTCAAATATATTAAAATAGAAAAGTTACTTCAAAATGGTAATAATATTTAAAGATTTTTAGAGTTTTGATTATTGGTGAAACCGATACAATTTTTAAAAATATACTAAAAATCACATTTTAAATATAATGTATGTGGCCATGTTTACCACTCTGCTAACTGCCACATTCTGAGTGGGCGACGACTGCATTTCTTCTTTTTTCTTTTTGTTTTTTACCAGGAATCAACCATCATTCACAACTTCAGCTTAAGTTGGTTTTATCAAGCCATATAAAATCACTGCTACCGTGGTCAAAGCCATCAGCACATCACTGATTACTTGCAGATGGAATGAATGCACTTTCTGCTGATGAAGCGAATTCTGTCAGTGCCTAATTACAACATCACAGCGGTGAATTATGCAGATTACATCTGTAAAAACAATGATTACGGTAAAATGATTTTGATTATGAGCGGTTAATGTGAAAATGTGTAACATGAGGGAATTTCCAAAGTCTAAAAACAAGTTGAGCGACAGCATTCTACTGTAGGTGTGTTGATATTGTACTGTATATATCTTGATACATCAGCCTAATTGTGACAAGCTAAGTAGAGTAACTGCGTTATTTTCCTTGTGTTATAATCAAATGAGAATACAGTCATCATTTGTTCACCCTCACGTCATTCTGAACTTGTATGACTTTCTTACTTCGATGTTAAAACTGTTTTGGCCTCTACAATTAAAGTCAAGACTGGACCCCAATGACTTTCACTGAATAAACAATACAAAAAAAAAAAAAAAACATTTAGACATTTTTCAAAATATCTTCTTTTGTGCTCCACGGAAGAAAGAATGTCATACAGGTTTGATATTTCAAGAATTTTCATTTTTTTGAGTAAACTAGCCTTTTAAAACCTTTTTGTTTGCACTTGTTCCTAACCAACTGCCTCTAACCAATAAACAAGAAAACACAATAGAGCTGAAGCTCCACCTGTGACAGAGTCAGAGGTTATCAAAT
Source organism: Spinibarbus caldwelli (assembly GCA_039654775.1). Taxonomy (NCBI): domain Eukaryota; kingdom Metazoa; phylum Chordata; class Actinopteri; order Cypriniformes; family Cyprinidae; genus Spinibarbus; species Spinibarbus caldwelli. The sequence continues at coordinate 19,080,079 of CM077241.1, read as the reverse complement.
GTCTTTTTCTCTGGGTAAGATCTGTTTTGATGCACCTCTGATCGCATCCTCAGATAGTCATTGTACCACCTGTGGACCCACGCAGCACTGTTTGTTCACCGTCCAATCAGAGGATCAGAGGAGCCAGTCTCCTGCCCCAGTCATAATACACCCTGATGGGAACCCAGGACTGTTGGACACGCTCCATCTGCATCTCACTCCAGATAAAGCTACACACACTACTGGTTTCATTAAGCATTTGTGTAAACTGTGAACACGGCTGGCAATGACGAAGAAGTCGAGTGTCTTTCCCACAACATTTCTAGCAGAAAAATCGACTAATTACAGTCTAGCTTGATTAGGTCCTCGTATACGTAGTTTCCGCCAAGCTACATTCAGGTTTTCTCAACTGTGCACCGCGGTGAGCCAAACCACAATCACAAAGAGATCAAAAAGATGTCTCAAACGCAAACCAGATGAATCAGCTGTGGCGACTGAGAGCATTAGATGTGCTTCACAATGTTGTCATAATTGTCTCTGGAAAAGAAAATCACAGGGACATTCCCTTTTTGTGTAGGCACACAGTGACTAATTTGATTAGTGCAGCACTTTCTTGCTCCGCAAACTAACATCGCAGAAAAAATGTGGTCACCTTGAGCAGCCAAAACCTCAGTGGGGCCGTAAGTAATGCACCCAAGACACCAAAAATCGAACAAACACAGCACAAAAACAAAAAAACAAAGGCATGATTCTCTCGCAGTCATGAGGGGAGTTCAAACAGCAGGAGAAAAAAAAAGGGAGAGCACGATGGGGCAGATTTGGCAGTCTCTCCGTCGCCCGATAAGAAAGGCTTGTTGAGAGGTAAAGAAAAGAATCTCTGACACACATCTGCAGGGCCACACTGAACTCGGACTGATACAGTGTAGCATGAGAACAGCAGTGCATCTCTGTGCAGATAAAGCCCATCCCGCCAGTGATAAGCTGCTCTTCTCTCAGATTACATAAGCGCCAAAGCACTGTAGCCTTTGGCCCCTCCGACTGAGCTAAAGAATCACACAATGCCAGAAGCATCTGATGGGCAGGATTAAAGTCATATCTAAAAGGCGCCAGGGCAAAATCACACAGACTCCACTTCGTCTCTGAATCTGTGCATGCACATATGTACATACGCAACACGTCTGTATATTCCACCTGATCTAATGTGGTTCAATAATGAGTTGTTGCTAACAGATGCTGTAAAGTCTGCAGGATTGAGCTGGAGCCATGTTGTAGGATTGTAGCCATCCATCCACCCAAACCCATGTAATCTTGCTTCTTTTGATGCTAGAGTAAATCAGTGGCATGCTAAAATCGTTTTTCAAGCCCTTCAGAGTGTTTTTGGTAACTCTTACCTGTCAGGTCTCTGTTCAGCTTTCTGAGATCCTTTGAGAGGTCATCAAACTTCACTTGAGAGGAAAGGAAAACATCTTGAGGTTCAGGCAAAGGAAAGATGCTCTTTTCTGTCCCAGCGTTCTGAAGAGAGATTTAAGGGTCGGTGACATATTTGAGTGTCCACGATAAAGAAAGGCCTTAAAAATCTATATTAAAACAGATGTGTCAGGTTTTTAGAAATGTACACCAGGATTCAAAATTTTGGGGTTGGTAAGATTTTTTAATGTATTTTAAAAGAAATGTCTTTTGCTCAAAAATACAGTAAAAAATTTAATATTGTGAAATATTATTATAACTTAAAATAACTGTTTTTATTTTCATATACTTTTAAATGTAATTTAATCTTGTGATGGTAAAGCTGAATTTTCAGCAGTCATTACTCCAGTCTTCAGTGTAACATGATCCTTCAGAAATCATTCTAATATGCTGATGTGATTGAGATCAAGAAACACTTTTGATTATTATCAATGTTGAAAAGATGTGCTGCATAATATTTTTGTGGAATATTGTGGAATTGAATGAATATTGTGGGATGAATAGAAAGTTCAAAAGAACAGCATTTATTTTAAATATAAATCTTTTGTAACATTATAAATCGATCAATTTAATGTCATGTAGAAAAAATCTAACTGAACAGTACTGTTCTTTTTTATTCATGTAGGCTTCAAAAACCGTTAATACCATTTTTAAGAAAAAAATGAATTCATCGACTAAATGTATTATGCCGTGAAGCAATTTTGTTAAAACATTTTTTCTTCATATTGATATCATGACAGCACTCTGACATTTTTTAATCTAATTTAAAAAATAATTAATTAATGAATGAATGAATTAATTAATAGGAAAATGAGTCGTGTCATTAACCCTGAAAATAATGTGCCAGAAGAAGTGTGCAGTTCTGCACTGTGCAAAATAAAACAATGCATGTGAAGAATTACATGTTCATGCTTTACCTTATCAAAGTGACGCAGATAGTAGGAAACAATGTAGTCCAACAGACTAATGTGGTTTTGCTGTAGATTTATAGAGAATTATGTCAAAAACGTACATCACCTTGTACAAACTTCTAGCAAACAGAAAAAACAAACTGCATTGAGACTCTATCAAACTCCTCAGAGTGTGTGGCTAGGGCTTTCACAGTGTCAAACACGGGCTCATGAAATGGAGAAAAACATTACCCTGCTCTTGACGTCTTTAAGCTTGGGAAGAATCTCAAGCCCGAAGCCGTCGGCCTGTCCTCGAGCTCTGCTGGCTCCATTCATGTAGTTTCCCAGAGCAAGCACCAGTCCTATCACCTCCCTCACACTGTCTTTCTCCAACAGATACTAAAACACATCAACATTTATTGTGCATTTCTCACTCTTCATAATGGAGATGTTGGAGACAAAACAAGCACTTAGACCTCACTTGAATAAACGGCAGCTGCCTGAAGGGTTGTATTTTTACTGTTAAGAATGCCAGCATTGATACTTTATCAAATTTTTGATAATATCTGAGGTCTGACCCCTTTGAAAAGTGCCTTTGTACCTTGCAGACGTGGAGAATAATCTCTGTCTTGCGCTGTATGGAGGCAACGGCGTCAGTGAACTTCGACTGAAAAATGAAACAGTGAACTCGACTGGAGAACTCAGGGATCTGGGAGAGTTCATACAGGAACCTGTCAAGGAAAAGCAATGAACATCTGTCAACCTAAAGTGCGTAGTGTTGAAAACACTAATCTGTCTTCGTCTGTCCTCAAATGAAGGAACTTTAGAGAAGTATACATTGCAAAAAGTGCCCTTTTAAGTGACAACTGACATATCACTAGTCGCTAGTTGCATGAAAAAGTGAGTTATCTGGTGTGTTTCTGGAATATCTCACTGTTCAGGCTTGTCCAGTAGTTTGACCTGCTCCTCGTCTGAGGTTTCATAGTGTTTCTTAATCTTCTCTAACTCCTCAGGCTGAGCTCTCTGGGAGAAACAGAACAGATGCATTCATATGACAACTGACCAATGATACACACATAAACTTATGAAGCCACACAGGAACTATCAATTATTTAGTTATGCTGGAACTGGAACTAGTCTTTATGTGCATTTTCTGGAGAGATTTTGTTGAGAAATGTGAGTTGAATGGATTTAAATACAATAAAATTTAATTATCTGAAATATTTAAAAGAATATCTTTGGTTCATTACAAGCTAAGCACAATTTAATCTCAGCAGTGTAGCTCCCTTTTTTCCTTCTTTTTTTAAATAAGCAGAAATCTGTGTTACAGTGTGACATTATCAATGGAAGTGAATGGGTTCAATCCGTAAACATTAAAATATTCACTGTTTCAATAGTATAGCCACAAGATGTAAACAAAAGGTGCGTTATCATGATTTTAAAGTGGAAAAAATGCATACTAACCTTTATGTTTAAAATTCTATACAATTGTACAACTTTGTTACCATGATGAAAATTAACCATAAACCCTAATATCACAGTAAAAATGCATTAGAATAATTAATGTGCTTTATATAAAATGATAATCTCCATATTTCTGCTTTTAAATCTTCCAAACATCGGCCTCATTCACTTTCATTGTGAGTGCCTCATTGTACCTCCATTTTTTCAAAAAACAAAAAAGATGCAAGGTGCGCAGAATATGTAGATCTTTGTGAATGATGGATGTTCAAATTCTTTGCAAAACTGCTGTTTTGGAGGCTGGGATTCAGCGTGGGCCTGTACATAAGTACATTTCCAGTGTGGCAGGATACTTACATTTTCATACAGGGCTTCAATAGCATCCAAGTCAACCACAGAATTGTCCAGAGTCAAAACAGCTGTGTAAGGAAGAAGTATTAGTCTCAAGACAAGAAGACTGATTAGTTATTACACACGTGTGTGTCATGGATGTGATATGTCAATGTAATAGTTGCTAAATATGTATTTGAGAGCTTTTTTCTTAAGGAATTCACTGCTAAATTTACTAAAGTCATCAAAAACATTTCCCTGTCCGACTCTGTTAAGCCAAGCTGTGATGACTTCAAGATTGTCAATGGGAAAAGTATACGTTTAGTAAGTAGGACTGATGTACACACCATAATGTGGAGAACCCAAAGAATATTTCTAGCGGTAAACCACAGGACAAGTTTATTTAACAAACATACAGCCAATTTATCCCTAATAAGAGCTGGAGCCAATCACATTGTTGCAAGATATGTCACTATATACAGAATCATTTCAACATCATGTCTTAGCTTGCCTTTTGCCATCCAGGCCACACAAATATGTATCATTTTAACATGTCTGTTTATTATTAGTGGAAGAAAAATGAGTCTGGATAGAATAAAATGACACTCTGCTGAGCTGGTGGTTGAGTATTTCTCAGCATATATGAGACTGTTCAGTGTGATTTACCTTGCTGGATGTCCTTCATCTTCAGATGGAGACTTGAGATTAAGATGCCCACGGCCTGAGAACGCTTGCCATCCAGTAATTTAATGACCTAAAATCCACATTCACAAGACAAATCGTAAGATAAGTGCATTCTGCTTACTCTACCATACGAATACAAGGTCGCAAAGACTCATGTTTGTATTATGCAAAAGTGGAATGAATGAATAACAAAAGAACCTTTGGGAAATTCCAAACTTCCATTATAAAATCCGCCTGCCAAAGGTAACAATGGCACGATCACATTTCATAAACAGGTTCATTTATTTCAAATTATTCCCATTTTCTATATAATTATATCAATTTCAAAGGCATTTGTGGGATACTGATATTACACATAAGCATTTATATTAAAAATCGCAGATTCTATCAAGTGACAGCACCTGATAAATTATGTTTCCGTTTATAGAAAAGTAATTATCAGAGGTGACTGCATGAATGCATCAGTAATGCTAGTGTTCCAGTAATACATATTATTCAGAAGTATTGAAAACTGCTCTACCTAGTGGACACTTATCAAATCTGTTCTTCGAGCAATGCATGACATTTATGCATTTTGCCAGACAGCGATTTAAAGTCCATGTGCCTTTTTAAAAAAAATGAGTTACATCAAACCCACAACCTCGCATTTGCTATATAAATATCTATGTAATGAAAGGGATGGATCATTTCTATGTCATATAATTTTTCTCATCTTCAGGCAAGAGCGGTACCTTCCTGGCTTTGGTTTTCTTCTCATAGGCTTCAGATAGGGGCTTTCTTTTGGTGGGTGATGTGGCTTTAGCAAACAGTTCCGCAAACTCATTGGTGTTTATTATCTCTGGCTCTTCCAGGGAACTCCATAGCATATTGTTCCTTAGAAAAGACAGAAACAGATGACAAGAGATTTTATGTTTTTCGAATATTTGACGTTTTCAACAGTTTCTGCTCACTTTAAAGCTTATCAAGACTGAATCTTCACACTTCAGAGTCACAGAACAGGCCATGACCGAAGCATTTCCTAATACTGGCATCTGAAAAACCAAAGTTACATGAGTTATTTACTGTTGCTGGGTAACCATGCCTGAAAGCAGGAAAAGGAAAATCAACAGGGGCTCAATGTGAGTAATCTGATTTGCTAAATTTTCTCTCCCATAAAAATAATTAAGGAGCCAGGACGACGGCGCACAGCTAAGCTTGACTGGGTTCGGCTTTGGCTTGACAAAATGCTCACGGAGAGAGCAGAAAGCTTTCATGACGAGTCAAATAACAGTGCAACAGCACAGAGGTGGCCGGGGAGCCGAATCCCACAGAAATCCACACCGCCACTAGAGGTCCTGGAAAGACTGCCACTCGGCCTGTGGCTGGCCCCTCACGCAGACAAATGTCTGCAGTGGTCTGCCTTAAACTTCCCATGAGGTCTGACGAGGGAGAGTTGAAAATGTCAACGTCACTTGTAGACATACATTGTGTGTTTGAGGAATGTTGTGAGTGATGAACAATGGAAATGTTTATATGGAATACAGGTAGAGTGGGATGGTGTTTTTATAAATATAAAGACGGTGGCTTTATATTTAGTTCAGAGCAGTTATTTGCTGTTTAAAAGCACATTGTGTCCAGTGAAGTTGTTGCTAACTAAAACTCTTAAAAATTAGTTTCGCTAAAAGAAATAAAGCTGAAATAAAGAAATATATAAATATTAGATTAAAAAAAAAAAACCCAAACAAAATTAGAAATAAAATAATTTTACATTAAAGTCAAGAATTACTAAAACAAAGAAAACTGAAGTTATATAGAAATATTTAAAAAACTAATAAATGACAAAAGGAAATATCAAAATTTCTAGAAATAAATTCAAATAAAAACTGAAAATATAAAAATAAAAGCTAATTCATAATATTAAAAAACACTATAATACTGTATTAATAATACTAAATGATTACAGATTGTGTCAGTGGCTAAGCACTTTGTCATGATATCTTAAAACAATGTGAGTGATGGATGATCAGAAATGTCTCGTTTTACCTGTATTCAACATATAATAATTCAATTGACATATTTGTGCTTGGGTCAATTACATAAAAGTGTGGCCATGATAAAGAAAATGAAAATTCTTTTAAAAATCTACTTTAAATAAAAATATTTATCTGATATTTTCAGAGATTTATTGATCTTGACACACAGTCATGAGGGGTCTTCTAGAACATATAATTTCCTGTTTTATGTTTTTTTTTATGACTCTGCAGTGAAGTAGATTTGTTCAAATATGATTTACTTTTTTGAATAAGACATCAAATTAATTCATCCTTTTAATATTTTTGTTTATTATAATATCAAGACATTAAAAATAAATAAAAATACATTTTAAAAACTGACCTGTGTCAATTAAAATATGAGGTGAGGTGATAAAGAGATACCTGTTATCTTGAATCTGTATTCGTGTCCAGTACAGCGGTTTCATTGGACAGACCGGCTCCACTGACGGTTTGCGAGGAGGATTGTCTGCCGCTTTACTGGGGAAGATACCAACTCCAGGAGGAGGGGGAGGAGGGACAGAGTGGAGGACGGGTGGTGGCGGTGGTGGTGGCACACCACATCCTGTCATTGTTGGAGGTGGTGGAGGAGGTGGAGGAGGCACACTTCCTGGCCTATCTAGTGGCTGAGCAGGAAGTGGTGGAGGTACATTAGGAGTACAAGGGCCTGTTGGAGGAGGAGGAGGAGGAGGAGGAGGAGGAGGGGGTGGACTACTGTTGCTATCCATCTGTAACTGAAGCGATACAGGTGGGGGAGCTAGAGGAGGAATAGTATTTTGTTTGCCAGTAAAGTTTTTTGTTGAGTTGAGGTCAGCATTTTTAGGCATGGGGTCAAAACTCCTGCTTTGGGCTTCCTTGGCCTCCTCAGGCTTGATGGCTGTCTCTCTTTCTGTCTGAATACACACAGAGCGGAAGGCCCGTGGTTTGATGTTGTCTTCAGTGGACACAGCAACATCTCTGTGATCTCTGTCTCTTTCTTTGTCTCTCTCTCTTTGTAAGCTGGCAATGGTTGCCCCTAGTCTGGACAGATCCTCTTCGTTCTTCCTTTGTAACCGGACGAGCTCAAGTTTAAAGTCAACCTGCATTAATACATCAACATACAGTATATTAACTTTTTTCCCCCCAGAGAATGCATGAGCTGCTAAAAAAGTATAACATTTGAAGTGTCTTTATATTTACTTTATATTTGAAACCTAAAAAAAACCAAAATGTAACTATTCAATGAGCAGCAAACTATAATACATAAGCACTAATTCTAAAAACATGCTTTTCCTGGTAGAGATTTCAAATTTTTGATGCTATTAGTAAAATGTTCCCATTATGTATACACTTTTGCTTTCACGAGCTTCTCACCTGTAACTTCTCCACCTCCTCATTACATTCTCTTTTTAGCTGCAGAAGAGCTGCCTGATGCTCTGAGAACGTAAAACAAAGACATGATGACTAAATGTATCACAAAAACCAGTGCTAGAAACCCTATAAATCAGAGCTCTACCATATAATATATATAAATATATAGAATAATATGTATGTATACACTATACCATTCAATTTTTTTTTAACATTTTTAAAAGACATCTCTTATGTTCATCAAGGCTGCATTTATTTGATCAAAAATACAGTAAAACAGTAACATTGTGAAATATTATTTACAATTTGAAAATGAATTGTTTTCTATTTTTAATATATTTTAAAATGTAATTAATTTCTGAGACGGCAAAGCTGAATTTTCAGCAGCCATTACTCCATTCTTCAGTGTCACAAATAAATAATAAATATTGAAAACAGCTGTGTTGCTTAATATTTTTATGAAAACAGTAATACATTTTTCAGGACTGAAGAATAGAAAGTTCAAAATAACAGCATTTATTTCAAATATAAATCTTTTGTAATTTTATATGTATTATTTGCCACTTTTGATCAATTTTATGCATCCTTGCTGAAAAATCTTACTCTATTGTATATGGGAGGAAGAATTGGATATCCATTAAATGTTGCAGATGTACAATTTCCAATAGATGGCAGTGGTGGGACTGTTATATATGGATGATCACTGCCTTGTCTAGAGAACCATGGGAAAAACTGTCTGACTTTTATGTAAGAGAACTATTTTCCTCAAGTATAATCATACCAAGTCATATGACAACACCACTCTCACTGTGTGTGCTTAGGTGTGTCTCCACACCCTTTAAATCTATAAGACACTGCAATACGGGCAATGGAATTGACGCTCAATAAGGGTGATTATAAAACTATATAGCACTGAATATACACATTTATGTAATTTTCAATGGCGCAAGATTAGTGACTGCATAACTGAGAAAACATATAGTCTTGCAAATAACAAATAGTGTGACACTTTGTTATTTCTTATTTCATCTCTAGAACAGCCCTCTAGGAACACATTTAGGGTGGAGGTGTATTGGAATTTGTTTGGACAGTGTTGTATCATTAGATACCAAGGCAAATATTGGAATCAGCGCAAACATTTACACTTACTGCTGTTGTTTCTGATTATACAATAAGCTCTTACCAGCTTCAGTGTATTTTAGACCAATCTTTTCCTCTTCGTCTTTGGGTTTTGGTGGAGGCCAAACAGTCTGAAGTCGCTTTGGGGTGTGCTCCTCACTCACCTCAGCCTATAAGACAAAAGAAACCCCAGCCACAATTAATGTGCAATGTACAATTGAAATATGTTGAATTAAAGAGCCTATTAAAATAATATAACTAAAATGATTACATTTTACAGGTGCACATAAAATAAGGCTTTTCGCACGTATACTGAGATGCTACCAAAAAATGCAATCAACTGTTCACTTCATACTTTGGAATCAGTAGTTTCTTTGCTGTCTGGAGACTTGGTTGAACTCCTATCAAAGAAGGCTTTGAGGACATCTTTGTCCCTGTTGATCTTCTTCTTCACAGTGTCCAGGTCCATGCGATTTGAAGTGTCTTTCTTGGCAGATTTAACTGTGAAGAAAGCCTTCAATGCACCTAAGGCCGTCTCTGCATTTGTAGATTTGTTTGTTTCCTCAGACTGGAGAACGGCCGGCTCCTCTACAGTTGTCTCTGGCTTTTCTTCAGGGCCCTGACTGATTGGAGACAGTGGGGGGCTTGTCATGCTCTCTTGCTTTTTCTTCCCTTCCCCCTTGCTGAGGAATTGGGTAAGCTGTTCTAGGAAGTCTCCCTTGACTTCTTTCTTGTTAGACTGATCGGTAAAAAGTCCTCTTTTGGCAGGGCTTTGGGGTTGCTCTGGAGAGTCTTTTTCCTCAAGGGCTTCTTTCTTGGGGCCGAGCAGCCCGGTGAAGAGGGATGACAGTTGGAGCGGTTTTTCTTTTACTGCTTTCGGGGATTGGTTTGATGTGGTCTTCTCAGTGGAAGATGAATCTGTATCTAACATGGTCTCTTCTTGTATTATTTCTTCTTCATTCTCTTTATTCATTTGTTCTTCTGTATGCACTTTTATCACCTGTTCCCCCAGCTGAATGGTCTCCGGTTCTGGTTCTGAATTCATCTTATTATCTAGCTTAGATGAACTGTGTTCTTCAGTGTCACAGAGGCCAGAACCTTCTAAAATCTCACCTCCAGTTTCAGAATGTTTCATTTGGTTCTTCTGGCTTATGGTAGGTGGATGGACCTCCACAAAATTGCTGTCTGATTCTGTGCTGCTTCTATTAGCTTGACCAACTGCAGTCTCATCTCTCGACTGGACTTTTTCAGTATCAACACATGATCCTGCAGAAAGATCTTCAACACGTGTAAGGGTGATGACTACAGTTCTGGTGTTCACAGGTGAGTTTGTGAGATTATGAACTTCACAATGTGTTAACGTGGTCTGAATGTCCATGTTTGTGGATGCCTGGTGGTGGTTAGTCAGAGTTTGTTCATTTACACCAGCTCTGGTTACCTCTGGAACATCTGCAGTGTTTTGACGATTTCCATCAGACTCTGTTTTGCTTTCAGCAGCAGATATTTCCTGCTGACTTTGCACTGAAATGTCATTACTATTATTTGTGGATGAATTCAAAGACTCTGCTATTAAAAATTCAGTCAGATTATTTCTGTCGGATGGAATATTTGCACTTTGAATGTCTGTGAGGACATTTTCAATGAAAATTTTCATTGTTTCTTCACTGCTGCTGATGGTTTCTTCTATGTGGCCTTCTTCTCTCTCATTTTCCACAACACCAAGTATCTTCTCATTGCTGATACCTGATTCCATAGCAACGGTCTCATTTGCAGATATGTCCTGATTGAGTCTATTTTTGCTCATATCCTTATCATTGCTTTTTGAAACAAACACTTTATCATTGTCTAAAGATCCTTCTCTGAAATCAGGTTCTTTATTATCCACTGTAATGAGTGTTGGGTTCTCAAGTTGTTTGTCCAGTCTGTTAGCGCTGTCACTGGCTGAGACCTCGCTAAGTGATTTAGGCGGTGTGTCAGCTTGACCATCTGTTACATCCTGGTCAGTCTGGCATGCTGCTGATATTTTATTGCAATTATCTCTCGGTTGGTCAACACACAGGTCCAAGTCCACTTCCTCGTTTCCTGAAGAAAAATCACTTTCATCAGTTTCATTAACCTTCTGATGTTCTGATCTGTTGACATGGTCCTTTGTTCTGTCTTCCTCAGCATTCGTTTGTGAAGTCTTAGCAATTATATCAAAATCATCCCCTTGATCATCGAAACCATCCTGCCTTTGAACACTTTTGTGTTGATCAGTAACATCTCCTTTCTCAGTCAAAGAATGAAAAGAAGTGACATTTGGACTCTCCTCAGTTGGTGTTTGGAGTTCATGCTTTTCATGGTGAGAAAAAAAGTTTGTTAATTTGTCCAAAAATGAATTGCTGGGCTTACTCTCCATTTCCTTCCGGTACAGTCTACAGCCTCTTTAAGAGTAAAAATTTAGTCTGTCTGTATTCAAACGACCATATTCCACAAGTGAATAAAACAGGAAGCAAAGTCAACATTCAAATCTCCAGGGTTAAAACTGAAGTATCCATGTTTGCCATTACAAAATGTTCAGGATCTTTCCATTAGCCTTCCTAAGTCTATCCAACTCTGAATTTCCGGTCCTCGTGCTGACAAATTATGAATATGAATAAGTTCCATTATTTTTTACTGTTTTGAAATACTGCTCTGTTTTAATAAAATAATTTGAGTTTAAGTCCGGTGTGCCTTTTTTGTAATATGTTGTCCTTACACAAAGTTTCCAGAGTAACAGATGCCAGGAAAAAATGTCTGCTTTTTAATGTCCATTAAAAAGCAGAGATGCTGTTTTCAGTCTCTCATTACAGAAGAGCTCCAGAAATGGAAAAAAAAAAAAAAAAACATTCCGCAATGACATTCCAAATAGTGCCAGCATGCAGTTTGGTCCTTTTATCCTGCCTTTACATTCTTTTTAGCCTCTTCACTCTTTTCCATCTTGGATTTTGTAGTTTACTTGATTTTAATCCACAGTTCGCAACCAGAGCGCATACACCAACACATGAAATACACATATAGGCAGTAAGCACTCCACACACCTATTTTCTGCCACATGATTTCTGGTCACACACTTAGTCGCCCATGAGGAAGAAGTGACACCTCAGTACCACACCCAGAAGAGCACACAAAACTCCAGTAAGAGTAATTGTCCAGTCAGAACAGTCTATCCTGCTTCTGTAAGGCTGGTTATCTCCTTCTGTCCACTTCACACTGGATAACATCACATTAATCAGTACGATTAACCTGTTAACCCCACCTACATCCTTGTTTTGTCACTTATGTTTTGGTTGTAGAGACCAGTCCTTATACAGTCTCTTTACTACAGTAATCCACAAGGTAAGAACAATGTAAATAGACATTCTTCTTTATATTTTAAATAATAAACCTAATATAAAAAAATATAAAAATATAATTGTATTTTTTTCCTGAATAATGCATCAAACATAAAAAATGCTTTAATTTTACAACTTAAATTAAATAAATAAAAAAATAATAAATTATATATATATATATATATATATATATATATATAATAGATAAATAATTAGAATTAATATTTTTAAATGTTGTAAAAACTCTCAGAATATACATAAATACTTAATGACTTGATTTTTTGATTACTTAATTTTCTGCCAGGACATTATCTGTTACAAATAAATAAAGACAGTATTTTCAAGCACTCACAGTGTGGTCATGGTCAAGAGAGAGACGTGGAGAACTGATGATCTCATCTTCACTTTGTTTGTTTTTAGACACAGAGTTGCAGAAGGACACATTAGCAATGTGCTCACATGGCCACTTCTCTGCATGCACCCTGTTCTCACTCTCCTCTGTGGAAAAATGAAAACAAAATTATTCATATTCAAATTTTAATGATAAATATCCTCAAAATAACCCACCAGACAGGTGGCTTTGGATTTGGACTCCACATCACAAAATATAATAAATATGGATTAGCCAGATGAATGAGCCAAAGTTTATTGACAGTTACAACTGCTAGTTAACATGCATATGTATAGCTAAGGTGCTGTCTGACACAAGATTTGTGCACATAATTTTAAAATGTATCTGTGAGCATTTAAAAATAGATATTTGAAAAGCCACCTTCTTCCTTACTGACTGTTTTCTTTATTGCATAGCTAACAGGAATACACAGACTGCCACAAAGTGGAGACTGAAGTGTACTGCAATTTAGAGGTAAAGTCTTCATTCATTTTATCTTGCCTCACATTTTGCTTTCATTTCAAGACAATTTTTATATAGAGTAAAAATAAAAATGCAGATCCCAATAACTGGTCATTCTGCAAGTGAACATAAATCTTATTAAATCAGACAAATACATGGAAAATCTCTCCACAATTGATTCACTCACAGCATGATATCAACTCCAAGAATCACTAAAGATCCACTTATTTCTCTGCAGCTCTGCAGAGCAGGAAACAATGTACAAACAATTGATGAATAGATTTCATTGAATATGCAGGAGAGAACAGGAATGTGCTGTGCAGCCGACAGTTACATAATTTTAAAAAGTCATAGATTACAGTCTATAGTAAGGGGAAAGTCAGGTTTGTTCTTTCTATTAAATGTTACATTACCTGAAGGACTGTCACTGGTTTTGTTTTCCATCATAATTAAAAATGAAAAAATGTGCTTCGAAGTAGTCTCTGCTCCCTATTCATTGAGACTGAGCAGGGAACATCTGTACAAGCTCACCTGACAACATTTTTACTGACACAGAAGGCTCAACACATCAGAACCATAGGCTGTTAGATCCAAAAGAGAAAACAGATATAGGCCTATAAAAGTTAAAATAAATAAATAAATAAACAAACAAATACATACTGTGTTTTTAATTTTATTTATTTCTTTTGAAAAACAATTTTGGCATCATTTCTAATTATAAAGCCTAAACAGAGGAGGGATTTTTAAGAATTTAAATTTATAGGCCTATATAATATTTTGAAAAAGTCTGAAAAAAGGTCAATATTTGTAACCATACACATCTATGCTTGTAATGCTCTGCAACATCATACTTTGTACATTCAAACTGATATAATACCATATTCAAAAAGCCCAATATTGTACATTACAGTTGCAATGTTCAATGTGGAAATGTAAATAAATGTAAATCACAAAATTTTGTTTTAAAAATGTATTAAATACATTTGATATAAATAGATTAAACAAATACATTAAATATAAATAATTTATATAATAATTTATACAATTTACATGAAAAATATAAAATATTAAAATTCGTCTGAACCTTTATATTCGGAAATACATTTGTACAATATGTGTTTTCCTCTAATAGGTATGATAATCATAACGGTTATAGCCGTGCACGTTACTCTAGCAAAACTGCTCAGCAACCACTCCTGAGGTAAAAAAGCTGAAGAAAATCTCTCCTCATTCAACCGTCGATGTCAGGTATAATCACTTTACAATTATTGGAGCTGTAGTGTACAGTGTGTGACAGCCCCAGAACAATGACTGTTTATTATGCATGCAATGGCCACTTTTAATTTCCAAAATATAGTTCCTTTGTCTTGTTTTTATCCATTGTGATTAAACCATTTATCTTGGTGAGCTCTCTAGTAGACACGCAGTAGCAATGCCATTAGCTCCATGCTGTGAGTTATTTTTGTAAGCAATGGACAGCACCCTGAGGGGAGTGCTGACAGATTGTTATGTCCAGATACTGTATGTTAAAAAAATTGAGTGTTAGTAGTGAGAAAACAAGAACATTGTCCTTATTTAAACTCTACTGACTGCTTGATTAAAATAGAGAACTTTGTGGCACAAAGACCAGGATTGGACTTGAAAAGTTTTTGAAAGAAGTCTCTTAGGCTGCAGTAAAAAGTTTTTTTTTTTTTTAAATGTTAAATACTATTATGATTGAAACATATTTTATATTATAAGTGTTATTTATTCCTGTGCTGAATTTTCAGCAGCCATTACTCTAGTCTTCAGTGTCACATGATCCTTCAAATTATATATATATATATATATATATATATATATATATATATGAATAGTATTTTATAATATTTAAAATATTTTTTTCAAGATTATTTGATGAATAAGACAGTTCAAAAGAACAGCATTTATTTGAAACAGATATCTTTTCTAACATTATAAATGTCACTTTTGATCAATTTAAAGCATCATTCCTAAATAAAAAAAAAAAAAATATTTGAAAAAAACTTTTGAACAGTAGTGTATATAGTATAGGCTAAAGAAATAATTTATGTGTAATTTGTATGTAAATTATTTTTTTTTAAACATGCAAACATGCAATTTCAGAATGTCATCCCAATTGAATTCTACTTCCTTGAATTCAAATTTGAATTACGTTTCTGCATCCATTAAATTCATGGTTTTAGGATTGGAATGGGATTCTCAATTCAATTCTGACTGAGACCCACAGCCACACACCCACCCACGCACCCACACACACACACACACACACACACACACACCTACTGTCACACTCAAATCGTTTTGTGTGCCTCTAATCTCATTTGAGAGGGTGCAGGCTTGACTCATCTTCAGGATGCCATTTCCATTAAAGCTCAAGGGATCGTAACATTAACAGCTGGCTGTGGGGCTGAAACTGCTGCTACTGTGAAACGTGAGAGACTTAACACAAAGCGGCAAGTAGCCACATTCACATTGCTGTCTCTAATATCCTGTATTCATAAGGGGACCATGCATTGCAGACATATATAAAGGAAATTTAAACAAGATTAAAGGAGTTTAGGCCTGTCACCGCAAAATCAATAAAGGGATGAGATGGTTGGTGTGTAAAGCAATATAAATATCATTCTAAATAAGCAATTTCACACTAAATTGATTGCACACCCATATTTCAAGGTCTATTCAGCATGCTGCTAATAACAGAAGATGGGTCACAAGCCTGAAGTATTAGCTGACTAGCATTATCTGGAACAGAGAGTCTTTATAGCCAGTAGATGAACACACAACAAATCACAAAATCTCATTAACACTGTGTTTTCAAACAGGCATCTGTACTGAAAGAAGCTCCAAAGCGATACTCAAAGGACTGTAATGTCAGCCAATTCCTCATTCTTTATCCTTTTCCCGTTTTAGGCATTGCTTCAACAAGAACAGGGAGATCAAAAGTTTGCAATCTTTCATGCCTCATTTATGTTTTAATGTTCATATTCCTAAACAGACCTCAAGCACCACCACTTAACACTTGAGAGTTCAGTCTCAGACCATAATGTTTCATTCTCTGAGCCCTGAAATCATATGATCGTCTGCAAAATATAAGTATCGAGGCTGACACAGCATGCCTCGGGGTTTTGGACTGGAGGTCTTCAGTGTTTCAGCATCTCACCCGTGTTAATCTGTATCATGACAAGCATCACAAGGTTTAGGTTTAGCATTCCTATCCACCTCAGTGATCACAGTCTCTGTGAGGAGTAATATGCTCTGCTGTATTCTCAATCCCTCCTCAATGTGTTTCTGCTTTCAAAACACTTCAATACTGAAGCTGAAGAAGCACTGCATAATGCATTACATAATGCTCTTAATCATGCCTCTTTAGCTCTATGAACTTGCTAATTGAATGTTCACATTCAATGTAAATGAGGCATTCTATTTTTTTTAATATAAGAAATTCTAATAAAATATGCTGTTATGTTCTATAAAATACAATATTGAAAGAACTCTCTTACCCAGGCTGCATTTATTTCGATCAAAAATACAGTGAAAACAATATTGTGAAATATTATTACAGTTTAAATTATTAAAATATTAATCATATTATCCATATTGAAAACAGTTGTACTGATGAATATTTTTGTGGAAAATCCGACTGATCCGACTTTTTTTTAAGGATTCTTTGATGAATAGAAACTTCAAAAGAACAACATTTCTATCTTGACAGGTCTCAGAAGATTTTAACATGGTAATAACAATGTTAATGTATTTGGTCTTGGCGGAATATATCTGCTACGCTGCTGAATTGCTGATGTTGTTGGTTATTGCTGTTGTTGTATATTGCTGCTGCTGCTGCAAAGCAAGTACAGGAACTTGCTACTGCCAGTACATACACCGATACAGTGCTGTGAGTATTTAAGACATACTGCTGCTGCACAAGTAGCATATATAATAACCTGAAGCAGATCTATACAGGTGGAGCTGGGGAAGTCGGAGGGTTTCAGAGGAACTCTGAAAGCGCGCTGTGAAATGCTCTAGTGAATGCTAACCAGCTGTTTGAATGTAAAGCAGCAAGCTCATTGGCTGCATATGCAACCTGAACCAATCAGCTTGTGCCAAGTAGTTTAATGCTATGAGTATCATCAATTTGCGTTAACGACCCATCAGCCTGCGCCATCTAGAGATTCATGACAGAACTTGGCATTTAATTGAAATATTAATAATTTGTAACTTTATAAATATCTTTACTGTCTCTTTCAATCAGTTTAATGCATCTTTAAAACAATTTCTTTCAAATATTTTATTTACCACATACAGTATAAATAAATCACCAGCCATTAAATGTTATGCATTTCATGAAAGAAGTAGCTATTTAGATTAACAAGTGAGAGACAAGAAGATCACAAAATCAGGAAGTGTTGCAATCTTGAGAACAGAGAGGTCACACACCTATAGTTGGAGAGGTGGAGATGGTTGTTGTAGTGGATGGGGTCCAACTGATGATCTGCTCATTGACTGTTGATTCAGATCCATTATAGGTGCTCTTTTCTGCACTGTCATATAGATATTTGCCCTCTTGTGTTAGATAAATACTGTTGTAGTCCTCCGCATACTCTTCAGGTAGCGGCAGAATACGGTACTGCAGCAGGGGCCTGGAGGTGCGTGAGGATAGACGGGATAATGGTTGAGACACAGTGTCCAGATTTGAGCATCTTGTTGAAAGTGTAGCGACAGCATCCGAAGAAGTGAAAGAAATACTTTTCCTTCCTGATTCAATATTTGTTTTCTTAAATTCTTCACAGAGCTCCAAAGGGAAACTCTCCATGTGCTCTGTGGGCACATGACTGTCCATAGGCAAAAACGCACCTGCGGTTGAGGTATGTGTGCTATCTTTTAAACAGTCTAAACTGGCGCAAAAAACCTGGTGGATAATGTTCTCAACTTCGAGTATCTTGTCTCTCACTCTGGACTTTGCTTCCTGGTGCTCCGTAAGGTTATTCCCACGCGGGTAAGGTTGAATCATGTCTGTTGACTTCTCTTGAAGACTATTCTTAGTAGTCTTCATCAGGTCATCAAGATTTTGCATCCCATCTGAGTCAAGTTCAAATCCATTGTCATACTCTGAGAACTCACTGGACAGATCTTCCTCAAAGCTCCTTGAATCCTTGGCTGTATTATTTTTCAATTCAGTCTGCGTCCTGGGACCTTCATGCTTGCATTGTCTCTTTTCATCTTCTAAAATTTTGCGTGAGAGTTGTTCAGAAGTTGAATTTAGTCTCTGTTTGCTAACGTACATCCTCCTCTCTACATCCAGTGATCTCATTGTCCATAATTTCTTCTGTTTCTGCACTCTGGAGGTTTTTCTCAGGCTTTTAGGAGAAATAATGAGCTTATTCTCCAGGTTGCTGGTGCAGCACAGATCCTCTCCACTACGAAGGTCAATTTCCATGTCTGAATTCTTGTATCCCTGTTGATTTCCCATTACAGCCTTGGCTTTTCAGTCCACACACGGATCCAACCGGTCCTCAAAAAGCACCTTATTTCTGACATCATTTGTCTTATCTAGACCCTTATGCTCATTCATTAACAGTCCCACCTCCTTCATGCCAGAACTAATCAAAGCTTTACCCTTAAGAGCTGCCCTTCCATTCTTCACGGACTGTTAATGATTGGGAGAAATATAGTCTTATCTTATCTGTTTTTTCTCTCTGATTAGTTTGTAAAGCTGAAGAACAGTGCTGCTGCCCTCCATGACAGTCTGCTTGGTTATCAGAGTGTTAACCATTATGAGGGTTCTTGTAAGAAAGAAAATATCAAAATTAGTTAACTTTATTATTTCAAATGACAACATCTGAGCTTTTTTCGTGTGTAGTTGATATAATTTCTGTTAACTTTACACTGGTTTTAGTTTTAACTACAGCTGCATTAATTTATAAACTCTAGTGAATTGCATTAACAAAGGTAAAGATTAAAGTAGTTGCTGTTAACAGGTTGCAAAATAAAGCAAGTTAAAGTCTATAAAATCGACAACCAATGCTCTAATCTCAGTAATCTGGAATGAAAATTTTAATTCTTACCATCATCCACTGGCTACTTTACTGGCATTCATTTGAACTGTAGTCTGTCCCATATCTTTCCTATATTGTCTTCTCTGGCTGTGATTGATGGATAACTGTCCAATCAGCACCGACTCTGGAAAAGGCATCATCCTAATCCAAGATATGAAGTCAGTGTTACGGTATTCTGTAAACAAAAAAAATATATTAACTGGGCATGCAGGCAAAAGTGTTCATTTTTCAAGAAAATCAAAATAAATGTTTAATACATTTTTTAGGAGATCTAGTAGGAGGAATTAATGATCATGATAGCTTGCCACGACAGCTGCTCTAGCCAGAAAATGAAGTTCAGAGTCTGCCGCCAGATGGAGGGGTTACCCCAGAATTTAATTTGGAGACTCATCCAAGTACCTGTAGAACCATGAGAATGTTTAGTAGTCAAGCGTTCATGTAAATCCAGCATAAATGGCTATGTTATCCACCTGAATATTTCTCATATTTAAAAATGCATATCCTCAGAAACCTCATGTTTGTTAAATGTTCATTTTAAATGTCTATTTTATTTCATTGTATTTCTTTTATGTTTTTTAAGTGTTGTCTAAACATATGGACTATGCATTAGTAGCCTATTCTTGTTTATTATAGTATTATTATATTTTATTTATTAAGATTACTGGTATTTTATATTTTATTTCATCCATCACTTCACTGATGATTGTAAAGTAATTATGCCAATGACGTAGCTACTTTAAAATTTAAATGTTTCTCATATTTGAGCAAATGTGATGTTCATCAATGTCTTGATGACTGTCTAATTTATCCCATTTTATCTTTTGTTTTATTGTATGTGTTGTCTGAATATTCTTATATTAGTAGCCTATTCCTGTTTTTATTTATTTTATTTTATTTTATTTTATTTTAAGATTACTGTTTATTTTTTATTTTTTCTTATTTCATTATTATTTTATTGTATATTTGTTTTTATTACTGGCACCTTTTTTTATCGTTTTTCTTCTTTTTTTCCATTTGTCGTGTCACTGTTTTTATTAATGCTTTGACATAACATAAAACAGTGGTCACATTTAACTGAATTTTTTTTTTTTTTTCCAGCTATCAAAGAGCTCGGACGCTTTTATCTACAGTAGAAATAACATTATTAGATTCAGTCTTTCTTCATAATCATTAACCAAGTAAAATGCAATTATTTCTCTGTTTATTGGTGTATAACATTGTTCCAGTGGCTTTAATTAAGCCAAAAAGCGTTTACAGCGTCATTCCTTCTGAACCTAACCCACTCATATTTTCGGTTTGATAGAATCGCAGGTGATGCAGATGTGATCGTCCTCGTGATGGTGCTCCACTGGGGTTGAGAGCGAGAGCAGCGGTGTCAGTGAGTGACAGCAGCGGCAGTGGGCTTGCCCGCTCACCCCTATATGGCTGTGGATGGAGCGCTATGCTAATATCGACAGGACAGGAGAAGCACCGCTCCGCTGCTTGCTGTCAGTGGTGGCTTTCGGAGTCTAGGCAGGCTCTTCTACAGCTATGGCCGAAGGTGGTGAAGGGGAAGATGAGGTTCAGTTCTTACGAACTGTAAGTAAAATCACCGTTCTTTATTTTGCAAATGCCATATTGTTTTTTTGGCGCATTCTTGATGATTAATAACGATAAAGACAGTGTAATGCTGAGACATCAGAAATGTTGGCTCGTACGCCGGGTTTAAAGCAACGCTGTTGGGCTTCTCTTATTGATTTAGTTGGCATCCTTACGCATATATAATAGCAAGATGTCTTATTATCTGCTGTTTAGAGTATTATTCCCTTATTTGGAACTTGAGTCAGGTGCGAGTTTGCGCGCGACGCACCTGTAGTCAACGCGCGTGAATGGGAATTCAATGAGCATCAGGCAGATGCAAGGACAAATGATGTTAATGCCACTTTAATTTTAGGCAAAGTGTGATGTGCATGTCTGTCTAAGAAGGATTGAATATGTTTTTGTTTTTGTTGGCAGAGGAGTTACTGAGCGTGCGATTAGTAAATAAATCCAGTTGGCGCTTGTGCGCTGTTTGTCGAGCATAATTCTGCAGTATTTTTTATTACATAAAGAAGTGCCCTAGCTGTTTGTGTGTTCATAAAGTCCTCCCACACGCGTTTATATTTGACGGTCCTCTCACCTTCTTTAGGACTTTTCTATTTCTGTGGTTAGACGCAGATTGGTTACATAGATGCCGTGGCTCATCGCAGTTACCTGTGTAAACGATATGACAGGATATGACACCGTGGTGTGAATTACTGTCTCATTGGAGTTAGTTATGAAAATGTAGAGGCGGTTGGGTAAAGGTGTTGTGTGGACTGCTTACCATATTTTAAAGGTTGTCACATAGACTCGTGTACACTCATAAGGGACCCAAGCAGCATTTTCTTCTTACAATTTTAGTTTTTTTTCTGCAATTATTTGAACAAAAGAGACCTAAATCTGCAAAGATCCCAAACTTGTTGGGATAGTTACAAATCCCACTGTCTGCTCAGGTCTGCAAGTACTGTAGATGTGTCTCATTTTGCCTACTGTACTTCCGCACTATATTGTATGCCATTTTGCAATATATTGCAAATAGCATTTTCACAAGTTTGATTTAAGATGACATTAGCTTTCTCAAACTCATACACTCTACCATAGTTTAAATTGTGGATGGTGTAAATGAACATGCATAGTACATTATTTATATAGTACATACATGTTTTGGCACAATCTGTATTGTAAAAAGCGCTATATAAATAACGGTGACTTGACTTGACTTGATTATTTACAAAGCAATTAATAATTTTTCTGAACGTTTCTGAAAAATTATCCCTTATTTTAAAATCTTTAAAAAAAAAAAAAAAATTATTGTCCTATGGCCATTCGTCTGATATGCATAAACAATAGATAAAGTTACCTAAAGCTATGTACAGACTCCACGACTGTTACCAAATTTACACTGCAAAGGTGGTATAGAAGTGCTTCTGAATTGGCATTTACACAGACTGTTTAATGCTGCTCAGAGGTGGCATAAGTGCATTTACATAAAAATTACATCTGTATACTTCAGTATTCAGGGCCAAAGTAGCTCGGAGCAGGAATAATTTAGTCTGGCTTTTATCCGGTATTACGTTTTTACACAGAATTTTGAGCAGACACAGAGCAGCCTTAACTCAGCTGTTTAAAGAGGCCTTATGGCATTATCTAATGAAATATTAGGAGTACTGAGACAAGTCACAGTTAAGGTTGGAAAACAGTGCTTTAAATAATATATATACATGTGCATACTTATACTTGAAAAAAGCTGTTGGATGCTCCCAGTTAGATATTTAATAGAAAGTGTGTGAAATATATATCGAGTTATTGTCTTGATGAATTTATGCCATCATTGTTTTAATTTGCATATGCAACATCAATCAATTCCATCACACCAATTTATTGCAGTCTGTTATTGCATCTTGCATGAGGCAGGTGTGTGACATCTCACTTCCCTGTTAAAGCCTTAGAGTGAGAACTCTGGCAGTGAAGGTTACAGTTCCACTAAATAGCGGACATTAATGCACCCTAGACCTCTCTGAAAGGTGTCCCAATTCTGTCTTTGCTGTTGGGTGACTGCGCAGTCGCATGCTTTTCACACTCTAGTTACAGGGCATTTTATGTGCATCCGGATGTTATACATTCTCTTTGGCTTCTTTTTGTTTAAATGGTAGAAAATCGTTTGTTATTTAATCAGAAAGAAGGCTCAGATAATCAAGGCAATTTACTCTGAAGGACATCAATAATGGAAAGCATCAAGTTGTAATAAATAAGTGTAGAGTAAGCACACATGGGAAAACATATGATTTATTGTAAATGTAAATAATAAAAACAAAACTGAAAACATAGTGACTATAGACCTAGCAGCTCTCTTTAGAGAAATGGCAAAAATACAGTGTCCAATGTGCAGTGTTTGTCTAATGAGACTTGACAAATGTTTGTTTAGGCACACTTCTATAAATCCAGATGTATAGTTCGCCAGTACAGTAGCACTGGGCTTATTTGGAGTTTATGTTGTTCTGGAAGCCTTCTGCATTCCAGAGTTTAAATTTAGCCTCTTAAAGTTAATACTTCCACCGCACATACGCACACAGTTCTCAGGCTCCTGCTCCATAAGTCATTGCATCAGCTAGTTTAACAAGCCAGGCCACTGATGTTTCAACACCATTTTTATTTGCACAGTATCGTATTTTAAAGTCAACAGCTACCACAACATGTGCTAAGATATTAAAAAAATACTGCAAAGAGTACTACAAATCTGGATCAGTATAACATATCCTCATCTTACTATATATTAGCTATAGCCTAAACTGTAAATTTGACTCCGCATTCTCTCTCTGCAACTACAGTAAAATGGCCTCAGAGGACTTCAGTATTAATTTTATAGTGAGCATTAAACATTTAATGGCAAGAAGCTCAGGAGGCCATGTTTAAAGCAAGAAAAATAAAACACTGCTCAGAAGAAGGAGCTGTTAGAAATCAGTTAAAATGCTTAAAACATAACTTAAAATAGAGCAGTTACTTTACAGCTAAATATGATAATAAACTAGTATATGAAATGTAAATTGAATTGGAGATTAAATAGTCTTTTTTTGTTATTGATAGGTTGATTATTTTCTACATTGTAATGGACTGTTTCACTAACTTACAGTCACTAAAAGAACCATTTATCATTTACTGAATTTGATTTTACGCTGTCGGATTTTGTTTTCCAGTGCTATGTTTCTTGAGTACAACAAATGTTTGATGAGAATATGTTTATTTTATCTCACATTAAACATGTTTAATTATCCCCAAAAGAATAAATTGCATAACTTCTCCTCATGGGCTGCCATTTACTTGTTCATTTTGATTGCACTGACGTGTAAGACATTGTGGGTATCAGGAGATATATGCTGACATAAGAGTTATTCACGCATCTTGATTGTCATTCAAAGGACAGTGGAAGATATAGGTCATCTATGCATGAAGAGTATAGGCATAAAATCCCTTTCTTTTATTGTATTTCACAATGGAAATGTATAATCAATTGTTTGCCAAAACTGTAATGATAATTATTATATTATAGAGTTGTAGTTTGCACATTCTTTTTTAACACTATAATATAGTATTTTTGGTGTTGGTACTGCATTATTCATCATACACAAATTATATACTCAACATGTTATGTTTACTTATATTTGTTTAAATAGTTTTTTGGTAATAGTTATATACGCTGGGGTATTTTGTTATATTTTGTGTTTAATGTGTTATTTTAGCGTTTAACGTTGGTGGTGTTTATTGTTGTTTGTGTCAGTAGAAGTGCAAATCTCTAAAAGTTTTTAGCCATTTTTCGTGGAAAGACAATTTTGATGAAGTTTAAGTGATCATGTGATTTTCTTTTTACCTCCTGTATTATTATGGCGGTTTTGAATAGTTTTAAAAATACATATATATATATATATATATATATATGTATGTATGTATATGTATTTGTGTGTGTTTTCTGTTCTTTTACAGTAAATGTTTACATGTTAGCACAAATGTTCCTCCATTTCTTGTTTCTTCAAAAAAGTTCTGTTTAGGAAACACCTCCTAGAGATAACCTTTAATTTACACTAGTACACTTGCAGCATACCGGAGTGTTTTGACAGCTCTTACAGTGTGTGTATCTTTGATCAGCAATTCAGGTAGAGATTTTAAAGCGTTTTGTGCTTATCTGCTTTCACTATTCCACCATCACTGAGGCCGTGCTGAGTGTTGATAGCTTCAGTGACTATGAGTAATGAGAGGCGCCCAGGTAAAAGGTAAACCACAGAGCTTTGGGCCACAGCTGAAATCCGCAGTATGTGAATTGAATTGTGTGTGCGCGTTTCCGTGCTGTTTGTGTAAGGCTGCTGATGAGTGACTCGTCTGTGGTCTATGAGCTTCATGTGGCAGCCTCAGCTCATTGAGCTTCCTTCAGATTAATTGAACCCAGATTGATGTCACTGCTCTTGTTGTGGCCTCTGGCATTGGTTTATCCCAAAGGGAACAAGCCATCTGTGCTATAGCACAACACAAGTGCTCAGACTCAAGAGTGTTTGTGTGGGTGTTTATTGTAGTAACATTTGTAGAGCATGTTTAGTGTTTTATTTATATGACAGAATTCCATAAGACGGTTGTATAGGTTGAGCTCGTTAACTGTTATAAAATCCACTTCAGCCAATTAGTTTTAGCAGGATTACACAGGAATTCTTGTCTCAGCAAAGTCAGCACACATGTGCCATAGCTTTTGCTTGTCTGACACACGGGCCTCATGGTAGTGAGACGGCCTTGGGGGCCCCTGGAGCTGACAGCTTACTCAAGAGCACAACTGCATTGGTCAGAGGAAGTACCCAAGCAAGATCTTAAAGTGATAGTTCACCCATAAATGAAAATTCTGAAATATTTATTCACCTTCTTGACTTTCTTTTTTTCTGTAAAACACAAAAAGTATGTTTTGGAAAGATATTCTGAAATACACTGCTGTGTATTTTTATTTTTGATCTTTTTGAAAAACACGTAAAAGATCAAAATGTTTATTTTTGATCTTTTTGAAAAACACATAATACTTCGATTTAGCAGGGATGCATTACATTTATTAAAAGTGACCATAAAGGCATTTAGGCTATAATGTTATATAAGATTTATATTTCTAATAAATGCTGCTTTTTTGAATTTTCTGTTCATCAAAGAATCCTGATTAAATGTTTTCAACATTGCTAATAATATTTCTTGAGCATCAAATCATCATTAGAATGATTTCTGAAGAATCTTGTGACACTGAAGACTAGAGTAATGGCTGCAGAAAATTCAGTTTTACCATAGCAGGAATTAATTGTATTTTACAATATATTAATATAGAAAACAGTTATTTTGGATTTTAATAATATTTCCTATTTTTCCTTTTTTTACTGTATTTTTGATCAAATAAATGCAGCCTTGCCCACCCCAAATTTTGGAACTGTAGAGTGTATAATGAATGTGAATGAAGAGTTGTCAAGCTGTCAAAATTTTTCATGAAAGTAGTCCATAATATGACCTGTGCACTATATTCCAACTCTTCTGAAGTCATATGATAGCTTTGTGTGAGAAACAAACTGAAATTTAAGTTGTTATTCGCTGAAAATCGTGACTTCTGTGCTAGCTGCATGATCATAAGAGAGGTAGCAATATCTGATATGGGAGTAAATTGTTCTTTTGAGTCAGATCTTTTCAATGAATCAGTTGATCCAGTTTGCAAGATCTACCTAAATTATTCATTCACAAAATCAAACTGATAGGTTCTCATGTTTACAAACTCATTGATCAAGTCACATAATCGTAGTAGGGCACGGGAAGACTTTAAGTGAATAATGTTCGCCACATAAAGCAATATGACTTCATGATACTTGAAATTTAGTGCACAAGTCCAACTATATTTATGATATTTTTATGATACTTTTAGCCATTTTTAAAAGCTTGATGATATAATTTCAGGATATTCTTCAAAAATGTGCTTTTTGTGTCTTTGAAATTATATAGAAACAGTACAGTGTAGATTATTAAAAAATTAATTTAGAATTAAAGTCATAGGGGTTTGGAACAACATGAAGGTGAGCAAATTATTATATCTTGGGATCTTTCCCAGTGCATTAATTGCTCCTCCAGCCGTAGTCAGTGAACTTAGAGTTCAGAACTTCTTCTTCTCTGACCAAACCTCATTTGATGCATCAGTATTTTATCCACATCCAGAGATATCTCTGTCTACTGGGAGTCTGTCTGAATTCATTTGTAAGTGTAGATGGAGGTCACTCAGGCATGCATGCAAGCCATTTTCTATTGCGTGAGGCTATTTTTCCCAGCAGTGTGCATGTTAAGTGAGGCTAGACTGCAAAGTAATACAATTTGTAATTTGGCTTTAGCGGAAGGCACAGTTCTTGCTGTCTGTGAACCTCTCAGTCTCAAATACCCTGAAGCTTGTCTCCCTGACCCAATCACATTTTTAGCAGTGCTCTCAGACTCCTTTAAAACATCACAGCATGTCTTCTGCTGTGTCACTCAAGGAGTCAAGAGGGAAACGTCTCTGCAAGGATGCTTGACAGAAATGGTGAAAAGGCTTTTGCATTTTAATCAATTTTCTCTGAATGGCCTCTTGTTTTATACCTTCCCTTTGTAACTTTGGATCTTATGTGAGAGATGCTGGCTCTTTGAGAGTCTGATTACCAAGATCTACATCAGCTGTAGGACAAAAAAAGAGAGTCACCTACAATTGTATTGTGCAATGATACTCTGTGTGTATCCAGCCTCTTTAGTTATGTTGTGTGATTACTTCAGCTAGAGAATAAAGACTGCATTACTTGTGCAAAACAAACTCTAATTTCAATTAATAACCATTTTGTCTCTGCAATGAAATCAGTTTGAAGTGTGAAATTAGATACATTAAATTAGAACCATTCATCCATAGTTAGACATGAATTTTATAGAGCACAAAAAGTGATTCTTGAGCACAGTGCTTCTGTATTAGAGTTTCTCAGTCTCAGATAGCCAAGGGCTCTGTGGAAAATTCTTGAATTGTGAATACAAAATTTCAGTGTAAGACCATGGCAAGCAATATGATTAGAGTGCAGAGGGCTTCCCGCAGTATACTGACCATTTATTTTGTCCTTTTATATTTCAACAGATTCTTCAATAAACAGTTTTAAACCTTGAATCAAAAAACTTTGAGATGAATTACAGTATTACAAATTTTGGTTTGAAGCAAAAATGTTAAAATAAAGATAAATAAAGATAAAAAGACTAAGGTACCTAATGTATACCTAATGTCTTTTATGAAATAAAACTACTCCCATAACAACTTCTCTGATTAATAGATCTTGCTTTACGTTTGTGGGAAGACTAGTACTTCACAACTTAACATTAATTAAAAAAAAAAAAAAGATAAAATAACATAATAGGCTATTGGCTTCTCCTGAAGGAGTGTCTGTCAACAGTTCATAAGTGATGTATTTGGCCTTTAAAAGTTTT
Source organism: Spinibarbus caldwelli (assembly GCA_039654775.1). Taxonomy (NCBI): domain Eukaryota; kingdom Metazoa; phylum Chordata; class Actinopteri; order Cypriniformes; family Cyprinidae; genus Spinibarbus; species Spinibarbus caldwelli. The sequence continues at coordinate 19,051,444 of CM077241.1, read as the reverse complement.
AGAAATCCTTTGTAACTTTTTCTTACTTTTAGTTCAAGGTGAGCATATTTTTTACATAGAGCATTATTGAAGGATTTAGCAAGATAACCGGATGCAGATATGGAGGTGATAAAGATGTGAGCTCATTCAACCATCTCATTAAGCTGTCACATACAGGAACATGCGCCACCTGCTTGGTAAAGTGCAGTAGCTGGCAATGAATTTGAGTTATTTAAAAAATAAGAGATCAGCTGAGATGAGGAAAAGGCAAAGAACCATCTCTTCAAACTCCCACTTTAGATGAGAGCATCATGAAATGCTCTAAATTCTTCTTTTTATATTGACAAGTGGTCAGTGGAGTCTGAAGTCTGAACATTTTCACTCAAGTTGTTATGCTGTTAATATAAAATTTGCATTTAATTAAAAAAAAAAAAGCGTCTTCTCTAGTGGCCTCAGAATTGTAGACCTCACTGTACTTAAAATTATTTATGATGTGTTTGGAGACACAGAAACGTCATCTTTCAGACGACTGAAAAATTCTGCAGTGTTCGAGACCTGGGCTGACTGAGCATGTGCGTACATTTCAAAATAGCATAGTGGGAGGGGCGATTTTGTGTATTCACCTTTTCTCAAGTTCATGTCAGTGGCAGGGCCGGGTGAGTCGTGAGCATATATTTGGCACCAGAGCACATCAGGAGCTCTCAGGTTACAGTCCCTGAAGTCTTCAGGCCACACACCCACACCTGTTCATGTCCTTAAAGACACAGACTGAGCATAGTGAAGAAGGGGGGGGGGGGGGGCACCCATATTCCTCTGCTGCACCTGTGTTTAAACTCACAGCCACGTTGGCTTGAATAGGGTAGGTCTGTCAGGCACAGATCGGTTTGGCAGAAGGTCCAGGCAGTCATGCATACAGAATATGGCCGCATAACAGAGAGTTTGGAGCGGATGCACCCCACCCCCTGCATCCTTAAACACGCAACACCCCTATAGATAGACTGTGACTTTGCCCCTTAGCTGTTTTGCAGATGGCTTTGCGGCTCTCCCCTGGATCACTTTGCTGCAGATTCACCAGATTCCTTGGCAGGGGATCTAGATGGGACCTAAGAAAGGGAAGACCTCCTCTTTTAGATAAAGACCACTCCACTGCATTAGTGGATAACGCTGTATTGTAAATAGATACATGGATACATATGCAGATCAGTGTGTGTATAGTCCCAAACACAAACATTTGTCTCACTTATACTAATGCTGTGTATTAATCAGAATCTTTCATTGCAAAAAATAAGTAAATAGAACATGTTTGAAGTAAATAGAGTATATATAGAATATATACCCAAAGCAGAGATATACTTAACATATATACATATGTTTTCTTCAGATATGCTCAAAGAGAAATATAGTGCACAATGTATTCCTTTACCATTTGGCTTAATATCATGTTTAATAGTACAACTGTGCAACACATCTCATATTCAATATGCAAAATCAAACAGATTTATTAAACTCCAAGTACATACTGTCACATATTCATCCCAAAATCCTAATGCTGTCGGAATCATAATAAGCGTTTATTACCAAAAATAAGTAAAAAATAAAATATATACATAAAATTAATAGAATACATAATTTGGGACTATTTGTATATATAGTTTAATAAATATGATTGAATTTGCATATTGCATATGAGATTTTTTTGCACAGTTCTATTAAACATGATATTGTACCAAATGGTAAAGGAATAGTTCATGCCAAAATCCTAATGCTGTCAGAATCAGAATAAACTTTTATTACCAAAAATAAGTAAAAAATAAAAAATATAAACAAAATTAATAGAATACAGAATTTGGGACTATTTGTACACATGGTTTAATAAATATGATTGAATTTGCATATTGCATATGAGATTTTTTTTGCACAGTGGCACTATTGCACATGATATTATGCAGTGGTAAAGGAATAATTTGTCCTAAAATGAAAATTGCCTTAATTTACTTCATATTGTTCCAAATCTTTATGACTTTACTTTTTCTGTGAAACACAAAAGAATATTAAAAAAGTTTTTTTGTCCAGTCAGTGAGGTCCAAAACAACACTAGACCTCATTGATTTTCACTGTATGGACAAAAAAAACTCACCCTTTGATTTGATCAGTTTGCAGCAGTTGGATTTTATGGTTGGACCCAACATTAACAGTTTGGCTTGGTTTACGATCCACTGTGGAAAGATCCATCTTAGGAATATGAATATGAATATGAAGCTTTGCTTGCTCAGCAGCCTTGATTGATCTATGGATTATTATTTAAAGTCAAATACAAGACTGATACTTTAATCTGTCAGTGAAAAGGCAAGCATTGAAAAGATTTGTTTCAGGATATGAGGGGCTAAATTGGGCCAGAACAATTTGGAAATTGCTGGCAATTTGTTTGTCAATTCTGTAGGCTTCAATTTAGATCCAGTACATGCATTCCTGCTCCATTTAGAAAGTGTATTTGATCCAAACATATTCATTTAGTATGTCAATGTGCTCCATACATCAGACACCAGATCTGCTATGCTCTCCGTTCTAGTGAAATCACCAAATAAAATGCACCCCAGTTATGATATGCGTCCACTGATATGCAGTAGCAATTTTTGGGACTGCGCAAGAATCATACCACTGGACCAACACATAGCATATTCTGCAGATTTTAATGATGTTTTTGTATATTTTATCCATGTATGAATTTCATTTTTAATTCATCATTTATTGCTAAAAAAAACCCTTTTCTTTCTGACCCCAAACCTTTTCATGGTAGTATAGATAATAATGCTTTTTGGTGTGGACTAAGCTTATTAATGAATAGAGTTTAATGTAAGGTAATGTAGGCTTATTTGGCTTATTTATTTACATCAGATGTTGGTTTGGCATCTGTATTATGTTACTAGGCGCTCCACTGCTTTACTGTCAGAGTAACAGAGTTCCTGTTATCATTCTTCAGTTTTAGCATAGCTTAGACAGCAGACCTAGACAGCCCACTTTAATTAGCATAACTCAAGCCCAAATACACACGGTTTATTATGCGTGTATTCAGAATGCTGGATGTTCTTGCTAGCTCTCATCTCTTGAACCTGATGAATGAAATATAAAATATGAACTTACACATCGTGACTGTGTTAAGGAATTGTTACAGCTCTGATGGTGTTCATCAGAACCATAGCAACCATCAGCTAGGATTAATGTGATGCGTGAGCTGGCACACAAGAAAAGAAAACACAAATGAGACCGAAATCAATATTTTCCTCCTCAGAGAGAATGAGGATGTGCAGAGATTGATTGTGGATTCTAATGACATAAGTGTCTCCACTCTTCTCCCTTTCCTCCAGTGACAGCTTTGAGATAATTTAGCTCTTAGATCATTCATTTATTTAAACTTATTTGTTTATGACCTGACAGAATTTCAGCTTTTCTTTATATGTGCTTTTTTTTTGTATCTGTAGCTATTTTATTTGTAGCAATTTTATTTTATATTTTACATGTTTAGCTGTTGATAGCTAGTTTAGCTACCAGCATTGCTGCTGTTAAACATTGTGTAACTGAAATGTGTATTTTTTTTTTCAATATTAGAAAATTTTAGCATTTCCTGTTTTGATATGTGACTAATTTTAAGCAATTTCTAGACTAATTCCCCTGAAAAGTGAAAACACTGGGGCACTATCAAAAAATATCAACCAGCCTGTCACAGCAACAGTGGCTCGGCCAATGGTGTGAGTTTGGGGCGGGACTATTTCTTTGGCTGACCAATGGCAGGTAGGGGGAGTGGCTAGGAAACCTGTTTGTAAACAGACCTTATTTTTACTGTGCTGTTTGGTGATGTTGGTTTCACAGAAATTACACACTTCAGTGTTAAATTGTGTTAAGCTTTTGGGACTACATAGAGTGAAAGTGTTTGGAGTGTTTTTGCTTTTAAGCATAAGTTAAATTCATTGTTTTTGTCTTGACAGGATGATGAGGTGGTACTGCAGTGTGTCGCCACCATTCAGAAGGAGAATCGCAAATTCTGCCTTTCAGCAGAGGGACTCGGCAACCGCCTGTGTTATCTAGAGCCCACATCAGAGGCGAAGGTAAAGCCCCATGTGTTCTGAGAAACTAATCACTGCTTCAATATCCATAAACCTTCCCACATAATGCAGAGATTGAAGCAAAGCAGTTTAGAACAGCTTTATTTTAGTGCCTGGACAGCTACAATATACAAGTGCATAATTTTTGTATTACACCATAAGTTTTTCTTTTAGTATGTTGATTAAGGAATACTTTAAACATTGTACCTCTTCATGTGGAAAGAAAAATGCATGGTTAAAAATACATGTAGAGTAAAGCAGGGAGACTTACGCATATTTGCCTTTGATATGTTGTCCTCTAGCAATAAATCAAATTAATGGCAAGAGATTCATGTAGTTGAAAACCATGGCAACAGCAATTGATCCTAGTGCTCTGCACCATATTTTCTATGCATCAGGAGGAAAGGCAATAGAAGATGTGTGGGCATCTCTATGGTTATGTGCGGTGTATGTACTGAGCCTGACCTTCTTCATACATTGTAAAAATGAAGGTGGATAATTATGATAATCTTTCCATTATCATAGAAAGTATTGGTCTTCTTCATGCATATCAATAAAATAATCCTTATGGATTCACATGCAATGCATAATGGATAGCTGAGACATCTGCTGTAATTGCCTCAGTGACATAGAGGATAAAACTGTCAGCCTTTGCCATCATGCTTTACCATCTCCCTGATCTCTCAGATGTATATTTAAAACTATAAATAGAAAGACATTTTATGTGAAACACATATATAGAGGTTAGGGTTCATATATTTGGGTCATATTCAAGGTCATTAAGTTTTATTCTTAAGTCTCATGTTTTCATATAGGGTCAAATTATGTGCTCAGTGTGGTTTTTAAGATATTATATTATATTACATTATTCTAAAATAAAATAACAGATTAATATATATATATATATATATATATATATATATATATATATATATATATATTAGTGCTGTCAATCGATTCAAAAATTTAATCGCGTTAATCACAGTCCTGGACTGTGATTAATCATGATTAATCACAAATTTTAATTACTAGGATTTACCTGTAAATGTGTTGAAATAAAGAAATGCATGACAAACTAGTTTAAGGAAACAGAACCTTTCACACCTCCGCCAGGTATGAGACATAATCCTTATTATTCTTTTATCATTATTCTTTTGTTTTTATTCAGCCATTATTAGCCTTTATACTGGCAATAAAATGTTTACCAAGCCACATCGCTTCAATCCAAGTTTACATTTACCCAACTATTTTCAAAAGTATTTCTAAATAAATACAACAAAACATTTTCTTGTGACCTTACGTGAAGTATTATGACAAAATGCATTATGAAGAAGAATTGGACCTGTTCTGCAGGTGCATTAGAGCTAATATTAGCAACATGCTTCATAAGACAATTTATGAGATTAATAGTACACTTTTACTCAGAACTCACTTCAAACCACCATCGAGTGTTTGTAATAACGTCCTTTTGCGATCACATGTGGAATTTGGTCATTTACTGTTGTTAAAATATGCTATTTATAGCCTTTTATATCGCTGCACAAATTAGCATTTCAGATGTACACATTAACTCAAGAAAATCACATACAAACCATATCCTATTGTAATTGTGTGTTTATTATCTTATATAATCTATAGTGGCTGTTGTCATGTTTATTTCTGCAGTGTAAAAGCCTTAACATGTATGCTCTGGCTGAAACTCATGTTGTTTGTGATGTTTACAACCGCCTCTCCGTTCTTAAGTTGACAGGTATACATTCCAAGTATAATACACATTAGGAAAAGGATCTATTTTCATTTTTATTTGTCTATATACACTTTGGGCGGCCGCGGTACATTATAAAAGTAGCCCAAAAAACCGCAATCCACGGCTCTGTAATTTTTCCCGCGACTATATTTTCAAAATAGCCCACTAATGCCGCGACCCTGGCAACCCTGGTTCGCTGTACCCTCACCACACAATGATAGATAACCTTCTGCGCTGCGATGACGGGAAGAATTTGGGGTCAAACCTTATCAAATGATTAATTTGCGTTAAAATTTTTAGATTAATCGCATACGTTAATGTGTTAACGTTGACACCCCTAATATATATATATATATATATATATATATATATATACATACATACATACAGGTGCATCTCAATAAATTAGAATGTCGTGGAAAAGTTCATTTATTTCAGTAATTCAACTCAAATTGTGAAACTCGTGTATTAAATAAATTCAATGCACACAGACTGAAGTAGTTTAAGTTTTTGGTTCTTTTAATTGTGATAATTTTGCCTCACATTTAACAAAAACCCACCAATTCACTCTCTCAACAAATTAGAATATGGTGACATGGCAATCAGCTAATCAACTCAAAACACCTGCAAAGGATTCCTGAGCCTTCAAAATGGTCTCTCAGTTTGGTTCACTAGGCTACACAATCATGGGGAAAACTGCTGATCTGACAGTTGTCCAGAAGACAATCATTGACACCCTTCACAAGGAGGGCAAGCCACAAACATTCATTGCCAAAGAAGCTGGCTGTTCACAGAGTGCTGTATCCAAGCATGTTAACAGAAAGTTGAGTGGAAGGAAAAAGTTTGGAAGAAAAAGATGCACAACCAACCGAGAGAACCGCAGCCTTATGAGGATTATCAAGCAAAATCGATTCAAGAATTTGGGTGAACTTCACAAGGAATGGACTGAGGCTGGGGTCAAGGCATCAAGAGCCACCACACACAGACGTGTCAAGGAATTTGGCTACAGTTGTCGTATTCCTCTTGTTAAGCCACTCCTGAACCACAGACAACGTCAGAGGTGTCTTACCTGGGCTAAGGAGAAGAAGAACTGGACTGTGGCCCAGTGGTCCAAAGTCCTCTTTTCAGATGAGAGCAAGTTTTGTATTTCATTTGGAAACCAAGGTCCTAGAGTCTGGAGGAAGGGTGGAGAAGCTCATAGCCCAAGTTGCTTGAAGTCCAGTGTTAAGTTTCCATAGTCTGTGATGATTTGGGGTGCAATGTCATCTGCTGGTGTTGGTCCATTGTGTTTTTTGAAAACCAAAGTCACTGCACCCGTTTACCAAGAAATTTTGGAGCACTTCATGCTTCCTTCTGCTGACCAGGTTTTTAAAGATGCTGATTTCATTTTCCAGCAGGACTTGGCACCTGCCCACACTGCCAAAAGCACCAAAAGTTGATTAAATGACCATGGTGTTGGTGTGCTTGACTGGCCAGCAAACTCACCAGACCTGAACCCCATAGAGAATCTATGCGGTATTGTCAAGAGGAAAATGAGAAACAAGAGACCAAAAAATGCAGATGAGCTGAAGGCCACTGTCAAAGAAACCTGGGCTTCCATACCACCTCAGCAGTGCCACAAACTGATCACCTCCATGCCACGCTGAATTGAGGCAGTAATTAAAGCAAAAGGAGCCCCCACCAAGTATTGAATACATAATTATACAGTAAATGAACATACTTTCCAGAAGGCCAACAATTCACAAATTTTTTTTAATTTTTTATTGGTCTTATGGAGCATTCTAATTTGTTGAGATAGGGAATTGGTAGGTTTTTGTTAAATGTGAGCCAAAATCATCATCACAATTAAAAGAACCAAAGACTTAAACTACTTCAGTCTGTGTGCACTGAATTTATTTAATACACGAGTTTCACAATTTGAGTTGAATTACTGAAATAAATGAACTTTTCCACGACATTTTAATTTATTGAGATGCACCTGTATATATATATATATATATATGTGTGTATGTATATATAATTCATCATAATGTATGAGTTACATTCCTTCGAGTGGAGTTGCGTAGAGGGACTTTTTAACCTGACTGAGACATAATACTTCTATAGTATTTTCTCTTTGTATTTTATAGCTGCAGATGACTTTCCCCAGAGGCATCTGTCACTCTACTTAGCACATTCTCCCCACTCACATGTCATTAAACATGAAAGGGCACTGGTCATCATAAGTCATGGCTGATTTCTCTTATTTCTCAACACAAAGGAAGATGTTAGTAGGAAAAGGGTTTTAAAATATACATTCAGTAAGACTGTACATGATTCAAACTCTAGTTATCAGAAGGTGACAGAATGTTCACTTTCTCAGGATAGCTGAACTAGACCGTCGAGGGGCTTTAAATAGCAGCCCGATAAACAAATGCAGTGTGGGAGAAGACTTCTCTAGACCAAAGGTGGCGCTCACCACTTGCTAATGTTAATCCTTACTGGCCTCTCAAGCTAATCCTAATGAACACATATCGAAACCAACACATCTATTTGGGACTAATGAAGGGCTTTAACTACTCTACCAATTATCTCACTTTATCCATAATCAAAAGACAAATAAGCAACTACACCCACAATATCTTTCTCTGTCCACAGTATTTTCCTCCTGACCTATGCATCTGTAACTTTGTGTTGGAGCAGTCGCTCTCAGTGCGAGCTCTACAGGAGATGCTCGCCGGGCAGAATGGTGAAGGAGTAAGTAAACAAATCACATTCATTACAGGGTTACTATACTGAATATATCTTGACCTTTCTACTAAGAATACTTTAAAACCTTTCACCTTTGAGTGCATTTTAATGTCAATAGGGAAATATAATGGTGCACTGTCATGGAAAGACAATGTGTATATATATTGCCAAAACATCTGCGTTCTATATGATCTAGGGTAAGTAATCAAGAACGATGACACTGATATTGGATAGTAGATAAAACTAGAATTCACACTTGCAAATTTGATTTGGAGAGTTTTATGAATTGGTTGTTAGTCCTCAGATGCCTTAATTGCTTTAGATTTTCAACATGATAGTAATGCAAATCTATTATCCTTTAATCATTTAAACATCTACTTACTAATAAATGCAGGTGAGGTATGTATTGTCATAAATAGATAAAATATTGTGATCTTTTTAATGTCTATGATAGTATGGTACCTCACCTTCTGCTTTGCATAGACTAATTACCACCGCTCCATGTCTATTATGCTTTCAGTCGCCTGTAGAAGGTTAAATTATTATTTTTTTCTATTTTGTAATCATAATTTTTTAATAAAATGCACTTTACAAATATACATTTTACTGAAGTTATTTCAAGTGTTTTTGCTCATGGGTTGCCTCATCATTTGGTATCATTCAGTTCTTAATATCTAATATCCAACCCATATGAATATTTGATTTTTATTTCTAAAAACAGCAGCAAGAGTGGGTTTAATTAATTAATTTGGTTAGCGGTGAGACATAATGAACTGAATGTGCTAAAGTGGCGAGGGTTTTCCAACTGCGTTTTTAATCATATCTGTATCTTTGTTCATCGTTGCAAGAATCCTGATCATGAGCAATGGGTATGTTCACAGTTTGTTGACCAATGAGTATGCATGAATCCAAATTATGTAAAAAATATTTAACTTACATAATTACACCTACTGCTCTTTTTCGAGCATCCCAAACAAGTGTGCTTTAACTCATAGCATAACCCAACTAATACAGTTCACAATGCTAACCCTGTCAGAGAATCAAGGTCTCTCTCCTTTATCTCAGACTTGTCTCCCTCTCTCCATTTTTATGTTATGATTGAGAGTGTGAAAATGTTCCTGTAGCCCAAAGAAGATGAATTAACTCGTCAAACTTAGAACCTAGTGGCCCTGAATTATGCAAATCTGAAAATAAAATCTACTGGCTAAGTATGTTCTGCACAGGGCCATTTGAATGCTTTATTTGCCCTCCCTTCAGCACAAAATGGCATGCTCGATATTTTATTTCATGTTTATTTTTTTACTGCAGCATTTTGAAATGAGATTGTCACAGCATATATTTTATGGGCTCGATGCTGTGTATCTGTTGCGCTAACAATAATGTCTAGGAGAAAATGAGTTCTGTTGGAGAAGCATTATGCAGCAGAGTTACATACCATACAGTACTTCACTGTAAAAATCCCTACGGATGTGTGTCATTTATTTAATGGATTCACTGTCTAATGCCTTTTTTTTTGTTGATTATTTGTAGTTTGAGATGTGAACTGTGTTTCTTCTTGCATTTGGACTTCTTGCATTTGGACAAATTTCAGGAGTACCAATGACGAGGAAATGATCTGGAATGCTGGTTCCAGAATGAATGTTTCTTGATATGTGTCATGATTTTTTTTTTTTTTTTCTTCTTATTTTTTGGTTTCTTCTTTGGATGTTTTGCTTATTTGGATGTTTCAGCTCAGAAGTAGTATACCATGCTACTTTAGAAGTGTACTATATACTACACTACTGTTCAAAAGTTAGATCAAAATTTACTTTTACATTGTTACAAAAAATTATATTATAATATATAATATATCAAATAAATGCTGTTCCTTTGAACATTCTATTCTTCAAAGAATTCTGAAAAATATAACTGAAAATATATACATTATATAATGGTTTTTACAAACATATTAAGCAAGAAAACTGTTTTCAACATTGATAATAATAAGACATCTGAGCGCCAAATCATCATAATAGAATAATTTGAATGAAGGATCATGTGACGCTGAAGACTGGAGTAATGCCTGCTGAAAATTCAGCTTGGCATCACAGAAATAAATTACAGTTAATACATATATTCAAATAAAAGTTATTTTGTAATAAATTGTAATTATATTTCACAATTTTGCTGTTTTTGCTGTGTCGTTGTATTTGTGATCAAATAAATGCAGCCTTGGTGAACATAAGAGACTTATTTCAAAAACATATAAAGATCATACCGACCCCAAACTTTTGAACGGTAGTACATGTTCAGTTAACTATAACTATATGTTCAGGTTTTGTTTTTTTTGTTTTTTTTAACATCAGGATGGTTTCTTTGGGATCTTTTTTATCAACAGTCCAGAGATCTTGCCATTTTTAGTAGGCTGACAACTGGAAACTGTCTAGACGTGGCAGTTTCTGGTTAAATGTGCAGCTTAACTGTGTAATATCACAGTGACTCAGCCAAGGACTGTTGTTTATCATCTGATGTTTCAGCAAGACAGGAGGCATACTCTTACAGCAACAGCTGGGAGTAGGGAACACACGTTTCAACTTTACTCTTTGTCAAATCATTCATTTTTGGACTGTCGGTGAGGAGTTCAAAACAGTCAAATGAAATATATTGTGGTCAAATGTGGCAGTAAATATTAGATCATGAAAGATTAGTGAACAGTATCACCACCTGCAGACTTCAAAAGTTTTACCTGAGGTTCTACATTATAAATATCTTTTTTAATTAAGAGAAACATCTTTTTTTTCCCCTATGCACTCAGAGGCTTATAAGACGGGTAAGTATATTTACTCTGTTCCTCTCTCTCTTGTGGGTCTTTTTTCCCCACACACTCCTCACATTTCCTCATCTATGGTACAACAACGAAATTTTGTTCTCGTTCAAACATCTGAATGAGAAATTTCCTTTTAACATCTGTCCAGCACGTTCTTCCCAGTGTCAATGTTTCTGATTCAGTGACTCTTTATTTTAACAGTGACTGTTCTGTCCACGTCTCTGAACCCTTGCCTTGAGTTGCTAACAACATTTTACTCTCTCTTCTGTAGGCAGCACAGGGAGGTGGACATCGGACACTGCTCTACGGTCATGCCATCCTCCTTAGGCATTCCTTCAGTGGAATGGTGAGAATGTACCACACAAATTGAAGCCGGTAGGGAGAAGGATTAGGCAGCCTGTCACAGCTTAAGGCTCACACACGTCAACTTCATGATCAATGACTCCCTACAGAATCTACAGGGGTAGATGGAGAGAAGTGAAAATGCTTTAACATCACGAATGACAGGAAGGCTTATGTTTTAATGGGATAATTGTGTGTTTATATTATCGATAACCATTAACTATAAAGCTTGAAGCTTACTGAACTTGGCCTTCTGGGGGTCTTTACCCATGATGCATTGCTGCAGTGTATAGGAACCTTATTTGTCATGATTTATTAGTAGAATTTACACTTGTTTCTTTGTTTTCCCATAGTATCTCACATGCCTGAAGACTTCCAGGTCTCTAACAGACAAATTGTCTTTTGATGTTGGCCTTCAAGAAGATTCAACTGGTAACAACATCGTGTTATTTTAGTATTAATTATATACTATTTTAGTATTTTTGTAATGTTTTGAAGCAGCTTTTATTTTAGTATTTTCATTTTACTTTTTTTTAGTAATTTTGGTGTTTTTTTATATTTCTATTATCTTTATTTTTATTTAAAGGGGTGGTTGATTGCGATTTCACTTTTTTAACGTTAATGTTGCTGTTTGGGCATAAACAATATTTGCAAAGTTACGAAGCTGAAAGTTCAATGCAAACGGAGATATCGTCTTTTAAAATTCTGACAGTTTAATGCCTATAAAAACGACTGGTAAGGGACTACAACGAGTTACTTCCTGGGTCCGTGACGTCAAGAACCCAGAATTTTACATAAACCCCACCCCCGGGAACATACAGCAAAGGGGGCGGGGCCATGCTGCGCTGCTTTAGAGAAGAGGAAGAGAAAACTAAGGGTGCACGTAAAAATCTATTCATATATGAATTGCGATTCTGTCTTCTAAAGATTCTAATGGATTCACAACTTTCAAAACCAATGTTTTCAAACAGCGGTTCTTAATTCTGTTGCTCGCGTCGCCCTGCTCTGTACACCCTCTGCTCTGCATCTCTCTCTCTCTCTCTCTCTCTCTCTCTCTCTCTCTTTCTCATTCAGATCATCAGCTCAGTGAATACTTATTTTCACATAGCTGTGAGAAGCATTATACATGGACGTGTGTGCGGTTGCCATACTGTATTAAAGCTTTAATCAGAATAAAACCGTACATTAAAAGCTAACAGAAGCAGTAGTATTTACAAATAACAGCGTATCTAAAAGTATGAGACAACAACAAACAAAAAACTTAGGCCTACCATTAAAAGCCATGCTTGCACAGGTTCTGCGCGATCCTCTTCACTAATATCCTCTGTGTCTCAATCGGGCTCAAACTGATCAGCAATATAGACAACGCCATTGTTTACAATACAACCGGAGCATATGCCGCTGAGCTGAGAGGCGGGACATTCAGACGCGCTCTGGAGGTGGTTTAGCCAATCACAACACATTGGGCCAGCTAACCAATCAGAGCCCATCGTGTATTTCTGAAGGAGGGGCTTCATAAAAGCAGGAAATGATCGGCACGTTTTTCAGAGAAGGGACAGAGCGGTGTGGAATAAAGGTAAATTATGTGAAAAATAATTCATTTTTTAACAAACGAAGCATTAACACATGCTAGACTGCACTCCATAAACACAATCAAGCCTAGAAAAAAAAACAGTCAACCACCCCTTTAAGTTTTAGTAATTTTAGTACTTAATCTTGAGCTTATTTTAATGTAATTTCCAAGGCAAAATCTCTCATTTAGAAGTTTAGAAGGACAGATAATTTTATTTTTTCATATTTATTTTATTTTATTTTATTTTTCAATTAACAAAAAATAATGATAATAGTTAATGGTAACATAACTGAACAACATCACATTTAAAATATGCAATGCTCTGTATAGGTGGGCTTCATGGGACTTACATTAATAAGAAATTGACACAGTATTCATTTTTTTAATTAATTATCCCTTTCAGGCCTCTTTCTGGCTGTGATTGACATTTGAATCATAGGTAACAGATTTAGTGCAAGGACTGCTTCCCAAGCTTTGAAAAGAGATCCAAAATTAAACATAGATATCTTACTATTTTTGTGTATTGTGTCACCCAGAATAGAGGAACATGAATATCAGTATCAACATCTAAGTTTGTAAACACCAGAAAGGTTTTATAGGTGATCTCAATTCATCAAGGTCAAATGTTGATTGAATCATTGACAGTGGTAGGACATCTGGATAGGATAATCTGTCTTTATTTACATCTGATCAGTTTCCTCTGATTATTTGTACTATCAAAGGGGAAGCTTGTTGGTGGACAATTCACCCAGCATCCAAGCAGAGGTCAGAGGGTGAGAAGGTGCGCATTGGAGATGACCTCATCTTGGTCAGTGTGTCTTCTGAGAGGTACCTGGTGAGTACCTGGTGTATTTGAAGATATAAGAGCAATGCAGCTATTTCCATACAACACTAAGTCATAGTGAGCATGTCTTATAAGCTCCACTAAAACACAATATGAATAGTCCATCCAACTCTTTTAAATTCATACAATAGCTTTGTGTAAGACACAGACTGAAATCATACAGAATTCAAAAATGGTGTGTTAGTTTTTAATGTTGTTTATTAACGTTTAATGGGTTTTTTGTCCTTTTGGGAGCTTGACAGGTGTGGTTCTTACAAACTGCCATTGTGTGGAAAATTTTGGCTGATCTATTCCTTTAATGGACTCAGGCCCCCACAGTCGGCATTTAAAATTTGCCAGATAAACTTTTAACATTAAGCAATGAAAATATATGGTTCATAGACTAAAAAAGAAAAAGTTCTTCCATAATTTCTCATTATAATTTCATTTGTGTCTGGCAAGATGGCTTTGGCAGATGTGCTGACAGTTAATATACCTCTTTCATACAGAGGGAGACCATCAAGTTTAATCAAGTAAGTTGTCATGGTGATGTGCTCAGCCTTCCAACAGAGGACTGAGTTCCTCTAGATGTACAGGAGGAGAGTGGATGCACTGAGAGACAAAAAGGCCAACGTTTCAGAAATATAGGATTATATTTGACTGACCAGGTGCAAATCATGGGTAATAAAGGTTTTAACCTCAACAAAATTGTTGGTGGTCTTATGAAATATGCTACCATACACAACCATTTCAAATAGCTCTTTTCTATTTTAATACATTTTAAAGTGTAATTTATTCCTGTGATGTTAAAGCTGAATATTCAGCATCCATCACTCCATTACATCCTTCAGAAATTATTCTAATATGCTGATTTGCTGCTCAAGAAACATATTATTATCAATTTTGAGAACAGTTGTGCTGCTTAATATTTTTGTGGAAACCCTGATACGTTTTTTAGAATTCGTTGATAAATAGAAAGTTCAAAAGAACAGTTTATTTGAAATAGGAACAATGTAAATGTCTTTACTGTCTCTTTTGATCAATTAAATGCATCCTTGCTGAATCAAAGTATTAACTTCTTAAAGCCGTAAACTTTGAATTGTAGTGTATATTTCAACAAGTATAATTTGATACATTACATAAGTTCTTCCTCAGAAATAGTTCATACCCCTGAAAGTCATAGTGTGTAATTCAGATACTGTTAACATAATCCCAATTTGTTAAGGTCAGTTGCTTTGTTTTTGTTCCAGCTATGAATTCTCTTGGAAGGGGTTTCAGAGCTGCTCATGCAGAGAGTTAGTGTTTGTAGTCCTGGGAAAGACAGTCGCCGTTTGTGTTTTTTAGACAGTAATCTTTTAAAAACAGATTTGTTACTCAGCTGCTGACAACACAGACAGGCTGGCAGCATCAAGGCCACATGCCAGTATCTCTTTTCCTATTCTCTTTTGCTATATCTTTCTCTCTGTCTTCCTCACTTTCACTGCCTTTCTCTTTTTTAGATTCTACAAGCTTATTCAAGCAAAAACACACATGCATAGGTAGTTTAGTAAAACACTTGTGTCTTTCCCTCTTTTGTAGCACCTCTCCATCTCCAATGGAAGTATTCAAGTGGATGCTTCATTCATGCAAACACTGTGGAACGTTCAGCCTACCTGCTCCAGAAGCAACATGGAAGTGGGTGAGTTCAAAAATCAAAATCTATTACTTATGTCTTGCTGAAGTAGTTTTAAGAGCACAACTGATATTAGGAATTGTCTCACTGTTCCCTTGTCACTGTAGGATTTCTTCTGGGTGGGCATGTAATACGATTGTTCCATGGGCACGACGAGAGCCTAACCATACCAGGATCTGAGCAAAGCCAAGAGCAACAGAGGTGAATCTATCTATCTATCTATCTATCTATCTATCTATCTATCTATCTATCTATCTATCTATCTATCTATCTATCTATCTATCTATCTATCTATCTATCTATCTACCCATCTATCTATCTATCTATCTATCTGTCTGTCTGTCTGTCTGTCTGTCTGTCTGTCTGTCTGCCTGTCTGTCTGTCTGTCTGTTTGCATGTCTATCTGTCTATCTATAGTCTGTCTGCCTGCATGTCTGTCTATCTATCTATCTATCTATCTATCTATCTATCTATCTATCTATCTATCTATCTATCTATATACAGGTGTGTCTCAAAAAATTAGAATATCGTGGAAAAAGTTCTTTTTTTTTGTGTCATTTATTTCAAAAAGTGAAAATTTCATTCTAGATTCATTACATGTAAAGTAAAACATTTCAAAGGTTTTTTTTGTTTTAATGTTGATGATTAGAGCTTACAGCTCATGAAAGTCTAAAATCCAGTATCTCAAAATATTACAGTATTTCCTAAGATCAATCAAAAAAAGGATTTGCAAAACAGAAAAGTTCAAATTCTTTAAAGTATGTTAATTTATGCACTCAATACTTGGTCGGTGCTCCTTTAGCACAAAAATTCCAGCATCAGTGAGGTGTGGCATGGAAGCGATCAGCCTATGGCACTGCTGAGGCACTATTGAGCCTTCAGCTCTTCTGTATTGTTGGATTGACTGTTTCTCATCTTTCTCTTGAAAATATCCCATAGATTCCATATGGGGTTCAGGTCAGGCATGTTGGCTGGCCAATCAAGCACAGTAATATCATGGTCAGTAAACCAATTGGAAGTGGTTTTGGCACTGTGGGCAGGTGCTAAAGTCCTGCTGGAAAAGGAAATCAGCATCTCCATAAAGCTTGTCAGCAGATGGAAGCATAAAGTGCTCCAAAATCTCCTGGTAGACAGCTGAATTGACTTTGGACTTGATAAAACACAATGGACCAACACCAGCAGACGTCACGGCACCCCAAATCATCACTGACTTCGGAAACTTCACACTGGACTTCAAGCAGCTTGGATTCTGTGCCTCTCCAGTCTTCCTCCAGACTCCAGACCTTGATTTCCAAATGAAATGCAAAATTTACTTTTATCTGAAAAGAGGACTTTGGACCACTGAGCAACAGTCCAGTTCTTTTTCTCCTTAGCCCAAGTAAGATGCTTCTGACGTTGTTTCTGTTTCAGAAGTGGCTTGGTAGCCCTTTTCCTGAAGACGTCTGAGCGTGGTGACTCTTGATGCACTGACTTCAGCTTCAGTCCACTCCTTGTGAAGCTCTCCCAAGTGTTTGAATCGGCTTTGCTTGACAGTATTCTCAAGCTTGCGGTCATCCCTGTTGCTTGTGCATCTTTTCCTACCCAATTTCTTCCTTCCAGTCAACTTTGCATTTAACATGCTTTGATACAGCACTCTGTGAACAGCCACCCCTTTCAGTAATGACCTTCTGTGACTTACCCTCTTTGTGGAGGGTGTCAATGATTGTCTTCTGGACTTTTGCCAAGTCAGCAGTCTTCCCCATTATTGTGGTTTCAAAGAATAAGAGATACCTGGAATTTAGGGATTGTCATTTAAAGAAACTCAAATATAAATATTCAAATGCTTTGAGATACTGGATTTTAGACTTTCATGAGCTGTAAGCTCTAATCATCAAAATTAAAACAAAAAAAAACTTTTGAAATGTTTTACTTTACATGTAATGAATCTAGAATATATGAAAGTTTCACTTTTTGAAATGTTACAAAAAAAAAGAACTTTTTCACAATATTCTAATTTTATGAGATGCACCTGTGTGTGTGTGTATGTATATATATATATATATATATATATATATATATCGATCGATCTGAGAGAACATGACTTTATTTCCTATAGAGTGGTGAACTATGAGACTGGCAAAGGAGGGTCTAAGGCCAGGTCTTTATGGAGACTGGAGCCTCTTCGGATAAGGTGAAATCAAACAATCAAACACACACTTACGTTGTGTGTGCACACACACACCGCCTTTGGGTTGCAGTAAACTGCAGTAAATTTGTGATGACCCAGACTTGTTGTTCCTCCTCTGTCTTTTCCAATTATGCCCAAAGGGGTAGTTCAAAGTCAGGTCAGTGGGTAGTGCATCTAATCCATGACTGTTAGAAAATCAAAAAGTTTCCTAATCTTCTGCAAAAGCCTATCGATTGATTAAGCATTAAAATGGTTAACAACTCATATTTAATGGATTGTGTAGAAAATGAAAAAGAAGTATACTCACAGGGGAGTCTTCTTTCTTGAATTGTAGCTGGAGCGGGAGTCACATCAGATGGGGTCAGCCCTTCCGCCTACGCCATCTCTCCACTGGTCACTACCTGGGCCAGACAGAGGATAATGGCCTGATACTGCTGGACAGAGAGAAGTCTGACACCACTGCAACAGCCTTCTGTTTCCGGTCAAGCAAGGTTTGATCCATTTATTGTGAAGTTGTCCATAGACTAAAGGAATATCAGTTAAAGTCAACCGACAGCATTTGCAGCATAATGTTGATTACCAAAACATATTTTGATCGGGTGACATTGAGGGACTTACAATGTAAGTGAATGGGCCATCTGTAAAAGTACTGTTTCAATAGTGGAGACACAATGTAGTGTATGTGCTAATACAAATTTAGAGTGGAAAATATTTACTTACCTTTTCTGTATAAAGTTAAATCCAGTTTTAATATTTTATAAAATTATACTGTAGTAAAAAATTAATATATTTAAAATACATTTATTTCATTCTAAGCATAGTTCAAATCTATTAACATATTTACTGATATATTGCTTGAGACTTACTGATATAAAAATAATAATTAAACTTTATTTGGAGTATCACTTGTGCCTAAAGTATCACCTTGTACCTAAAGTATACTTGCAATAGTTCCACTTTAGCACAATGAAATGTACTTCATTATATCTTTAGTTGGACTTCAGCACTACTTCTGCACAATTAAAGTGCATTAAGCACAAAATTAGTTGTTCCAATTTAGCAGACTTTAAGTATACCAGCTTAGTATACCAAAAGTACAACTGCAGGGTATTTTTATCAAGTAAATAAATATGTAAATGTATTTTTAGTATACTTAGCATGAAATAAATGTATTTCAAATACATTTTAGTATATTTATTTTTCACTAGGGTAAGCTTCACATCACAAATTCCCCCAAAAAAATGTCCACTGTGAATGCCTCATCGTGATTTTTGCTTTCAATTTTTTGGGCTAATCAACATTATGACTCAGCTTAACTTGTACTGAACCAGTAACATTCCTTAAATTTAATTAAAAAATTAAATAAATCGAATGAATCAATGACTTTCAGAGCTATACCGCATCAGCTGTTGGACAAATTGGCTTGATTGGATTGTACCCCTGCTAGTCAGTGCTTAGAGTCTGTAATTGCTACATCTGTTTCCCAATTACTAATCCTCAGTGCATTATTACTGTATATTGGAGTTTCATTAGCCTTCCTCTGCTGCAACAAGCCAAGAGGTCACAAACCCAGCTGTCCTACTGTCTATTTTATCTCAATAACACTTAAAATAGGCTGACAAAATTATTGACTGTAACTGTCCAAACTGAACAGATGACAATAGTTGGCACAGCAATGGCTGCACTCATACGATTTGTCTTTCCCTTCGCAGGAAAAGATTGACTCCGGCCCAAAGCGTGATATTGATGGTATGGGGGTCGCAGAGATCAAATACGGTGATTCAGTCTGTTTCATCATGCATGTGTCCACGGGCCTGTGGTTGTCGTACCAGGCGCCTGACGCCAAATCTTCTCGTCTGGGACCACTGAAGAGAAGGGTAAGAGATAGTGTCCTTGTGGTCACGATTACACAATTAGAACAACTTTGAATGGCACGTACATCTTTAATGACATCATGTGCTGTAAGTTATGATCCCTTTAAAGATTACGGGGCTCACAGGATGGTCTAATGTTGGCTCAAGCTTAACCGCAATGGCTTCTGTGTAGAGTGTAGGATATATGAGGCCATGGTTTAAATGTGATAATGAGGTAGGCATGGTGACAGTGTGTTTTTGGGGAGTGGTTAGGATTACGTTTACATGGACTGCACATCTTTCCAGCACTGTGGTATGCAGCTTAACTCTGGGCTAAAGGCCAAAAAAGCATGCCACCTTTACGCACAGCCCAGGTAGCCAAAGTCGTAACTTTGGTGACACTCGATTAGATTTTCACTTCGAAAATATTGAACCACTCTTTCATTTTTTTTCTAGCTTATGAAGTCTGCTGGACAGACTCTGCCTTTCCTGTGAGGAGGAGGTGCCAAGTTGAAGATATAAACCAAAGACACTATAGAAAAGAACTGATAAATACAATATAACAACCAACATTGACAAAGTCACTTTTAGGATGTGCATTAATCACAAAACATTAAGCAATATTTTTTAACATTGTTAATAATAAGAAATGTTTCTTGTCAGTACCGTTACATTATAGCAACACTAGTGGTGGATCGATATGGGATCGAATTAAAACATAAAAATGAACAAAATTCTGAGGTAAAATAAAACCAAATTCAGATTCTGTAATATTTCTCAGTACATATGGTCAGATGTTCATTATTAAGTAAATTACTAATATGAATACTCTAATATTCAATTGAACCTTAAATACAGTATGAACTGGATCGAGATAGATTCCAAGTCAGCTGTTTTACTTGCAGTCAGTGTTAATGTACATTTACGATGTGTGCAGGCTGTTCTGTCTCTTGAGGGCCATATGGATGATGGGCTGACTCTGCAGCTTTGCCAGCACGAGGAGTCCCGGGCGGCTCGCATCATTCGTAATACCACTCGCCTCTTCACTCAGTTCATCAGGTACAGCAGACCCAAACTCACCAGGCAAAATGCAGCCTAGTACAATGCAAACGTTTGTCCCATCGTAAATGAGAGCCATTTGGAACAAGAATACCACAAGACAGCATTGTTAAATTCGTAATGCTTAATATTAAAATATTAAAAAATATTCAATAATTATTGAAATTGATATTGATAATTTAAAATTATTTCCCTTGTCTCAGGGGTCTGGATGGTTTGAATGGGGAGAAGACTATAGACGTGACACTACCTGTGTGTGAAGTGCTGCAGACACTCAATGACCTCATCGAGTATTTCCAGCAGCCTGACTCTGAGCTCGAACATGAGGAGAAACAGAGGCAGCTTCGATCTCTCATCAAGCGCCAAGATCTCTTCAAAGAAGAGGTTAAATACAACTCACATGTATCTTATTAGACTCATGATAATACATGCAAATGTACAGGCTGACACTTATTATGATTATTTTAGGGAATGCTAACCCTGGTCTCACACTGCATCGATCGTCTAAATGTGTACAACAGTGCCGCTGAGTTTGAGGAGTTAGCAGGCGAGGAGGCCGGAGAGGCCTGGAAGGACATTCTCAACCTCCTCTATGAGCTTCTGGGTAAGAATTCAATCACACGTTCACAGCCTTCAGCTGTTCACCTAGGGTGATGATGGAGAGACATGACAGTTATTAGAGGCAGTTAAACAGCAATTCTATTCTCTTTTATCACCGTGTTGTTGACTCCCAGCCTGATTTATGGAGGGCAAATGTACAGTTAGAAAAAGAGGACCTTGTTCAAGATATAAAAAGTTCAGATCGAAGCAAAATTGCTTCAGAATCTTATATGAAGACCATTTCATTTCTGCTACTGTTTCAATTTTTCTCCTGAAGCATTTTTTAATACTACTTCTATATATAGAATGCTGCAGAGACTACTTATTATTTTGTAGGCCGACACAAAAGTTAGCATCATCCTGGTTCCCTCGAAAAAGCCAATAGGATTTTTTCATTGGCTTTTGGATTATTGCAGAAAATAAACTCTGTGAGCAACAGTTTCTATTTCTTACACGTTTTGGTCATCAGGATAATCTTCGCAAATGAACACTTGAATTTTAAAGGCTAAATACAAGAAGTAAAAAGCTAAAGTTAGGCTATATAACTACACATTTACGGGTGCATTATTTTAACGTAACCACCACTAAGATTGCGACAACACTATTTTAAAATCTAGAAGTTTTTTGTTAGAATTGTTTGCGAGAATGTGATTATAAACACAAGGCTGTAAAAGTGTAGGTGTGTAGAAAGTGTCTTCCTGTTTGACGCGATGATGTTTAATGTTCTTGTCATCCTCTGTAGTCCGATTTTATGGTGACCCAGGAGTGCACAACACAACGAAATCTCCACAACAAAATTAGCCCAGCACAATGGAAACAAGTTGCAACACAAAGGAAACAAAACACAACACAACAAAATTAGCACAACACAATGGAAACAAGCTGCAACACAACTAAATTAGCACAACACAACAGAAATAGTACAACACAATGGAAACAAGCCACAACACAACGGAAACAAGCCACAACACAATGGAAACAAGCTACAACACAACGAAACTAGCACAACACAACAGAAACAAGTCGCAACACAATGGAAACAAGTCACAACACAACGAAATTAGCACAACACAATGGAAACAAGTCGTAAGACAATAGAAACAAGCCACAATACAACAAAATTAGCACAGCACAACGGAAACAAGCCACAACACAACAAAATTAGCACAACACAACGGAAACAAGCCACAACACAATGAAATAAGCACAACACAATGGAAACAAGCCACAACACAGTGAAATTAGCACAACACAAAGGAAACAAGCCACAATACAGTGCAGTTAGCAGAGCACAACATAATTAGTCCTGTGCCTTGTGTTGTAGAGACTTCGTTGTGTTGTGCACTACTGGGCCACCGTACCATTTAGCCAGCTGTTAGCAATCGCCTTTTACAAGAGATATAATAATCATTAGTGGGTTATTTCTGATATATTTTATATAAAATATGAAAATATCTTGAGCTTGTGTTAACTACAGACCCATTCAAACAACAAACCAGACAAAGTTTTTGGACTTTATAGAACATCTATTTAGCGTTTGAATTTTGTTCAAAATGTTAACATATAAGGATCCAGTGAGCGTGAACGCTCTCCTCGGTTCACCTTGACTGACTTGGCATTTATCAGAGCCCCCATCGAGGCTCGTTCTGAATTTTATTCGCTCAGAGTCATTGAGGTCATCCTCGAGAGGTGCCGTGCTGAGTCTGTCTGGCAACAGTAGCATGATACATTATGCTGGTGACAGCCAGTTTTTAACATCTCCATATGGATGTATTTGCTGCCTCAGGAAACAGCTCTTTTCGGAGTGTTTGGGCTTCAAAACTGCCTAGACAATCTCTCCACAAAGTGCCTTTAGCTCTGGGCATGAGTTTGATTGATTGCTCTCTGGGAAATACAGTCTAGTTTAAGATTACTCCCATTTAGTATTTTACTCACACCAGAGGTGCATTCATTTCAGAATATCATCACTTAGATGGGAAACCTTGTGTGAAGGATAGCAAAAGGGATTTGCAGGTGTTAGTGTGAGGTATGTAAGAATAACGGTGTAACATTGAGCTTATTGCCATTGATTTTTGTCCATTAGCCGCTCTGATTCGAGGCAACAGGACCAACTGCACACAGTTCTCTCGCAAGCTGGATTGGCTGGTCAGCAAGTTAGAGCGATTGGAGTCCTCATCAGGTAAATACCACTATACATCAAATCGGACACATACACTGCACTGATTACAGAGGTGTTATACATTAACCAGTCTGTCTTACGTAGACATAAACTGAGCGATCAACCATCAGCATCTGCACAGATCAATGATTTTAGCTCAAGCTCTGTGCCACATAAGTATTACAGATTCATAGCAGCATAGGAGCAGTAGATCATTTTCATTAAAAAATCTATAGTAATTTGCTTAAACAACTCTCTGCCATCTGATTATATAATTCCTTTATCATTCATTGTGTTTACTGCAATGCAATTTTAATAAAGCAATTCTATACAGGCATTTTAGAGGTGCTTCATTGTATCCTAATCGAGAGTCCAGAATCCCTGAACATCATCCAGAAGGCCCACATCAAATCCATTATTTCTCTGCTGTACAAGCATGGACGCAACCACAAGGTCAGCATTTGCTGTTTCTACAAACACACACACACACACACACACACACACACACACACACACACGAGTGTGGAATATAAAGGATGTTGCTGACCATCCAAAGCCTTAAGATAGAAACTAATACCTGCCGTCCTGAATACTATAAATATTATATGGAGAGCTGAAAATGCAGTTTTTCCCAATCCTGTATATAAACCCTCATATCTACCTTCAATTTAGTGTAAATCTGTATATTTCTTTATTATGGGGCGATACAGACTACCGTTCAAAACTTGATGGTTATTTTATATAAAAAAATATAGTAAAAAACTTTTCTATTTTAATATATTTTAAATCTTAATTCTTTCTGTGGTAGCAAAGCTGAATTTTCAGCAGCCTTTACTCCAGTCTTCAATGTCACAAGATACTTCAGAAATCATTCTAGAAACAGATTTTTTTTTTTCTGTGACATTATAAACGTCTTTACCTTTTGGTCAATTTAATTTTCCTGACCTCAAATGTTTGAATGGTAGTGTAACTTCATATGATCAAAAAATTGCTTATACTTCACCAGGGTTTTAGGCAGTATGACCATTCTTGCTCTTTTTTCCTGGACAGAATTTCTAAACTGCCTAAAATGACCAGGGTTTGGCTTTGTTTTCCTATTGTTTTCATACCTGCTGAAGGTAATGACTGAGAAGTAGTTTAACCAATAGTGTGCAGGCATTGTATATAATCAACCAATCATGACGTGAGAAGATGGGACCTACAGAGAACTGTCAAAGCAAAGCAAATATGCATATATAATGTACAGTGTGAAGACTGTAGAGCACATCAATAGGAGTCAAAACCAAATCTTGGACATTTTAGGCAATTTTGAATGTTACACTATGCATGTTACACTAGCAAACACTCTCAAGTATGCACTTGAGAATATGTAGGCATAAGACTATAAAGATGTGCGTAGGGAAAATGTGCAGTATAAAATGTGTTTAAAGCAATAAAACCTGTACTCCCTTGCAGATTTTAGATGTTCTCTGTTCCCTGTGTGTCTGCAATGGTGTGGCTGTGAGAGCCAATCAGAATTTCATCTGTGACCACCTGCTTCCCAGGAGAGACCTGCTGCTCCAGACACGATTGGTCAATGATGTCCAAAGGTAGACAAACCAAAACACTCACACACACACACATACACAAGTTTCTTAATCAGGGTGTTTGGTTTTGACTAAAAATACACTACTGTTTAAAAGTTTGGGGTCGGTAAGTTTTTAAAATGTTTATTTATTTATTTACTTATTTATTTAACATTTCTGCATAAAGTATGCATAAACTGCAAGTTGCTACATAATTTACTTCAGTATTGTGGTACATTTAAAAGGAAATATTGAACAAAGAGCGTTTTTTTATTTTAACGCACCTCCCCGGTTAGTGTCCAAACTGTCAAACTGACATTATCAGTCAAAGAATGCCATTTCAGAGCATAATAAAATTTCCAGATTTTGATAAAAAATTACCAAGACAGACATTTTTTTCTGTGGATTTACTTGCGCGGATTAATTGTTTACCTCAAGACTGTTAATGTGCGCTAACGAAGTAAACAGTGTAAATTTTGATTTCATGCGGACTTTAGAACAAAAAGTATTTGCCAACAGAGTACAAAAGTCAAAGTTTTTTTTAACAGATGTTTACAGTAGATATTTTTACTAGACCACAAGACAAAAATATGAATTAAGAAAATGACCTTTTTCAGTGAACCTGACAGTCATTGTAAACACACAAACCTTCTCAATGTAATTTTTTTGTGTGCTAAGTTTGCTAATAATTATATGCATTTACATTAATAATTCCAATGTGATCTCTGTGTTTTTTTGCAGTATGCGACCCAACATCTTCCTGGGCATGAGTGAGGGCTCGGCACAGTATAAGAAATGGTACTTTGAGCTGATCATTGATCAAGTAGACCACTATGTGACCAGTGAGCCCACCCACCTTCGTGTTGGCTGGGCCACCACCAAAGGCTACGCCCCCTATCCTGGGGGTGGAGAGGGCTGGGGAGGAAACGGTGTGGGTGATGATCTGTACTCCTATGGTTTTGATGGACTTCATCTGTGGTCAGGTACATTTAAGGCAGTTTTACTCATGTTCCTCACTGCCTGATCTAATATGACATTATGAAAAATGCATATATGACCATGACTTCATCTGAATCATTTCTGACACTCTTGTTTGGACAGTGGTATTCACAAAAATCTACTAAATTGTTATTCTCTCCACGTCTGATAGGGCGAATCCCACGGGCCGTGGCCTCTATTAACCAGCACTTGCTGAATTCAGATGATGTTGTGAGTTGCTGTCTGGATCTTGGAGCCCCTAGCATGTCTTTCCGAATTAACGGTCAGCCCGTTCAAGGCATGTTTGAAGACTTCAATGTAGATGGCTTCTTCTTTCCCGTCGTCAGTTTCTCTGCAGGGGTCAAGTGAGTTTCTATAATATAAAGTACCCTACACTGAGTAAGAGTTTTAAATAAATAGCAAGAAGGAATGGTTAGATTTAGAATATACATACATTTTAATATTAACGAGGACAACATCCTGTAGCAAACATTCAGCATGTTTTGCTACAGTTTTCTACAATGATTGTTCAGGAGTTGTGCTATGTGACAAATGAACCCTTTCTTCTTTTGCACTGTATCTACCCTAAAGCACTTCATGTTCAATCAACAGAGACAGGCCATTACTCACTTGACTTCTCAACCAACTCCAAACAAATTAAGTAGCACCAAGACATTTTTTGGACAACCCAGTGTTGCTATTAGGATTAATGAAGTAATTGATCATGAGTTTAAATGCCTTCTTCATGTTTTTCTCCTCAAGGGTCCGTTTCTTGTTGGGTGGACGCCATGGAGACTTTAAGTTCCTGCCTCCAGCAGGCTATGCACCATGTTACGAAGCCCTACTCCCCAAAGAAAAGATGCGCGTGGAGCCTGTGAAGGAGTATAAAAGAGATCTGGAGGGAGTGAGAGATCTGCTGGGCACAACAGAGTTCCTGTCCCAGGCTTCCTTCGTTCCTGTCCCTGTTGACACCAGCCAGGTGAGATATTATCAGTAACTGAGCAATTCACCATGTTTTTACACACTTTTCTACCTGTTCTCAAGTTCTGCCATGGCAGCATAATTAATCCAAGATTAATCAAAGATTGCGATATGGCTATAGTATACAGCTGTACTATAAAATAATAATATTTATAATTATTTATACTTATTTATAATTATATATATTATTTATAATTACTTATAAAATAATAATATTTACAAGTATTATTTATAATAATAATAATAATTATTATTATTATTATAATAATTATTTTATAGTGAAAAGTATTATTTCTTATTTTGTTCACAATTTTTACATAATAATGGTAATTCTTGTTATTATTGTTACTACTATAATTAAAAACTTGTTTTTTACTTTACAGTGAAATATTACAAAAGTAATAATTCTTATGTTGTTTACAATTTTTAATAATTATTTTACAGTTGTTTTATGCTGTTCAAATATTAAATGACATATGAGGCTTTGCATTTGTTGATCTTATTTTGTTGTCTTGTGATCCAGATTGTCCTGCCTCCACATCTTGAAAATGTGCGGGACAAGTTAGCTGAAAACATCCATGAACTCTGGGGCATGAACAAAATAGAGCTTGGCTGGATGTATGGCAAGGTAGGAAAACATTTAAGGGTACACTGCAAAAAAAATACTAAACTGCGTGATCAAATTTCTCAGCAGAAACACAATCATCTCTGTATGACACAAGCACTGATATCAGTACAATTTCTGCTGTGTGACTTTAACTATTGGAGGAACTCAGAGGAGGATAATTGAAAATGTCAACATGAATTGAGGGTCGTTGGCTGCAGCTTAAATTAATATTTAAGCATCCTAAGTAGCAGCACAGCAGATGGGGATGCAGATTTCATTTTCAGATAGTAAGGGCAAAAGGAAACTACTTTGATCTGGTTTTATGCCTTCCACTGATCGCTGCATGAGAGCAAATCCAGAAATTGCAGAGCACACTGGAAAAGCACTCTGATGAGAAAGCTTTGCAGTATCACAGTAGTTAAGACAACCTTAATGAGCAGCATGCTGTCCAAGAGCTTGCCAGAAAAATAAATTATGATTGAGTGCTGCCGTTACTCCTGAGGCCGGATCTTAGCATTTATTAAGAACAAATATTTCAGAGACCCAGCTGGCCTCTGATTAATCAGATTTTAATAAGACTTAGCTTGCTCAAGGTGGCATTGTTGTGAACATGTGGGGTTACAGGACAAGATCAGATTGGCAAGCAAAACTCTACTTTCATTCTGCCACCATTATTCAATCCTAAACGGTTTAGCATTCTCTCTTGCATCACATCAATATAAAGAGCTTTACGGGTCATGAATTAAAGAGCGATATTAGTTTTGGAGTGTCTGACTTAAATCATGTCACTGCTCTTGCTGATTCATTCCTTTCAGTGCACTCATTAATTATTTCACTCGCTAATTAATGAAATAACTGCATAAATAGAAATAGAAATGCTTAAAGGAAGAAACAGTTAGAGGAAAATATACTTTTTAAAATGCAATTTGAAAAGGGTTCTTATATGTGGATTTGGTGCTCAAGAAACATTTCTTATTATCAATGCTGAAAACAGTTGAGCTGCTTAATATTTTTGTGTAAACTGTGATACTTTTTTTTCAGGATTCTTAGAAAGTTCAAAAGAACAGCATTAATTTAAAATAGAAATATTATAGAAGACATTGTAAATGTATTTGCTGTCAACTTGGATCAGTTTAATGCATCATTGCTGATTTAAAGTATTAATTTAATTTTAAAAAATCTTAAATCATAATGTCTTCAGGTAGTGTACTGTATATCAGACATCAGCTAGTGTAAAAAGTTGGAATCAGTCTCCTAGCAGAAGTACAGAATAGGCAAATATTAAAAATCAAATTTTTCTGCATGTTTTTGTTTCTGGATATTTTTTATTTCTGTAGAATTTGTTATTTAGTTTACACTGATTTACAGATGACTTGATAGTATTTGCTATTTTTCAGGTTCGGGATGACAACAAGAGACAGCACCCTTGTCTTGTTGACTTCTCTAAACTGCCAGAAACAGAAAAGAATTATAACATACAAATGTCAGCTGAAACTTTGAAGTGAGTATTACCGCAATGACTTGGCTGTAGATAAGGCCATTTTTATTAAAATGCTTATGGTAATTAAAAGTATGTCAGTAAATATTGATAAGCTGTGGCTGCAAAACTTATCAGTATTTAGATCGAAATGCAATAACCAGCTCAATGAGGTGTTTATTTCTTTTGATAAATACTGTAATGCACTACTTGTCTTTGACACTTCGATTTGCATCTTTCATAAAATATTGGCCAGATCGTTTTGCTGATAATTTCCTTAGTTTTCTAAAAGTTGTTCTCTTTCAGGACCCTACTTGCTTTGGGATGCCATGTTGCACAAGTTAACATAAATGCTGAAGACGACCTGAAAAAAATGAAACTCCCAAAGAAGTAAGACCAGTACACATGTTGAACACTGAAACAAAATGTTTCTGTTTTAACTATCTGAAATTTAGTTTGATTGACAAGTTTTAATACTGTGAAATGTGACCTCTAATTCTTTTCTCATTCATATCCTCCTTATTAAAGCTACATGATGGCAAATGGTTATAAGCCTACACCACTAGAACTTTCTGATGTGAAACTGACACCTGGTCAAGAGGTTCTAGTTGATAAACTAGCTGAAAATGCTCATAATGTTTGGGCCAAAGATCGCATCAAACAAGGATGGACCTATGGTATTCAGCAGGTAACAATGTCCTGTTCAATATTCATTAGATATGACATTGGATTTGTCCGTTTCCCTGAAGCACATTGACAAACCTGTTAAGAATGATAGTAAAAATGAACGTCCTTATCTTTTTCATAAAGTTGTGTAACATCAACTCTTTTGCATTTAATTCGAAGGATTTGAAAAACCGTCGTAATCCACGGCTGGTGCCATATGCTTTATTAGATGAACGCACTAAGAAATCAAACAGAGACAGTCTTCGAGAGGCCATCCGTACTCTGGTTGGATATGGATATTTCGTAGACCCACCTGATCAAGAGAGTGAGTTTTCATGTTTTTACTCTTCAGTGACTATATATACTGTATGTATATATATATATATATATATATATATATATATATATATGTGTGTGTGTGTGTGTGTGTGTGTGTGTGTGTGTGTGTGTGTATATATATATATATATATTTAGTCTGTATATATTATATATTTAGAGTTTATATATATATTTTTAAATTGTTCATAACTTTCCAATTTTTCGTTTCTGTAGCTGCTCACATTGTAGAGAAGGATGGCATTGAATCCATCCGTCTCTTCCGTGTGGAGAAGACTTACGCTGTGAAGACAGGGAAGTGGTATTTTGAGTTTGAGGCGCTCACTGGAGGTGACATGCGGGTGGGCTGGGCACGGCCCGGATGCAGACCTGATATGGAACTGGGACTAGATGACCAGTCCTTTGTCTTTGATGGCTACAGGGTAATTATCTTATACTGGCACTGTGAAGTTCAAAACATTTTCAGTCTGGACTCAGACTGTAAACACGTTCAAAATGTATAGAACATAACAGAAGTATATTCCGATTAATCTAAATGCAATAAGATCTTACATTTTATCGCAAGACTAGCTAATAATGTTTGCAAGTATTGTTTTAGTTAATAAGCAGTGATACATGACTTGAATGGTTTTGTTCTAATCTAAAAAATTGCTCCCAGGGCCGCCGGGTTCATATGGGAAGTCATTTCTTTGGGAGGACGTGGACTAAAGGAGATGTGGTGGGTTGCATGATCAACATGGAGGACAAATCCATGATATTCACCCTGAATGGAGAGATCATAATCACCAACAAGGGCTCTGAGCTCTGCTTTGCTGACTTTGAAGCTGAAGATGGTAAACAGACAATAATCATAAACACAAAGCATCTGTAATATATTATATATAGGCAAATCACATATTATCAGAATGAAAAGAACAAGGTATTAATTTTTTTTTTTTTATTGTAAATTTGACTTTTTTAAGTAAATGGTCATCAAATTTCAGCCCAAAATTTTTGTTCAAGCATGTTTTGATGCACATTGACCTTTGTCACTATAGGATTCATCCCAGTGTGCAGCCTGGGTCTTTCCCAAATTGGCCGCATGAATTTAGGAAAAGACGCTAGTACTTTTAAGTACTATACTATGTGTGGCCTTCAGGAGGGCTTTGAACCCTTTGCTGTCAACATGAATCGAGAGGTCACCATGTGGTTCAGCAAACGCCTACCTACGTTTGTTAATGTACCAGAGGACCACCCCCATATTGAGGTACATATAGATGTTTTGAATTAAATCCTTTTTCTCTCTTGGAATACTGGGATGGATTCTGTTAAAATGCATCTCGTTTTATTTAGGTTACTAGAATAGATGGAACTGTGGACACACCTCCATGTCTAAAGGTGACACACAAGACATATGGGACCCAGACCAGCAATGATGACATGGTCTGTTGTCGTCTAAGCATGCCTGTTGAGTTCCATTCTGGCCCTCGGAAGATCACTGATATCAATGAGGTGATTGCTAAGGACCAAAGAGCCAAGAAAGATGATGGAGGCAAGATTGATTATGGCAGCATTACAAAGGTAAAAAAGACAACTCTAACTCTTAATACTTCACACCTTGTTAATGCTAACATATGTTGACATTGAGAATAATAAAAGAACCTTATTATTGTACTCATTTGACTTTTGATGTACTTGTGCTTAAGTACTTCTACTCTGTGAGAGTGTTTGCTGGACAAGATCCATCTTCCGTTTGGGTGGGCTGGGTGACACCAGACTACCACTACTACAGCAAACTCTTCAGCCTCAGCACAGTTCGCACTGTCACTGTAACGCTGGGAGACGAGCGGGGACGTGTTCATGAGAGGTCAGTTCAAAAGGCTGGTTCACACTTCCAAATGAAACTCCATAGATCCCAGACATATTGGAATTTCTCCTGATTGAATCTTCTTGTTGTGTTTTTGTCATCTCTTTTAATTCAGTGTAAGGAGGAGTAATTGTTACATGGTCTGCGCTGGGGATGTTGTCAGCAGCTCCACAGGCCGTAGTAACACTGATCTGGAGATTGGCTGCTCCATAGATCTGGCCTCAGGCTTGGTCTCATTCACTGCCAATGGCAGAGATCTGCCTACCGCATACCAGGTAATCTCAACTTCTAACCTTTAACAAAATAGAACACAGCAACATTGCTAGACGTAAATAATATCTGGGACTTAGCCCGTTAGTACCATATTATAATGCAAAGCTTACTACAATTAGATTCACATTTTCAGGATTTTTAATTTGACTATTAATGTTCCTTAGATTTCCTATAAGAGATAAAATAAGTGATGAAAACCTAAATGTAAAGTGAAAATACTGTTATGCTTCTTAGTATATCGGTGACAAAAATTTTAAATTGTAGAGAAACGTAAAAATTTTCTGATTAAAATTCAATTTAAATACATTATTAAAATTGCAAATGAGCATTTCAGTGGCACAGTTTGTTGTTTAATGTACAGTTGTTTTGGACTAATGTGATATCACAACGTGTAATGTTACCCCAGTAAAATAATGGTGCATAAAACCAAGCGGTGACAAAATGGCTGCGTCCGAAATTGCATCTCTTTGAGTAGGTTCTTTTTTTGAATAGGCTTTAAGTAGATTATTCTCTATAGTATGAATGTGTTTAGTATGAGTGTAATCTGGATGTACTACATTTGTCATGTTGTCATTATCATGTAATGGGATAGTGAAGTGTCCACTGGGTTCTTCAGAATCTTGCTGAAAGTAGACGGTCATCTGGGTACTTTGTGCTTACTGTTTTATGAATACTATGATTTCAGACATACGTACTACTCTTTTTCACATACAGTGAAGTACAGTAGAGATGTATGCATATTCGGTTGCAGCCAATATGCCATCATTCGTTGTTTTTTTTTTAGTAAATTCAAATCTAATTTTCTTTTTAAAAGTTGGATAAATGTTAAGGGGTTTTATTTTAATGAAAAGTAAAGTATTTGGAATGTAATTCCCAACTTTGAGTTGAAAGTGAGACTTTCTACAGAGCCAGTAATGGCTAGCGCAATGTAATTTTAATGAATCTCTGTGCTTTTCTAGTCTTGGTTTGCCCTAGGCTCTGATTTTGAATCAGACTCACAATAGAAAATATTTAAAAGGCTGTATCATGTTTGAGCAGTCTGGATTTACATTAATCCTAAGTAGTGTGCAACACTTGCTTGTCCAAGTAGAGCAAGCAAACTTATCAGAATAGACTTCATATGCTTTCTTCTGCCTTCTCTTAGGTTGAGCCTAACACTAAGCTCTTCCCTGCTGTGTTTGTTCAACCCACAAGTCCCAACCTCTTCCAGTTTGAGTTTCCAAAAATCACAGTAAGTCTATACTATTGAAATTTTCAAGTTCCTCCATTTCACACATTATAATTCACTGACATGATCTGCATTATGAATCCTCACACAGGATGCAATGCCCCTGTCTTCAGCCATCTTTAAGAGCTTACAAAGAAACCCAGAGCCCCAGTGTCCTCCTCGGCTGGATGTGCAGACAATTGTGTCCGTGTTGTGGAGCAGAATGCCCAACACCTTCCTGTCGGTGGAGACGGCCCGTGTGAGTGAGAGGCATGGCTGGGTGGTGCAGTGTCTGGAGCCCCTGCAGATGATGGCTGTTTATATCCCAGAGGAGAACAGGTGATGCATTACTCATACACTCTGTTTTCCACATGCAATGACTGGCAACTTTGTATTCCTGGGAATGTGACCTTACATTGAAATAAAACCCCTTAAGTGCTCATCTGGCTCTAATGCCAGCTGACTTGAATGA
This sequence comes from Spinibarbus caldwelli, assembly GCA_039654775.1. NCBI lineage: Eukaryota > Metazoa > Chordata > Actinopteri > Cypriniformes > Cyprinidae > Spinibarbus > Spinibarbus caldwelli. The sequence goes on along the minus strand of CM077241.1, from coordinate 19,017,427 downwards.
AGATCTTAAACTACTTCCTGTTTACCACACTGTAGGTGTATCGACATCATGGAACTATCAGAAAATGAAGATCTACGGCAGTTCCACTATCACACTTTAAAGCTCTTCTGCGCCCTTTGTGCCCTGGGCAACACCCGCGTTGCTCACGCCCTCTGTAGCCATCTTGACCAATCGCAGCTCCTGTACACCATTGATAACCAGTACCTATCTGGTCAGCTGCGTGAAGGTTTTTACGATGTCCTCATCAGCATTCACCTGGAGACGGGCAAAGAGGCCCATCTCATGATGAACAATGAGTTTATAATCCCAGTAACAGATGAGACAAGGAGCATCCGCCTCTTTCCTGACGACTCTAAGCGCCACTCTCTTCCTGGCGTAGGCTTGAGCACTTCACTTACCCCTCGCCTTAACTTCACCCCTCCGTATTTCATTACCCCCAAGCGCGATCAGCCTCTCTTCAGTCCCCAGATCCCTCTGGGTATCCTGAAGGAGAAAGCCATCAGCATGCTTACGGAAGCCGTTCAGGGCGGAGGCGCCCACATTCGAGATCCTGTGGGTGGAAGCGTTGAGTATCAGTTTGTGCCGATTCTCAAGCTGATTGGCACCCTGCTGATAATGGGGGCGATGACCAGCGAGGAAGTGAGGACCATTCTGCTTCTCATTGACCCCAGTGTGTTTGGGGACGGTAAGGAGGAGGAGCAAACGGCAGTGGCGGAACAGGGAGCCGAGAAAGAGGAGGCCGCCAGTAATGAAGAAAAGGCTGTGGAGGCTGGGGAGGAAGAGAGTAAAGAGGCCAAGCAGCCTCCCAAAGGTCTACTGGAGAAAAGCTTGCCTGAATCGGTCAAACGGCAGGTGAGTATCTTGTTATCTTGTTTATTATGATCTGTTGTTTGCATACATATTATTTTACAATTAAGGTCCATATCGTGGTTAAGCTTTTAATCTGAAAAAGTTGTTTACAAGCTATTCATCGATTGGAGTATGCTTGATCTTGACTTGCTACTTTTTAACTTTAGACAGAAATGTAACTTTTTTTAATTGAATTATTATGTAATTATTTATCTCATTAATAACTCATTAAAAACTCATTAAAGGTTTTTTTTTTAAGTAAGAAATAAAAAGTATGACTGTTGTAATTACCATAATTAGTAGATGAAACTGAATGTTCTGCCAGGAGCTGTTCACATCCTCAATCTCAGAATAATGCGTCTATGGCAAAACGATTAATGCCAAAATGAATCTGTGTAATTAAATTAATCAATAGACAAAATGTTATGTTTTATTAATAAACTTCTAAAGGTCATTTAACTTATTTAGCAGGATATTAGACATTAGTCATCCAGCTCTACACTAGCTACTTTCATATTAATTTTGCCATTATTAAGACATTAACAGTAGTCATTTATTGGACTTATTAAATAGAAAAAAGAATAACATTTTACTGCAGAATCTGCTGCCGTTTTGAGTTTTTCCACATGTGGATACAGCAGTCGGAGTTTATGAGTTGTAATTACGAGTTCTACAAGGATGTTAACACTTTTTACAAGTCAGAATCTTGTTATTACAGTAATATCATGATAATGGATTAAATTAACTTCATAATTTCGCCTAGAGTTAGCCTATCTTTATTTGGACGTGCACAGTGTTTGAGTGCAGTGAATATTATAAATAAAGCATTTGTCACCCAGAATAATAATTAATATGCCAGTTGTCTTTTTCAGATTTCTGAAAATCAAAATATTCGCTTAAATTGTTTATTTCAGTCTGTTAAAGAATAGTTCACCCCAAAATGAAAATTTTGTCATCATTTACTCACCCTCATGTCATTCCAAACCTGTATGAGTTTCTTTCTTAAGTTGAACATAAAAGAAGATGTTTTGAAGAATGTTGGTAATCAAACAGTCAATGCCTATTGACTTCCATAGTATTTCTTTCCCTACTATGGAAGTTAGTGGGGACCAACAAGTGTTTGGGTCTTCATAATTCTTCAAAATATCATCTTTTGTGTTCCACATAAGAAAGAAACTTATACAGGTTTGGAACAACATGAGGGTAAATGATGACAAAATTTTCATTTTTGTGTGAACTATTCCTTTAATTGCATTTGCATGAGATATTTACATGATTCTTGTGCATTTAACCAAGGTAAGTGAGTATGAATGAGTATATGAACTATAAAATCTTCCTGTGGAGGTTTATATTTCCAACAAATTTTTAGGCCTTTAACCTCAACTGTACCTCTAAAATAACTTTACTGAGATATATGAAGTGGGTTCTTACTAGAGGTTTTGTGTAATTGTTTGCTTGTTGTGCAGATGTGTGAGCTGCTGCACTATTTCTGTGACTGTGAGCTGAAGCAGCGCATTGAGGCTATAGTGGCCTTCTCAGATAATTTTGTGTCCAAGCTGCAATTCAATCAGAAGTTCCGCTACAATGAGTTGATGCAAGCCCTTAACATGTCAGCTGCTGTCACTGCCAAGAAGACAAAGGAGTTCCGCTCACCTCCCCAAGAGCAGGTAAGCCCACATAGAGCCTCATTCTTCATAGATCTCAGAATGTTCAGAGAAGACCTTAAATGACACTTGAACACTTTAATGAAAGTGTTTAATGGAAATTTCTTTTTTCCATTTAAAACTTCTCTCTAGAGTTAAGTCTTGGCTATCGTTTAAAGATCTTGAGAGAGCCATGCATGCCCTAGTTTTAGCGCATTTGGATTATTGTACTTCTTTATATGTTGGTTTACCCCAGTCTTCTATATCGCGACTCCAGATGGTTCAAAATGCTGCAGCCAGGCTTCTAACTGGGATTCGCAAACGAGAGCATATTACTCCTAAATTGGTTACCAGTGCGTTATAAAATTGATTTTAAGATATTGGTATTTGTTTTTAAATCCTTAAACGACCTGGCATCCTCTTATCTGTCTGACTTATTAAACGAAAATAAGCCAACAAGATGTCTGAAATCAACAATAAACCACTCCTTGGCTCAGCCTAGATCATGGTTAAAGACAAGAGGTGATCGTGCATTTGCAATAGTTGGACCGAGGTTATGGAATAACCTTCCTTCATCCGTGAAAGCTTCAAATTCTGTGTATGAGTTTAAAACTAAGTTGAAATCCTATTTTCTTACTTTGGCTTTTTAACTTTGTATGTTACATTTTTGTTCTGGATTTTATATATTTTCTTCTTTCTGGCTTTTTATTTTATTTGTACAGCACTATGGTCAACTGCTGTTGTGTTTATCGGTGCTTAATAAATACATGAACGAATGAATGAATGAATGAATGAAAGACGTCAAGACCATAATGTGTTCACTTTTCCTTTTGTATAATACCAAATACATTTGGTTTTATTATACAAAATTAACACATTTTGTTGACAGAGGAATGTTCCTCCTGTTGTCACCATGTACTAATTTCTGAATGCAAACTGCATCCTTGTGAATGGGAACGAAAAAACAAACACCTTGGCATCACAACAGATTTCCGGCTTTTAACTGAAGATGTACAGCAGTACTACCAATAAACCAGTGACAAGGTCTTGACTTATTGTCTTTTGATTTGTGCTTAGCACAGCTCCAAGACTGAGTCAGAGTGGACTTTTTCCAGAATTATTCATTTTTTGCTTTTTTAATTACAGTTCTGTTTCGGTAACTGAAAAGATGCATCGTTTGCGCCCACTCCATTATTTTCCAAGCCAAAGATTAGGACTGCTTGGCAGAACCATTCACGCTGTTTTAATGCACGGCACATCTACTAACTGAGAAAACCCCATGTAGTTTAGCTTATGTGGCCATCGTAAGCTCATGTCGGAAATAAACTGGTCTGTCTCTGTAACCAGGGCAACAGAAAGGTTTCTTACAGATACAGCTGATTTCCATTAGAATGTTACATAACTTCTGTTAAAGGTTAGGCTTATGAAATCTATATTTCATGATCCATCATATTTAATGAAAGATTTCAGATTACTTCTCAGTTTTGGATGTGGTGAAGTGATGCTTTTTTCCTGAAGCAGCATATAATATTTTTATTGCAGATAAACATGTTGTTGAACTTCAGTGCTGGTGATGATTGCACCTGCCCTGAGGAGCTGCAAGAGGAGCTTCAAAGCTTCCATGATGACCTGCGACTACACTGTGGTATATATTTATCCATTCTTTCCATTCTTTACCTCCATTCTCAACTTATTTCTTTCTAAGTAACTGTACTCTGTTTTGAAAAAAAAGAGAAAAAGTCAGATCAGTTTCATATAATCTTGTAATGTTTTTTTCAGTTTTATTCAGTTTTAATTATACTTCCTTAAATTCAAATTTAAATTACAAATATACAGACAAATATACACAATTCAAATTCAGGGCTTTTTAAGGCATTATTAATTCAATTCTGAATGGTCATGTCATGAAATGTCATTTGCAGCACAAATAATCAGAAGATGCAGATAAAGTTTTCATCTTTGTGTATATACACAGGCATCCCTATGGAAGAGGAAGAGGAGGAGCAGGACACATCTCTTAAAGGCCGCCTAATGTCTCTGGTATACAAGATTAAAGGTCGTCCCCAAAAAACTGAGGAAAAACCAACAGAGCAAAAACAGGCTGTTCCTAGTAAGGCTTGTTAAAAATAGATTCTTCAAACATTTTTTATTTCTTAGTGTTTCATTGTGCCTTTTTTCTGTTGTATGTGGTTACAAAGACTGTCTCCTGAGGGCCAGAACACTCTAAAACCAAGCTATGGTTTAGAGCAACATTTCTAAAGAAAAATACTTCTAAGCAACTTAAGCAAAACATACATTGTTTAACTCATACTTAATATGTTTGATGCTTAGCTGCACTCCACAAGAAGTAGATCAAAATTAGTACTTAAATGCTATGTAAAATAGGCCATAAATTATGTCCTAAATGTAAGTATTAAACAGAGGTATTTCCATTAAAGAGGCAAGGAGGGCAGTGCCTTGTCAAAAATAAATAAATAAACAAAAAGATGAATAAACAATATAGAAATAAAACATGTTTTTTTCTATTAACAACAGTTATAATATATGACTTGGTGTCAATAAACATGCAAAAATATTATGATATCAGTTACTTGTTGAAACCTTGTAAACATCACATGGAAAAAAAAAAAAATCTAATGCAGAGACAGGCTTTTCTTTTACCTATACACTACTGATATTAAGTTATATATTGTAATCCAAACAGTAAATAATAAATAATCAGAAACATTATTTCTACTGTGTTGCTGTTATATACCATCCGAAATACAAAGAAAGTCAGTACTGAGCTCCAAATCAGCAATCAGGGTATTAAGATGGCAAGGATATTAGCATAGACTTAAATCATGTTACCAGCCATGGGTAGACAGGTACTTATTAAAATGTATGTAATTTGCAGATGTTGGATAAAAAGCGCCAGTGCTGCACTCTCTCCTGATGAGAGAAGTATGTGATTAGAGCAGCTATTCTAAGAACAGCACACAGGGGCAATTTGTGAATAGAAAATATTAATAGATGTAACGACATACACTAATGGTCCTAACACATGACTAGAGCAGAGGTCTGAAATCTCTTCTACATGAAGGGCCATTTTTAATTTAATATTAGTAATCACTGTTCCATATCACCCTTATTCATTTATTAATATTAGTATACTTTATGCAATTTATGCAAAGGCCAGACTGACACCCAGCACCCGCTCTGATCTGCACTTCACACATTCACCTAACCCTCCTGCAACCCCCCTCCCTCCCTCCCCCACCATTCTACCTGCGCTTAAGGTCTGTGTAGAGGATGTGAACCGGGTCTTTAGAAAACAGAAATCTAGGAAAGCTTCAGGCCCAGATGGTATTTCACCTGCCTGTCTAAAAGTCTGTGCTGACCAACTGGCCCCCATCTTTACACAGATCTTCAACAGATCTCTGGAGCTGTTTGAAGTTCCCTGCTGCTTCAAACGCTCCACCATCATTCCAGTCCCCAAAAAGCCCAAAATCACTGGCCTTAACGACTACAGACTTGTCGCTCTCACATCTGTGGTCATGAAGTCACTTGAGAGACTGGTCCTGGCCTACCTGAAGGACATCACTGGACCCTTGCTGGATCCTCTTCAGTTTGCCTACAGAGCAAACAGGTCTGTGGATGATGCTGTCAGTATGGGACTGCATTACGTCCTGCAACACCTCGACAAACCTGGGAATTACGCAAGGATCTTATTTGTGGACTTCAGCTCGGCCTTCAATACCATCATGCCTGACCTTCTCACTGACAAACTGGCACAGCTCTCTGTACCCACCTCCATCTGTCAGTGGATCACCAGCTTCCTGACAGACAGGCAGCAGCTAGTGAGGCTGGGCAAACCTACATCCAGGACTATCACCATCAGCACTGGTGCCCCTCAGGGATGTGTTCTCTCCCCACTGCTCTTCTCACTTTACACAAATGACTGAACTTCAAAGGACCCCTCTGTCAAGCTTCTGAAGTTTGTGGACGACACTACAGTCATCGGCCTCAAGGACGGAGACGAGTCTGCTTAGAGACAGGAGGTTGAGCAGCTGGCTGTCTGGTGCAGTCACAACAACCTGGAGCTCAACACGCTCAAAACAGTGGAGATGATAGTAGACTTCAGGAGAAACCCCCCTGCACTCCCCCCACTCACCATCATGGACAGCACTGTGGCTGCAGTAGAGTCATTCAGATTCCTGGAAACCACCATCTCTCAGGACCTGAAGTGGGACAATCACATTGACTCTATTGTGAAAAAGTCCCAGCAGAGGCTGTATTTCCTCCGCCAGCTAAGGAAGTTCAACCTGCCATAGGAGCTGCTGAAACAATTCTACTCTGCCATCATCGAATCTGTCCTGTGTTCATCTATAACTGTTTGGTTTGGTTCAGCTACCAAAACAGACATCAGAAGACTACAACAGACAGTCGGGACTGCTGAGAGGATTATTGGTGCCCCTCTACCCAACCTCCAAGATCTTTATATCTCCAGAGTGAGGAAAAGGGCTAAGTCACTCTGGATCCCTCACACCCAGCTCACTCTCTCTTTGAACTGTTGCCCTCTGGCCGGCGCTACAGATCACTGAGCACCAAAACAGCCAGACACGAGAACAGTTTTTTCCCCCAGGCCATATCCCACCTGAACAACACATAACACACCCCAGTACTGTACATCTGTAAATAACTCATCAAACCTTCATCTGTACATAGGACACATGCACATTCACAGTTCTGTCTATGGACATTTTTCTTTTCTATATATATTTTTTATTACTGTTGTTATTTATAATTTATTGTCTGTTCTCTTCATTATTAGTGTTTTTATTACCTTAATTATATGTTGTCTGCACTATGTTTGTTCTTTCTGTACTGGAAGCGCCTAACACCAAGACAAATTTCTTGTGTGTGTAAACACACTTGGCAATAAAGCTCTTTCTGATTCTGATATACTACAATACACCAGTTCACCAGTTACAGCATTAATCTGTATTCAGTGCTTCATATTGCAAAGATCTAATTAAAAATGAAAAACAAACCAAATTTTAAAGTGTCCATAATACAGAGTAATTACCTAGTAGTGGCCGTTGTACTTACATGAAACAAATGTACTTACCATGTAACTAAACTATGGAACAACCTGTACTTACAGTTTGTAATTATGTAGATGTAATAGGCACCTACTGTTACACATATGTAACAGGCTGAGTCTGTTACACAGCTACTTACGTTACCAAAAGATTGTTACATAGGTGTTGCAGACTTTATACAACGTAATTATAAATGTAAGTACACAGACATAAGCTACTTAAAATAGTGTATCAAGAGTGTACATAAGTGTACTTCATGTGTATCTATACTGTACACCTTATCCGGCTGCACCTTAGTTTGATTTAACCCACCAGTACACAGCTTAAATACATGTAATACATTTCTAATTACATTACAGTTACATAATATTACACAGGCATAAGCTACTTAAAATAAAGTGTATCAAGAGTGTACTTAAGTGTACTTCATGTGTATCTATACTGTACACATTATCCAGCTGCACCTTAGTTTGATTTAACCCACCAGTACACAGCTTAAATACATGTAATACCTTTCTAATTACATTACAATTACATAATATTACACAGGCATAAGCTACTTAAAATAAAGTGTATAAAGATTGTACTTAAGTGTACTTCATGTGTATCTATACTGTACAAATTATCCAGCTGCACCTTAGTTTGATTTAACCCACCAGTACACAGCTTAAATACATGTAATACCTTTCTAATTACATTATAATTACATAATATTACACAGGCATAAGCTTCTTAAAATAAAGTGTATCAAGATTGTACTTAAGTGTACAAGTAGCTGTGTAACAGACTCGGTCTGTTACATGTGTAACAGTAGGTGCCTATTACATCTACATAATTACAAACTGTAATTACAGGCTGTTCCATAACTTAGTTACATAGTAAGTGCATTTTGTTTCATATAAGTACAACGGCTACTACTAAGTACTTAATTAGGTAATTACTCTGTATTATGACACCTTAAAATAAAGTGTTACCCAGAATCCTAAACAATCCAAATATCTTACTCTCCTTGCTTTTGTTTCCTCCAGCCAACCTGAAGGAGCTGATATCTCAGACTATGGTCACATGGGCTCAGGAGTGCAAGATCCAAGACCCGGAACTGGTCCGCAGCATGTTCAGCCTTTTGAGAAGACAGTATGATGGCATCGGTGAGCTGCTCAGGGCCTTGAGGAAGAGCTACACCATCAGTGCCAAGTCTGTAGGGGATGCGATCAACTTGCTGGCCTCACTGGGCCAGATCCGTTCCTTACTTAGTGTCCGGATGGGGGAAGAGGAGGGCCAGCTTATGATCGACGGCCTGGGGTAAAATTTCATCTTTCCAGAGTTTTACATCCTACTTGGGATATAAATTTATCTGTACCATACCAATATCCATATATTGGTATGGTACAGATATAACAATTTCCCCTATTTGTACATTTAGATTGCCCTTGTCATCATCTAATACTCAGTTACACACTCACTTACTGTTTTATTTTACATGTATTTAGACAAAACAGTACAGAATTTTAATATCAACCATTGTCTTATCACATCGGCCAGATTTTTAATCTCAGAGCATCCCTTCATTGTACAGCTACATGCTATACTGTAGTTGTCTTATTCTTGCACTTAGGGACATCATGAACAACAAAGTGTTTTACCAGCATCCAAATCTGATGCGTGTTCTTGGCATGCATGAGACAGTAATGGAGGTCATGGTCAATGTGCTGGGAGGAGACAAGAATAAGGTACTTTTTTGAGCCATACTGCTACAAAAGGTGCTTTTTCTGGGGTGGAATGCTCTGGTTATGCTATATCTTGATGGTGTGACTTCAGTTGTAATGCACATACTTAAGAAGTTTCTTCTGTCCGTTTTATCAAACGATGAAGAAAAAGACTTCTTCACAAGTTGTTTGTTTTTTTCCTCTTGCAAGTCACTTTGGTTAAAAACAAATGCTAAAGGCATACATGTAAATGTATGGACTTTAGATAATATTGTTTATGATCATAAAAAGAGCCCATGACTCAGTTGGACACTTGTGCCAGGCCAAACCTCTCTCAGCCAAACCGACTTAAGCTAAACACGATATCTAGAGGGATAACACGTAGTACATGGGAAGATACAGTACCTACAGTGCCTCGTGTCTAACAGCTTAATACCTCCTTATGCATTAGGGGTGGCAATAGGGCGAAAGCTAAGACAAGAACAGAAGGAATGGGTCTCTTCTCATGCCAGTCCTTTTTGGGGTTTGTCGGGAGTCTGGGATGTGAATTAAAACCACTGACTATGCCAGATATGACATTGCCACAGTGTCTCTCATTTCTGCTTGGCAGCCTCATTAAAGAGGCCTCACGCAAAGGGACGTGGGTTGCAGACATTTAGGTTGACCATATTCCCTGTTCAGATGAAGTACAAAACATATTTGCTTGTATTCGCCTCACGTCTCATATTTCAGTCTGGTTTAGCTGTCTGGGGGGTTCTTTCGATATCTAGAGTATGTTACATTACACACATTTAGTCGCCGTGTGAGGACACGCATGCGAAAAAGATGAAAGATTAATTTGAAGTGTGAAGGAAACGATCTCCATCTGTGCAGAGGTGAAACGAATGCTGTTTTTAACTCTCAGGAGATTGCCTTCCCCAAGATGGTGGCCAGCTGTTGTCGCTTCCTGTGCTACTTCTGTCGCATCAGCCGTCAGAACCAGAAGGCTATGTTTGACCACCTGAGCTACCTCCTGGAGAACAGCAGTGTGGGGCTGGGTAATCACACACACACAAACACACAGTTCTTCAGGGATGCAGGTCAGGCAGGGCTGAATCACAGTGTCTGTGTTGCCATGTCCACTTATTAAAGTGACTTTGGGCAGTTTGTTTTTTTCATAGTCTTTTTGGGTTTATTTTACAAACACAGTCACGTATTTGAGCTTGCTAATGCTAGCTGTGGGCACAAAAATTAGATATGCCACACATACACTGCAGAGGACAACAACTCAAAGGGGAGTGGCAAATGTTGTGTTACATACCCTATAAAAATTGGGTAGTTACACCCCTGTGTTTGGTCTCCGGAGCACAATAAAGGTCTCTAATAGCAGTTATGAAATATCCCCACCTGCTGTTTGAGCCGCAGTCTGCGAATTATTATTAATCCTTGTAGTTTGTTTGTCCTTACCTCCTGTTTTTTATCCTTTCCCAGCCTCTCACCTGCTCCAGTAATACATAAATGTACAAAAGCACACATTTTTCTTTTTCCCATAGGCATGCATTTATGCATGAGAGATTTAGAATTTACCATTCAAAAGTTTAGGATTGGTAAAATATTTGTAATTTTTTTGAAGTTTCATTTACTCACTGAGGCTGCATTTATTTGATATGAATGTACAGTAAAACAGTAATATTGTAAAATTTTGCTACAAATGAAAATGGCTTTTTTCTATTTTAATATATTTTAAAATGTAATTTATTGCTGAGATTTCAAAGCTGAATTTTCAGCAGTCATTACTCCAGTCACATGCTCCTTCAGAAATCATTGTAATTTGCAGATTTGCTGATAAGGCCATCCTTATCCTTAAACCATAAATACTTCCATAAAAACAAAACTGTTGCTTACATTGGTCAGGAAAGTCATTTATTTCAGGCTTGTTGCGTAAGACCAGATTGCTTGTTTTTCGAGCAAGAAAACAGTGTGCTGTTTTGACTGTGAATAATAGCTTGTGCAGCTGAGAGCACCTGACTCTGCAGGAGTCGTTTCCTATAACAGCATATTAATGAGCAGCTGAGAGCCCACTCACCCCTTTATAGGCCTTATCATCCCCAGATCAATGATAGGACAGATCAGATGAAGATAAGGCCGGGAGCTGCATCCACAGATGTACTGTTTTATGTTAACATTTCATCATTTTGCATAGATAGTGTTATGCAGCTACAGTTTTAGTTATTACATTGTTTATATATATATATAAGCTCACCAACTGGAATGTACAAAGCAGCAGACGTAGGTTGCAATCAGAAATCCATCCAAATATGCTGAAATGTATGGTTGTAAACAATAATTAGTAGAAATTATATACATACAGTGAAAAAGATTATAACTCTTTATAACTCCTAAACTGAAGATTACTGTTTCTATACGTTTATAGCATAGCATATTATAATAACATGGACAAGAGGATGGGAAAACTACAGTAGTTGGGAAAAAAGGAAAGACTGCCATCTGTTGGTGATTTTGCCTTATTAAAAATCTACTATCTCTGTTGGCCATATGGAAATAATCTTTGTTTCCTATTTCTCTAGCATGCCCAGCCATGAGAGGCTCCACACCTTTAGATGTGGCTGCCTCCTCTGTGATGGACAACAACAGTTTAGCTCTGGCACTTGAGGAACCTGATCTTGAGAAGGTAACAGTTCAACATCACTACATCATCATGACAGTGCTTAATACAATTCTTTAAAATTGCATGGAATTTGAATAGAAGGGTTCCTTGTAAAGAAAAAAAGGGAGCATAAGTGAAAAAGTTAACATTTTGATCCATTATATTTTTGTGGCTCAGTGTGAGTAATATGCCCCATACTGTTTATACCACAGTTCTGAATTAAAAAAAAAGAGTTTAGGCATGCTAAAAAAGAAAACAACTTTTAATGGTATATTTACCGTTGAGATAGAAAAGTTGTGACAGTCACTGAGTTTTTAGTAGAGCATCATCAGATTAAAAAGCAGTGTGGATCAAGCTATGGTAATTGATGTATTATGTTGCACTGACAAATAAAGTTACTGGCTGAATTGTTGCCAAATAAATTTGGCTAAGCCAATCTTTAGTGCCATTAGTTTCATTTTGGATTCTGTCCATGTGTGTTTTCAGGTGGTGACATATCTGGCTGGCTGTGGCTTACAGAATTGCCCAATGCTCATTGCCAGGGGATACCCTGATATTGGCTGGAACCCAATAGAAGGAGAACGCTATTTATCCTTCCTACGGTTTGCTGTCTTTGTCAATGGTTAGTCCTTTTTACCACAAAGATGAGTTTTCTTTGTTTTGTGTCCTGGTTAATGAAAAAGGACTTGTATCATTGTGCTTTTTCATTGTGTGTGTGTTCTGGTCATCTCAGGTGAAAGTGTTGAAGAGAACGCTAATGTAGTGGTGAAGCTTTTGATCAGGCGTCCGGAGTGCTTTGGACCTGCTCTCAGAGGAGAGGGAGGGCAAGGTTTACTCGCTGCCATGAAGGAAGCCATCAAGATCTCAGAAGATCCTGCTTTAGACCTGCCTAACTTACCCGAGGGGGCTGCACCCATGTAAGACTACTGAATTCTTCCCTCAAAATCTACATTATTTGCCATTTTATGTTAGGTGTGGAATCAAAAAGCTGAGTTATAGTTTGAGATGTCCTACCACCCCACGCTTTGACCTCAGGAATGAGCGAGCAAGACTTAAAATAAGCATGTTCACTCTTTGTTTTGACAGCGTCGGAGAGGATGAAGAGGAGGAGGAGGTCGCCCACATGGGCAACTCTATTATGTCCTTCTACTCAGCCCTTATTGATCTTCTGGGCCGCTGTGCACCTGAGATGCATGTGAGTGCTCATTTCTGCCACATTTTATTGATTTACAAAGCTAGGGGCAAAACTTGCAGTTTCCTTCACTATAGTGCTGTTGTACTGTACATGACTTCACTTTAATGTTATACCGATGCTGTTTTACAGCTTATAAACAAAGGCAAAGGCGAAGCACTGCGTATCCGTGCCATCCTCCGTTCCTTAGTTCCCACTAAGGATTTGGTTGGAATTATCAGTATTCCACTCAAAATGCCGGTCGTCAATAAAGGTTTGTACACGTCTCTAGATGCCTTTGAAAGAGTTTGAAGACATAATCTCTGAAACTCATTATGTGCCTAAGATTAATTGATGCTATTACTTTTTCAATGTCATCTTCATCCCTACGTGTCTCATTATCTGTGCTCCTTGTTCCGCAGCCATTATAACTCTAATGTCTTTTTGTTTAACTCTCTCGTTTGCTTAGATGGCACTGTGACGGAGCCAGATATGAATGCCAGCTTCTGTCCGGAGCACAAGGCACCCATGGTGCTTTTCCTGGACCGTGTCTATGGTATTGACGATCAGAGCTTCTTGATGCACCTGCTGGAGGTGGGCTTCCTGCCAGACCTGCGAGCATCAGCCTCCCTGGACTCGGTATGGGTGCTTTGCATTGCATAAAAGAGAAGAGTCGCAGACATAAATTTATCATGCTTTGTGTGAACAGGCCTAAAAGGTTCATATGATGCCAACCATTTAATATAGTGATTCAGCAGAGGCAAAAAGTACTGTAGATAGTGTATGAATATCGAAAAGAGCCCATTTAATTTAGTTTTGTATTATTAAAGTTTTCTTTTTTATTTATTACATTTAATCAATGTAAACATTAAATCATTTACACAATGATTTGTTTTTCATGTTATTTTTGCATCCAATAGGAGGTGCTGAGGACCACAGAGACAGCCCTGGCCATGAACCGCTACATTGGATCCGCAGTGCTTCCTCTGTTGACCCGCTGTGCTCATCTGTTCGCTCACACTGAGCACTATGCAACGCTCATTGATTCTACGCTGCACACCATCTATCGCCTCTCAAAGGGCCGATCACTCACCAAGGCCCAGAGAGATGCTATTGATGAATGTCTACTGGCCATCTGCATGTAAGAACCTCTTAAAAAAACCTTTAGCTGAGTGGCTGGGATGGTTTCCTCAGCTCTGGGAAATGAAAATGGCATTTTCATACTATAGATTACCATACTATTTCTTGATTAGAAATTGCTGGAATGTAGGTTTGGTATCATCTGATGTTATTTATACTTTCTTTAGGCATCTGAGGCCATCAATGCTACAGCAACTTTTGCGTCGTCTTGTGTTTGATGTTCCACAGCTTACAGAGTACTGCAAGATGCCCATTAAGGTGAGATTAGTAAACAGTAATTGCAAGTACAGTAGTATTGTGTAATATTATTACAATTTGAAAAAACTGTTTTCTATTTTAATATATTTATAGTGTAATTTATTCTTGTGATAGCAAAGTCTTCAGAAACACAAAAAAGTCTGAAACTAAAAGTCGTCAGTGTCACTTTTTTCAGAAATAATTCTACTATCTTTATTTAATGCTTAACATTTTCGTGGAAACCCTGATACATTTTTTCAGGATTCTTTGATGAATAGAAAGTTCAAAAGAACAGTATTTTAAATAGAAATGTTTTGTAACATTTACATTCACTTTTGCTCAATTTAATGCATCCTTGCTAAATAAAAGACATCGTTTCTTTCAAAAACCAAAAATATACTGACCCTGAATAGTAGTGTATATTTCATCTTTATTACCCTTTGGTTACCTGCATCTTATTCACTAACCACATGCAATTCAACTAAGGTTCTAAATGCAGTAAAATAGCACTGCACCATGAATGTTTAAATAAAGTCATTGTCATTCTTTTGAATGCAACATGCCATATTTCTATGTAAATTACTATGGACATTCCACCTTATTCACCAAACTCAGCAATGTCTTCTTGGTGCAGTTAATGTGGTCTTTTAATGACATTAAAAAAAGATGTTTGTGTACATTTTCTGTTGATCTTGGGAGTAATGATCCATCAAATGATGATCACATAGTAGAGAAGAGCGTTGTGATCAAACAAATCCACAAATTTAATCGAGTGCACTTTTGCAATTTTAAAGAGCTGAATCAAGCATGCCAGATATGCTCCAACCTACAACGTGTTTCATGTGATTCACATTCAGGTTTAATCTGTGTTTGCACCGTTACCTGCGATTTGCAAAAAATCATTTCATGAAACAGGTGCTAAAACAACACTGACAGCTCGTGCAAATGCATAGCAATAACAGGTCACACTTCATCCTTGGTGAAAAGTATGTTTCATTACAGAAAGGTCACGCGGCTCATAGTTGTAACTTCTGTCATGTGTTTTGACAGCTTTACACACCCTGCACACACACCAAGCATCTGGATTACACATTACCTTATGCAACTGTCACTATGAGTCACTACAGATCCTCTTACCCATGATCCTTTGATAGGCAGGTGTGAGCAGGTTGTAATCTCCTCAGAGTTTCAGCATCTTGTCTCTTTGCTGGCAGCTGTCTCACCCTCTCATAACCACCCTGCCATAGGGCAGGGTTATCAGAAGAGGGCTTGGCAATAACACACACACCCTTTAAATAATTTTTCAGAAAACATTCCCTAAGTCAAATCCAAGTATAAAATCAATCCTTATTCTAGATAATGAAGGACATTTTAAGATAGTCTGTCTGAAGTGTACAATTTAAAGTATTCTAAAAGTTGACAGCTTAAATCCACATATCTGTTTACCCTTGCAGCTGTTGACCAATCACTATGAGCAGAACTGGAAGTACTACTGTCTGCCAACAGGCCTGGGCAGCTATGGAATGGCATCAGAGGAGGAACTCCACCTCACCAAGAAACTCTTCTGGGGACTTTTTGATGCTCTTTCTCAAAAGGTACAAAACATGCTTCAGTATAAATCTGGGCTGATTTTATAGCCCAAAAATTACATTTTTGTCTTTGTTTACTCACCCACATGCCATTTCAAAACTTTATGACTTTCTTTCTTCTGTGGAACATAAAAGAAGATATTTTTTTTTAGAAATTCCTCTGTTTTTTATCCCTACATCAATGGTCACCAAAATTGTTTGGTTACCAACAGTCTTCAAAATATATTCTTTTGTGTTCCACAGAAGAAAGTCATCCATGCACTTCTGTGGTCATTGCATCTGGTCTCTCTGTTTTTCAAGGTTTTATGTTTTTAAGTTGCTGTGGTAATTTTAAAACTTTTTAAAAAATGTGCTTGTATTTTGGTAAGAATGGTAGGAAAATCCCTTACTATAGAAATAATGCATAATTAAGGGGGCATTCTGTTCATTAATAATCAGATTATTTTTATATAATTATTTTTATTTTTATATAAATGGAAAATATATCATTAATAACTAATTAAATAATTAAAACACTAAATTGACAGCATCACTATAAAATGTAAAATTATTTCATTTATTTTGTTAGTTCACAAAGATTTTTATCAAACATTGCTCATTGACTCCATTGTCTGTTTTACAGAAATATGATTCAGAGCTTTTCAAAATGGCCATGCCATGTCTAAGCGCCATAGCTGGTGCTATACCACCTGACTACGTCGACTCCAGCCCAGGTTCCACATTAGTTAAGCAGGCCTCTGTGGATGCACAAGGCAACTTCGACCCCCAGCCTATTAACACTGCTAAGTAAGTGTCATTGAAACACTGGCCACTAAAACTACTAGGATTTAATGTAGAAATCCTTTTATTTGACCTATCTTTGGACTTCACGATATACTGTTTGTCTTTCAGCATCTCGCTGCCTGAAAAGCTAGATTACATTGCTAGCAAGTTTGCTGAGCATTCCCATGAGAAATGGTCCTCTGAGAAGGTTGGACATTGTTAAAACTCATCCCATTAACCTTGCATGCTTTATTGCGCCACTCGATCTGTTCTTCTGTTGAATTAGACAAAGCATGACTGCTTGTTTTATCTTGTGTGGTGATAGATCGCTCTCGGCTGGACTGCAGGAGATAAAGTAGATGACAAAGCTAAAACTCATCCACTTCTGAAACCGTACAAAGCACTGAGTGAAAAGGTACACATAAAACCAAATCACATTCTTCTGTATTGACTTTTGTCTCTAACACAAATGCCAGTTTCAAAGGATGAATTTTAATCTATTTAAATTTGTCACTTTGCATAGGAAAGGGAGACTTACCGCTATTCTGTGAAAGAGACTCTAAAGAGCATGTTGGCAATGGGATGGAACATTGAGAGGACCAAAGAAGGAGAGGCCATGTTCCAACAAAGGGAAACAGAAAAACAGCGCAAGATATCAGAGTCCTCACAGGTAATGTTAGACAGCAGGAGGGCATTTATTTCTTTGTAGTGTCTGTCAACAAATCAAAGCATTTAGCACATGTCTTGCCTTTTCTCTACTCTACAGGGTGAGTTTATTCCAGCTCCACAAGATTTGGAAAATGTTATTCTGTCAAGAGAACTACAGGCAAGTGTGAATCAAATTGTTACGAACAATGCATATTTCGGTTGCACTTTATTTTAAGGTGTCCTTGTTACAGTGTAATTATACATTTGCATCCTATTAATATTAATTAATATTAATTAACTACATGTACTTACTGTATGGTTAGGTTAGGATTAGGGTTTGACTTAGGGTTACTTGCATGTAATTATGCATAATTTATTGTTATTATAATAGTAAGTATACGTAATGTGTAACAAGACACCTTAAAATAAAGTGTTACCCATATTTCATACATTGTGTATTAAACCTGTATTTTCACTGAAATCATTTCAACAGGCAATGGTTGAAACAGTTGCAGAAAATTACCACAACATTTGGGCAAAGAAGAAGAAAAAAGAACTTGACAGTAAAGGTGATGCTTTTCTCCTGGAAAAAGTCTGTTTGGCTCAATCCTGTCTAAGCTGTCCCAGATACATTGACTCACTGTGTGTTGTCATCGAAAGGAGGAGGAAGTCATCCATTGTTGGTACCGTATGACACACTGACTGCAAAGGAGAAGTACAGAGATCGAGAGAAGGCCCAGGAACTCTTTAAATTCCTGCAGGTCAATGGATACGCTATCAGCAGGTAAGTGTTCTCTTAAAACTGTCCTAAATTATCAGAAAAAAGGAGTACCATTCAGATGTTCACTAATACTTTTATTTAGTAGGGATGGATTTTTTTAGTTATTATGTTAGAAAAGATTTCTATTTCTGTTCTTTTCTATTCATCAAAATTGTTTCCTGGTTTTTCACAAAAATATTAAGCAGCACAACTATTTTCAACACTGATGATCAGTCAAAATCAGAATTTTAGAACAATTTCTGAAGGATCATGTGACACTGAAGACTGGAGTAATAGCTGCTGAAAATGATAATAATAAATTACGTTTTAAAATATATTAGAACAGAAAACAATTATTTTTAAATTGTAATAATAATAATAATAATAATAATAATAATAATAATAATAATACTGTCTCAGTGTTTGTACCCTGTGTAATATTTTATGTTTGATTTTCAGGAAATTATTGCTACTTTTATATAACAAACAATTTTGGTCCTGTATTGATTTCCAGTCTGGGTCTTGAAACAGAGTCAGAACCAGTATATTACAGGATGTTTGCAACAGTTTGTGATCTCTTTATTAACATTTTTCCCCCTGTGCATACGCAGAGGTCTGAAGGACATGGAGCAGGATTCCTCTTCTATGGAAAAGAGGATCGTGTATAAGTTCCTCAAGAGGCTCTTGAATTATGCAGATTCTGCACAGGAGTTTATCGCCCATCTTGGTGAGAAAAATATAATTTATTTATCGCCCATCTTGGTGATGAATAGAACAGATTGATGGATTGATAGAAAATTTGAAATCTTAAGATAGCATTAAGCTGATCAGTTGTTTTCTCTGCATAACTTTTTCAGAGGCTTTGGCTACCAGTGGGAAGACAGAAAAATCTCCCCATGATCAAGAGATCAAGTTTTTTGCTAAGGTAGCATTCAGTTTTCAAGCAAACACTTTCTTACCTTACACAGAACAGTCTTGAAATTTAATATTTCACAGACGTTAAAGGCCAGTTTTTAAAAACTTTTTCTCTTGATTGTTTACAATGTAGGTTCTGCTGCCCCTCATAGACCAGTACTTCAAAAACCACTGCTTGTACTTCCTGTCATCCCCAAACATCAGCCTGAGCAGCAGTGGCTACGCATCCAACAAAGAGAAGGAGATGATCACCAGGTTCTGCTGTTACAATAAAGCCAAATTCTGTTTTAAGACAATATAAATCCATATCATATAAATGCATATTTTATAAGTGCATCCTGAAAAAGTAGAATAATACCTAGTTAGTTAACTTTCAACATATAATAGTATAAACATATTCATCCAGTATGTGTCAGAATTACTATTCCTTCAGTGTATATACTGAATTCAGTGAAGTACAGACTTCTCAACTTTTCATAAAGTGGTACTTACATTTTAAAGGAACCGTCAAACTTGGAGTTCTCTGACATTTCTTTTTGCATGTTCTCTGCATATTCCAATGCAAGGATTGTTTTATGTACAGTCATGCTAACTTGAATCATTCTTCCTTAGTATGTTCTGTAAGCTGGCAGCCCTTGTAAGACATAGAATATCACTCTTTGGTAAGACTTCTCAGGAGTATTCAAATGCTTTTCATAACTGAGCTTCATTTTGCCTGGCGAACCTCATTCTACAGCTTTAAGACGATCTTTTTTCTTTCAGGAAGTGACTCCACCACCATGGTGAGCTGTTTGCACATCTTGTCACGCTCACTGGACTTCAGGTAGTGATCAAAATCTCAGTGCGACTGACCAGCTAATGGTGGTTGATGTCTCAGTTGTCTTGATCTGATTCTGTTATGACCCGTAGGACCGTGATGAAGTCTGGCTCAGAGCTGGTGAAGGCTGGTGTCAGGACGTTCTTCGAGAATGCAGCAGAAGACCTGGAGAAAACACTGGAGAACTTGAAGCTGGGGAAGTTGGGTCAGTCACGCACCCAGATGAAGGGTGTTACCCAGATCATCAGCTACACCTCAACGGCCCTGCTGCCCATCCTGACGGTTCTCTTTCAGCATATCACCCAACACCAGTTTGGAGCAGAGCTGCTATGTGAGTCAGCTGTTCTTTGACCTACAGTATGATGTTCGTTTTCATGAGTCAATTAAAAATCTCATAATGAGAAACTCATGTAATAAAGACTTATAATGATAAACTTCTTCATTAAAATGAAACATTTGTATGTTGTATGTAACATCTCATAATAATGAGAAATTAAGTCATTATTAAGAGAAAGTCTTACATTATTATGAGATACTAAGTCATAATTGTCTCTTTTTTCCTCAATATTAACTCATAATTATGGGAAAGTTTCTCATTATTATGATATCTGTATGCTGAGTCATTATTATGAGAAACATTCTCAATTTAATGAGATGCTAAGTGATAATTATAAGAAAGTTTTTCATTATGTTGACTTCCAGAATTATATTTTTTCCAGAATTCATATTTATGGCCATGGAAATGGGCTAAACAGGAAACAGGGAAACAGGAATTTTCATAGAAAATAAATTAAAAAGTTTGTGTAAGCACGCCTTTTGCAAGTTACTTTGAATTAATTTGTATCCAGATTATCTTTTCAAATATTTTCTTGAAAAGTACTAAAATAATATTTAATGTAAGGAACCTGCATCATTAGGAGTTGAATTTCCATGCCTAGATCAAAATGCCATATAATTGTTTGTAAAATAATTATATTACTCAAAGCAATTGCATTTGTGTGTTTCAGTGGATGACATTCAGCTCTCCTGCTACCGCATCCTGACCAGCCTCTACTCTTTGGGCACTGGCAAGAACATCTATGTGGAAAAGTACAAAAAAATTCATTTCTGAGGGAAATTTTTTCTGTTCTCTGTCCATTTCTTCTTGAAACTTGAGACAACTATGTTGGGTTTTTACAGACAGCTTCCAGTGCTGGGTGAATGTTTATCTACTCTGGTTGGAGCCATGCCTGTTGCCTTCCTGGAACCCCACCTAAATATGCACAACCCCCAATCTGTCTTCAACACCAAGACACCAAGAGAACGAGCTAGTGAGTATATTTGGCAGGATCGGAAACTATCGGAGAAATCATTTGGTGTTCGTTAAGAAACCATATAATGAAAATATGGTTCATTTGCATCCAATCATAATAGACAGATTGATCTTTTGGTGACAGTGGCATTTCTTTTTCTAAAGGAAAAACATAATTTGTTAAATTCGCTGCCTTAATATTGAATAATTTTACAGTTTTGAGCATGCCAGACACTGTGGATGAGATGTGTCCTGAGATGCCCCATCTGGACAGCCTGATGAAGGATATTGGTGACATTTCTGAATCCGGAGCACGCTACACAGAGATGCCACAGGTCATCGAGGTCATCCTGCCCATGTTGTGTAACTACCTGTCTTACTGGTGGGCAAAAGGCCCAGAAAACTCCCCAGTTGATGCCAATTGCTGCACAACTGTCACATCTGAGCATCTTAGCCTAATCCTGGGCAATATCCTAAAGATTCTTAATAACAACCTTGGCATTGATAATGCCCCTTGGATGAAGAGACTTGCAGGTGAGGGTGAACTTGAACTGGTAGTGATTAGCATGCTTTGATACAGGATGATTGCAATGCCTTCTCAAATGTCTGTAAACTCTCTCCTATGTAGTTTACACCCAGCCTATCATTAGCAAGACTAGCCCAGATCTTCTTAGAATGCACTTCCTGCCGACGCTGGAGAAACTGAAGAAAAAGACGGTGAAGGTAGTGGCTGAGGAAGAGCTGCTGAGGGCTGAAAGCAGGGCAGATACTCAGGAAGCTGAACTGCAGATTCTGGATGAGTTTGCTGTTCTCTGCAGGGATCTGTATGCCTTCTATCCAATGCTCATTCGTTATGTGGACAACAACAGGTATTTATACCACGACCTGAGAGGGAACTGCTAAACAATTTTGATGCCCACTGCAAAAAATTCAACTCAATACATCTGAAACATTCTAAGTTTAATTGCTGCTAAAAAGTGGTACAATATACACATATAACTTAATTGCACTTTTGTTAATAAGTTAATTGACTTTTGACTAGATCCAAATGGCTGAAGCAACCAGATTCAGATTCAACTGAACTTTTCAAAATGGTGTCAGAGATTTTCATCCTTTGGTGTAAATCTCATGTAAGTTCTCTGCATGTCTCCAACAAATATTTTCAAGAATTCACAATTATTTCAAGATTTCCAGAGCTTGCTCTTTGTTCATAGAACTTTAAAAGGGAAGAGCAAAATTTTGTGGTGCAAAATGAAATTAACAACCTGGCATTCCTGACTGGAGACAGCAAGACGAAGATGTCAAAAGTAAGTGTGATATTAATTGCCAGCTATAAGTAATTGTGAAGTAATTGCCAGCTATAAATAATTGGACCCAAAAGCTCTGAGCTAATTAACTAGCCAAAGAGGAAATATCCTCTGTGTTCATGTAAACAAAAAGTCATAAGAGCTACAGTCATACTGTATGTTTTATATGTGATATATTGCTTTGTGAAACCAGTCTGGAGGTCAGGACCAAGAGAGAAGAGGTAAAAGGAGAAAAGGGGAGTTATACTCCATCCAGACCTCCCTTATCGTAGCAGCTCACAAGAAGCTGTTGCCCATTGGTTTGAACATGTGCACTCCTGGAGACCAGGAGCTCATCTCCCTTGCCAAGATCCGTTATAGTCTGGTGAGTGTATTTCCTGTTGTCTTAATCATGCTTTATTTAAGATCTGTAACAAACAATTTCTCTGTTTAACAGAAAGACACAGATGATGAGGTTAAGGATTACCTGAGGAAGAACCTCCATCTTCAGGAGAAGGTCTGGAGAAGCATACATACATGATTAGATGCTGAAGTGTTGACATTGGCTTATTGTTTTTTTCTTGTCCCATCATAGTCAGCAGATCCAGCAGTGCAGTGGCAGCTGAACCTCTACAGAAATGTTATGGTGAAGAATGAGGGACCTCCAGACCCAGAGCAAAACGTGGAGAGAGTTCAGGCTATCTCTGCTGCTGTCTACCACCTTGAACAGGTATAATAGGCATAAAAATGAAATTCATCCATGCTATGTAGTGTCATTTCTCATCTGCCTACACTGTGTCAGCAACCTTATTTATGGGTTAACACTTCACAGTAAAGTTAAATTTGTAATCGTGTAAATTTGGTATCGTGAACTAATGAGCAATACTTAAAATATGTATTAATCTTGGGTAATGTTAATTTCTACATATACATTTTTACATTTTATTTAGGACTAAGAAAAATAATTAATTTCTGTGATTAATATTTGTAATTTCACACATTAAAGATAATTAATGCAGCATCAATTTTTTTTTCATTTCCTGAAGTAGCTAATGTCTTTTCTCCACATCCTTTGGCTAGCATTACAGTGTATGATCACACTATCTGTATCGCGTTCACCAGCTTTAGTGTTTTAGGTTCATTAAATTAAAAATTGTTATAATATTTTTAATGTTCTGTAATAAATGAAAAATAAAACCAATATAATAATTTGCCTCTCATTCATAGTAGGCCTAGTTTGTAAAAAAAGATGCCATTAAACAAATATATTTATTATATTTATAATAAATTTGATATATCAAATATTTACAATACTGTATTTATGTTTAGAGATTCAACGTGAAAATATATTAATAATTAAAAATTTTAATGTTTAATTTATCAAGATTAATTACGTAACACTGTGATTAATTAGTTGATTTTTTTTAATTAATTGACACCTAGATTAATAGGTGTTGATGAACCTAAATGCTGTAACAAATGTTTATTGTTAGTTGATGATACCTGATGTTACCTGACCACTAATTTTGATAAAATCACAAATTGTTACAGTATCTTGATCTTATTTACAGGCAGTTTCCTATTTTGCACTGCCTATTTTTTGTCTTCAATAGCAAGTAGACTAATACATTTCACTTTGTAACACTAGAAAATAAAACATTTATTTGTATTAAACTTTACATGTACTTTACTCTCAGGTTGAGCAGCCGCTGAGGAACAAGAAGATGGTGTTTCAAAAGCTGCTGTCAAAGCAAAGAAAGCGTGCCGTGGTGGCCTGTTTCCGCATGGCACCACTCTACAACTTACCAAGGTATGTCCTTGGAGGCAAAATTACACCTTTGCAATATTCATTCACAGCATTCAGCTTTAAAATATACTGACTCAATAGGAACTTCTGAAAGTTTCCTTGATAGCTATTCCTTCCTTCCAAATGCATCTGAATGCATTCTGTACTCCCTCTATCCTGTTTAATTGGGCTGCAAAGTGTTTTACTTGGTGCTCCTTTCTTCCTCCTCCTAAAACCTGTCCCTTTCTGTTGTCTCCATAACACACTTCAGATACAAAAATAATAATTACTTCCTGAATGGCTATCGGTACGTTTGGCTAGAAAAGGTGTACCATACCTCCAGCTTTGATCGTCTGTTCTCCATGCTAACGGTAATGTAAGACTAAGAGAACTCATGATCCCAACCTCTTCCTCCTCCTCCTCCTCTTCCATTCTCCAAGCTAAGGGCTGAGCACAAGCATACAGTTAACGCCGCCACTCTGAATGGTCACCTTCGGTTTCTGCCGGGTGTCTTGGCTTTATGTAGCGAGGGGAAGTTTCAGGGTGGGTGGAAGGTTCTTGACCTCAAGAGTCCTTTGTGCAACAGTGAGCATTTAAATGGTAGCTTCCTCATTAAGGTGACCAGTCAGATGAGGTCATGGACTGTACATCTTCCTCTCACACCACAGAATGCACCTCCTTCTTTCATCTTCCTCTTAACCTCCCTCTCCCCCCACTCTTCAGGCATCGCTCAATTAACCTCTTCCTCAGTGGCTATCAGAGACATTGGATAGAGACAGAGGAGTACTCCTTTGAGGAGAAGCTAGTGCAGGACCTGGCAGTAAGTACCGGGCTGGCATCAGCACTGCCCCGTGTGCTGTGTGTGCCCGCTGGTGCCTTCTCGGCGGCCGAATGCTCTGCGGCCAGCACCGTGCCCGCTAAGGTGCGGGAGCACGTCTCTGCCCGCCTCATGTACTCATCCTGGCCTGTGTTCAGCTCTGCTGGTTACGTGACACACTACCGACCGAGGCACAGCAGCCAAGGCATGCATGAGTTTCGGCTGAGCCTCAGTTCCCGCCATCTCACTAGAAAAGCAGTCCGTTTCAGCACATCCGTGGTAAGAGGAGCGGACGTTCCCTGCGACGCTCTGCTTTGTTCTTTGGGTGTCGTCTTTCTTTCGTAAGTCTCGTTTGTTGTGAGCGTCGGTGGCATGTTCACCTCATGTAGAGATCATGTGAAGTTCAGTCTGCGGTGTAAATCGACCCGCCTGATTTGCGCGTCATAATTAAGAATATATTCGTTGAGCGGGAATTATTTTGAGTAGTGTTGAAATATTCAATTGACTCTGGAATAAATTCTTACTGTTAATTAATGGAAAACATTGATAATTTGGCACTCATTCAAATCTTGTGAAGACACCCTTTTATTCATATTTGTTTAATAATGAAAAAATTTATTTGCAATAGTATGTAACACTTAACACACACTGCAAAGCCATTTCCATTGCCGTGTCTCCATGTGAATTTGCATGTTTATCCTGAGCTGGTCATTGGTCCCTGTGTAATTCTGGAGCACCTGACCGGACTCCAGTGACCATGCTCAGGCCACTATGTCATCCCAACAAGTGTTTCTCAGCTGAGGCCCAGTGGACGTCCAGGTTCCAACAAAATTAACCCAGTTGTGCAGCACATCTGATCCAAGTAAAGTCACATAGCAGTAGTTTCTTTTAAAAATTGGATTTAAAGTGGCTTCACAGGGCCTGAACAGAGAGACACTGATCTTGATTATATTTAAGTGTGTCTTTGTGTAACATAACTGCATGTGTAATTTAAATCCAGAGCCTCTTGCCGCAAGATCAGGAAGCGAACTATTGGAGTCATAATGCTGAAAATGACTGGAATGAAACTAAATTGCATAAAGTGTTAAATGTGTTTTTTTCATATGTTTATTGTCATATCAGGGAGAACAGTTTCTAGTGTTTTAATGAGGTTTTTTTTATGTACAGTGGGTACGGAAAGTATTCAGACCCCCTTCACTTTTTTCAATTTTGTTATGTTGCAACCTGATACTACAATTGTTTAAATTCATTTTTTTTCTCATTAATCTACACTCTGTACCTCATAATGATGAAGTGAAAACAGAATTTTAGAAATGTCTGTAAATTTATTAAAAAGAAAAAACTGAAATATCACATTTACATAAGTATTCAGACCCTTTGCAACAACACTTGAAATTTTGCTCAGGTGCCTCCCATGTCTCTTGATCATTGCAGAGATGTTTCTACACCTTGATTGGAGTCTGCCTGTGGTAAATTAAATTGATTGGACATGATTTGGAAAGGCACACACCTCTCTGTAAAAGGCCTCACAGCTGATAATGCATATCAGAGCGAAAACCAAGCCACAAGGTCAAAGGAACTGCCTGCAGAGCTCAGACACAGGATTATATTGAGGCACAGATCTGAGGAAGGCTACAAAAAAAATTCTGCTGCACTGAAGGTTCCCAAGAGCACAGTGGCTTCCATAATTCTCAAATGGAAGAAGTTTGGCACAACCAGGACTCCTCCAAGAGCTGGTCCCCAGCCAAACTGAGCAATTGATGGAGAAGGGGCTTGTCTAGACTGGTGACCAAGAACCTGGTGGTCACTCTAGTTGAGCTCCATGATCATATATGCAGATGGGAGAAACCTACAGAAGGACAAACATCACTGCAACACTCCACCGATCTGGGCTTTACGGCAGTGTGGCCAAACTCAATCCTCTCCTCAGTGAAGACACATGAAAACACACTTGGAATTTGCAATAAAGCACCTAAAGGACCCTCAGACTCTGAGAAACAAGATTACCTGGTCTGATGAACCTCAATTCTAAGCATCATGTTTGAAGGAAACCGGCTCTTCTCATCACCTGCAGAGTACCATCCCAAAAGTAAAGTGTGGTGGTAGCAGCCTCATGCTGTTGGGCTGTTTTTCAGCGGCAGGGACTGAGGAACTCATCAGAGTAGAAGAAAAGCTCAATGCACCAAAATATTGAGATAGCCTTAATGAAAACCCAGTCCAGGGCATTCAAAACCTCAGACTGGGCCGAAGGTTCACCTTCTTACATGACAATGACCCTAAGCACACAGCCAAGGCAACACAGGAGTGGCTTAGGGACAACTCTGTGAATGTCCTAGAGTGACCCAGCCAGAGCCCTGACTTGAACCCTATCGAACATCTCTGGAGAGACCTGAAAAAGGCTGTCAACAGACGGTCCCCATCCAACCTGACCGAGCTTGAGAGGATTTGCAAAGAAGAATGGCAGAAATTCCCCCAATCCAGTTGTGCAAAGCTTGTTGCGTTATACCCAAAAAGACTCGAGGCTGTAATTGCTGCCAAAGGTGCTTCAACTAAGTACTGAGTAAAGGGTATGAATACTTATGTAAACGTGATATTTCAGTTTTTTCTTTTTAATAAATTTACAAACACTTCTAAAATTCTGTTTTCACTTTGTCATTATAAAGGACAGAGTGTAGAGTAATGAGAAAAAAAAAAGAATTTAAACAATTGTAGTATCAGACTGCAACATAACAAAATTGAAAAAAGTGAAGGGGGTCTGAATACTTTCCGTACCCACTGTATGTGATGTAATGGTTTGATTTGTAATTCTGTAGAAGTTGGGTTGTGCACCATTGAGAATTGAGAATTCGGCTCCTAAATTTGAACTGAAGTACAACAAGAAGCAGAACTGTAATTGTAATTTGAATTTAAGGAAGTAGAATTAAATTGAATGAATTTAAAGAAATTAACAGTAGTTTTTAGTATACTTCATTTTTTCAGCATGAGTTACCCATAAACAAGTTACCGTACATGCAACGTATTTACAGAAACATTAGATAATGATCATTTTAATGTATGCTTTATTTTCCAGACTGCTATAATTTATTTATTCAAGCAGTTTAAAAGACTTAGAAGTAATCTGCTATTAATATTTTGCTGTTGTGTTGGCTACTGTTGAATTTCTTTCTATTGCAAATTCAGTAGTTTCCTTTACTTGTAGTTTCAATTCATCATCCTATGGGACATGGCCAGCTGAATTCAAATTTACACTTAATTGAAAGGGAGCCGATTCTTAAATTCTGAATTTAGCCCAGCCCTGGTAATAATGTAGATGAGCATGGTTTGAGTGAAAGGGTGATTGCAATGTCAGAGTGTGTTAGTGCATCACCTTTTGGTTTATAAACAAATTTGAAAAACAGCTGTCATAGAAATCAAGGTCTATAAAATTAGACTTCTGATTATAGGAAAACAAAAAACAAAAAATTGTGGGGGACAAGCAGAGTTAGATAGAAAAAGAAAGCTGTTGTTTTTATAACTTCAGTGGCTCTTCCTGCAGAAAACTCCCATGACTGTGGTAGAGGAAGAAGAGGAAGAAGAAGCTGAAGTTCAGCCAGACCCTCTTCATCAGCTCATCCTTCACTTCAGTCACAATGCTCTGACGGAGAGAAGGTGACATTTTTATATATAAGTACATAGAAGTAAATACTTACTTATTCAATAACAGAAAAACAAATGACTGTTTTTTTTGTAGTTTTCTAGAAGAGGATCCTCTCTACATTGCATATGCTGACATGATGGCAAAGGTCAGTGTTGTATTTAATCAAATGAATCCTTAATTTATATGAATCCTTCTTAATTTATATTGTAAATGTTTTAAAGAGTTTCAGTTGAATCAATATTCTAATTTACAGAGCTGTGCCGAGAATGAGGAAGAGGAAGAGGAAGAGGAGGGAAAAGAAAAAACTTTTGAGGTATTAAAATCCTGGATTTTAATTAAAGTAGAAAAAAGTTATTAACTGTAAGCAGTATACATTTCAACACTTTTGTCATCTCTCACAGGAAAAAGAAATGGAGAAGCAGAAGATTCTGTACCAGCAGGCCAGACTTCACGCCCGAGGGGCTGCTGAGATGGTGCTACAGATGATCAGTGCCAGTAAAGGTACACGTCTCTATTTCTGCCCCCCTTTTACTCTCTCTAAAGTCTTAATTCATTGGACTTCCTAAAGCAGCATTTCTTTGATTGCAGGCCGACTTGGTCCTATGGTGACTGGCACCCTTAAACTGGGCATTTCTATCCTAAATGGAGGCAACATTCTTGTCCAGCAGGTAAAGAACTTGACTGGGCAGATATTAATTTTGTCTCACAGAGGATACTGAGCTCAGAAAATGTGGTAATGCTTTATAATTCTTTAGAAAATGCTGGATTACTTGAAGGAAAAACGAGATGCGGGCTTCTTTAAAAGTTTATCTGGACTAATGATGTCTTGCAGGTGGGTGTGAACATGGTTTTGTGCTTATTATTCATTTTTTCCCTTCTGTGATTATTAATTTTGACTCTGTATCTCTGGCAGTGTGCTGGATTTAAATGCATTTGAAAGGCAAAATAAGGCAGAGAGTCTTGGAATGGTGACTGAAGAGGGGTCAAGTAAGCTTTATTCTTCTCTAACTGCACTTTTTAATGAGTACTGTAATTAGTTAATATATTGGATAACAACATCTACATTATATCTTTCCTGCCATAATACTACAAAACACAAGTTTTGTGTTTGTATACTGTACTGTATATGCAGAGTATATTAGCTTCTACTACTGTACAGCATTGGCAGTGGTATCAGTTTTGGTCCTTCCTTTGGCTACCTGGCAAATGCTGCACTCTGATAACTTTGTGAAGTGCACTGTTAATAATGCGTGTACATGGATTCACTGCAACAGTGGATGTTGCAGTATTCTCCTCATGCAGTGTCAAATGTCTATGGGGTGCCATTAACATTAAATGTTTTATTGTCCAGTAATTAAAGGGCTTCATCTTCAGAGGTGAAATGAAGGACCACAGTGGTGTGATTATGCTAAGCACAGCAACATTAGACAAAGCAATACAATAATTAGGACACTCATAACAATGAAAAATATCTAAAGATTAATATATGAATGTTGTTGCTGAAGGTATTTCTGACAGGGCCGAGGTAAATGTTTTAGAGTTTTTTTCTTCATTGTTTGGTTTGCTTGTTTTACCCCAAAATAATAATAAATCATAATTTAGCTAAATGAATTTCTGACAGTGCTGAGGTGAATGTGACCATTTTTCCAGTCTTTTGGTTTGCCCGATTAACCCCAAAATGGACAAAAAAAAAAAAAAAGAATTGGGACATCATTTTTTTTTGACAAATACTATAATCTGTCTAGATGCTCTTTTGTGCTTTTTCCCCCTGCACTTTTCATTATTCTGATTATTCTCAGTAGATTATAGTTACTGTAACACAGTAATGAGAATCATCCCATCCAATTGTTTTTATTAAAATTAAATTAGAAATAGTGGAACAAAAACTTCCATGTATTAATATTATAAATTTAAGTATTTTATTTTTAGCCTTACATTAATGAGAAAGTATTTTATACAAATGAGTACTTTTTTATTTTTATTTTTTTGTAAATTTTTAGATTTTGAATTTGGAGTGAAATACAACCCAGATGTATACAGCCCAGATAGAATATACATATACATACATACATACATACATGTACCCAGATATATTCCTGAAAGGCTTGGTGAGTTTTGAACTAATAGCTTTAATAAGCCATAATGCTGAATTTGCTGGGGTCAGATATCATATGAAAGGCAACAGACATCTAGTATGATACAGAACATGACTAAAACCACTGCACTGGAAATAATACTAACACCTTCTTTAACTACTGATGACCCTTTACTCACAACTAAACAAATAAAGCCTTGTCCGATTCCAGTGAATAATTTGATGTGTATGTGTTACACAGTATGTGGTCCTGCTTTAATTTCATTTTTATGGATTGCATCTAAATAAAAACCAGAGGTCTTACATTCCATGAAACACGTCTGAACTCTGTCTGTCTACATCTGTAACTGCATGTCCATCCTCTCACTAAAAGTTCACTGACTCTTCTTATTTCTTTCTGAAATTCAGTCTTTCTCCATTTGCTTATGTCTGCTCTCTTTGTTTGTTTTCCATCATTTTATACTGGATTGCAGTCAACGTGAGAGAGCGGGGTAAATATAGTTTAGCTACTCATTTCGCAATGCTGTACCCTGGCATGTCGCCATTTCTCGAAACTTTTCCCTCTCCCCTGCTACTGGTGATATGAATGCACTACTGTTCAGGGCTGGCTTGTAGAGACTAATGCATGCTGACACAGAATTAAGACAGAACTAAGACTAAAGCCAGGCTCATTTACCTAACCTAACTTTACTAAACTAGTTCACTAAATGGGAACATTTTGTCTTCCATGTGAACATTACGAATCATCTGTACTCATACAGTGTTGAAAAAAATTAATACATGTTCAAAGAGGTGTACACTCAGCTAAAGATTATACCACAGCTACAAAATGAGCAAAGAGCTTTGCCGTGCTGTGAATCTGGGGCTATTTCACAAAGCTGGTTTCTCACATGACTAACTTTCACAAGTATGACTTTGTGTACAATATGATACAACAGGATCTCCTCTTTATGTGTGCAGTATTAAATCATTAAAATCATGTCAAATCATACTGTACACTGTTCTTGTGAAAGTTACCTCGCTAACCCAGCTTCTTGAAATTTCTGTCATTTCTGTGTATTAATTGACCAGCTTTTCTTTTTCCAGTCAGTTCTTGGGATGCAGTTGCGAGCCTGCAACCTAAAGCTCTTCATCCTAAGTGAAGCAAGCTCCCAAAAAAAGTGCTAGTCACCTGCTTGCTTGAGACTGACGTAAATTTGTCATCTCGGTTGGCTTAAAAATATGGCCCAGAAATAATTGCAATTGTCTGTTATGTTTTCAGGTTCCAAAGTCCTACAAAATGATGACTTTACAAAGGATCTGTTTAGGTTTTTGCAACTTCTGTGCGAGGGGCACAATAATGGTAAGACTTAAAAATGGTATGTATTTTTTCTATGTAAAGCTACTTTTTTAAAACTAAATAAAAATATTAACTAATTATACTTTTAATTATATTCTTATTATATCTTTATAACATTCAACAAACACAATGTTTAATACATTGCAGAAAAACAGTGATTTCAAAGGCATTACAATGAATCAAGAATTAAGATTTCACAGAAAAACTGCCTATTTAGTTATGCCTCACTGCCTATTATTTACTATTTACTGTTTACATTTTAAATTCCCTCAACAGATTTCCAAAACTTCTTGCGGACCCAGACTGGAAACACTACTACAGTCAACATCATCATTAGCACTGTGGACTACCTATTACGTCTACAGGTAACGAAATACATATGTATATCTTTGAATTCTCAAGAATCCACTCCACTTCAGTCATCTGTAATGGTCTAACTTATTTTCTCCACCAGGAATCTATAAGTGATTTCTACTGGTATTACTCTGGGAAAGATATCATGGATGAGGCTGGGCAACTTAACTTCTCCAAAGCTTTGGCAGTAGCCAAACAAATCTTTAACTCACTCACTGAGTACATTCAGGTAATGCATATACTCTACACTAGTACACTATATTAGAGTTCAAGGGATGTCTGTGCATTTCATAATACTGTATTTTCTAATTTTAGGGCCCTTGTATTGGGAATCAGCAAAGTTTGGCACACAGCAGGTTGTGGGATGCAGTGGTCGGGTTCCTGCATGTTTTCGCCAACATGCAAATGAAACTGTCTCAGGTAACCAGTCAGGCCACTGTTAATGTGTAGCAATTACCAAATATGATGCCGCTCAACATTAGATGTAATTTGTTTCAGGATTCTAGTCAAATTGAGTTACTGAAAGAGCTGATGGATTTGCAGAAAGATATGGTGGTCATGATGTTATCTCTTCTGGAGGGTGAGCGTTATTATACTTTCAAACATCATAATGAAGCTAGTAAGAGACTAGTAATGGTTAATGCATTAACTGCATGTTACAGGTAATGTGGTGAATGGAACTATTGGCAAGCAGATGGTTGACACATTAGTGGAGTCCTCCAGCAATGTGGAAATGATCCTCAAGTTCTTCGACATGTTCCTCAAGCTGAAGGACCTCACTACATCTGATAACTTCAAGGAGTACGACCCAGATTGCAAAGGCGTTATATCCAAGAAGGAGTTCCAGAAGTCTATGGATAGCCAAAAGCAATACACACAGTCTGAGATCGAGTTTCTCCTCTCCTGTGTGGAGGCAGATGAAAATGACATGTTCAACTACAAGGAGTTTGTGGAACGCTTCCATGAACCAGCCAAGGACATCGGCTTCAATGTGGCTGTGCTTCTTACTAACCTATCAGAACACATGCCTCACGACTCACGCCTGTCCACCTTCTTAGACCTGGCAGAAAGCGTTCTCAGCTACTTTGAGCCATACCTGGGCCGTATTGAGATCATGGGGGGTGCCAAGAGGATTGAGAGGGTTTACTTTGAGATCAGCGAGTCTAGCAGAACCCAGTGGGAAAAACCTCAGGTCAAAGAGTCCAAACGGCAATTCATCTTCGATGTTGTCAACGAAGGTGGTGAAAGTGAGAAGATGGAGTTATTTGTGAACTTCTGTGAGGACACGATCTTTGAGATGCAGTTGGCCTCTGAGATCTCTGAGCCAGATGCCGCAGAACGACCTGAGGAGGATGAAGATGAGGAGTTGCACAGTGTGCTTGAAGGATTGTCTGAGGAGGAAGACGCATCTCTTGAATCTGCCTCGGGCTTCACTGCAGCCTGCGCTTCTGTCAAGAAAAGCATGTCTAATTTCCATAAAATGCTGACGTTTAAGAGTATAAGGAAACAGTTTAAGAAATTCAGGAAACTGACCATCGGGGAAATGATCACAGGGTTCTTCTCCTTCTTCTGGATGCTCTTCACCGGGTTCTTCAAAGGCATTTTCGGCATCATCTTCGGGTTCTTCCATATTATTTGGTCCTCCATGTTTGGAGGTGGTCTTGTGGAGGGTGCTAAAAACATGAAAGTGACTGATATCTTGGGTAACATGCCTGATCCAACACAGTTTGGGATTCATGGTGATGTAATGGAAGCAGAAAAAACCGAGAGCAGCGAGTTGGTGGTGTCAGCAGATATGGTGCAGATGACCGGTGCTGGTGCTGAGAAGCTGGAGGCAGATATGATCATGGATCTACTTAATCCAGCTGTAAAGAAGGAGGGGAAGCATGGGGCAGAACCTGGTCTGGGTGATGTCTGTGAAGTCCTGACAGAGTCTAGCGCCCCTGTTGAGAAAAAGAAGAGCCAGGTACCTACAGATCTTAGTCTGCGTTGATGCTGTATTGAATTTTATGTGAATGAAAATGATGCTGTGAGGGATAGACTTGCAGTTTTTATTATGGTATTTAAGGCCCTTGATCACATGTAATTTTCACAACTAATACAATTATTTTATGGATTATTTGTTTAAGTGAACTGAAAGTTGTTTTGGAAGGATGTTTCAACAAGGCATGAATTTAAGGACAGTACAATTCATTGAACACCCTGTATTCCTATTCCTCACAGCCTTGTTTTCATTTCTCTCAAAACATAAATATGGTGCTTCCCTCTCTAAGATCTTTTACTCTAGTAATTGAATCAAAAATGTGACAAACTGCAGTGTTTCTTTGAGTTTGTAAATTTGACAAAGAACATTGTTTTTTATTGCACAGAAAGTAGCAGCAGAGAAGCCAGAATCCGAGCCAGAGAAAGCTGAGTAAGTTGACCAAATAGATGTTGTCTGATCATTTCTTTATCAAAATGTTCTGACACAGCAATGTTTTTTTAGCACTGAGAATCAGGAGAAAGAAGACAAGGCTAAAGAGGAAACACCTGACGAACCAGCAGCGGCAAAACCAGCTCCAAAAGCCAAACGTGGCTCACCAAAGGAAGAAGCTCCAGCATTCATGGCCAGCTTCTTTTCAGGGCTTGAAGTCTACAAAAGCAAAATGCTGGTAAGAAAAGTTAGAGTCACATTTTTAGTTAAACTTTGTCCTGCAGGAAATTTAGTTTAAGTGGCAATGATGAAATAATATTTACCTCTTCTCTGTAGAACTACCTGGCTCGTAATTTCTACAACCTTCGTCTTCTGGCTTTGTTTGTGGCCTTCGCCATCAACTTCATCCTGCTCTTCTACAAGGTGTTTTGCAGATAGCTTTTCTATTAACTTTTTTTCTATTTCTATAGTTGCTCTCTAACACTTGTATATTGCCGTTCTCTAAAGGTGACTGGAGAATTTGATGATGAGGAAGAGGAGGAGGGATCCTGGGGTGGTGAAGTGGAGGAAGGTGACGAAGATGATGAAGGAATGGAGTACTTCATTCTTCAGGAGAGCACTGGCTACATGGCACCCACATTGACGTTCTTGGCTGTACTGCACACGATCATCTCCTTACTCTGTGTCGTTGGATACTACTGCCTTAAGGTTTATCCTGAGTCCTCTCATTTGGTTAAATTCATCAGGATTAAGAATATTTCAAAGCCAGATGCTGCACAACAGTGTCGATGTAACCTTGTTTTCTCTTCGCTGTAGGTTCCTTTAGTCGTGTTCAAGCGGGAGAAGGAGATCGCTAGGAAGCTTGAGTTTGATGGTTTGTATATTACCGAGCAGCCGTCTGATGATGACATCAAAGGACAGTGGGATCGTTTGGTCATTGCAACTCCGTAAGAAACCCATTAGACGTTTTGTTTTGTTCAGTCCCTTACGTTACATTTACATTACATTGCCAGTTTCAAATATTATTATACTTAGTTAATATAGCAATCAACAGTACTATATAGTAACAATAAGTGTACATTAGCTCCACATGCATCAGTACAACAAGTAGCATCACATAATTACACATTATACTACTGTTCAAAACTTTGGAGTCTGTAAGATTTATATTAATATTTTTGGCCTTTTTATGCAATTATTGGACAGTACAGATCAGACAGGAAAACATGGGGCAGACAGAGAGAAACCGGATCAGCAAAGGATCTTGAGCCAGGAATCAAATTTGGGTTGATGGAAACATTTCTTATTATTATCAATGTTGAAAACAGTTGTGCTGCTTAATATTTTTGTTGAAACCATGATACAGTGTTTATTTTAGAATTTGTTAATGAATAGAATAGAAATCTTTTGTAACATTATAAATTTAATGTCACTTGATCAATTTAAAGTCCTTGCTGAATAAAAGTATTAATTTCTTTTAAAAACAACTTACTGACCCCAAACTTTTACAAATAAGTGTATGTACATTGATATGAAATATAAGTTGATATGCTGCACTACAACTACAATAAATATGCAAATCAAAGTTTTTCATAACAAAAAAAAATGGTCAAATTATCAACAGAAACATTTTACTTTTCAAACAAACATACACACTGCAAAATTATTTTAAACAGCATTTTTTAAAATTCTTTTAAAAGTATCATTCATGATTTCATAATAATTGAGAAACTACAATGAGTATTTGTAAATTTATAAATTGTGTCTGTCACACTACAGGACCATTTTAAAAGAAATAGTGAAGGCAAACATGATTCAAAATGGAAATACTTAAAGTTAATTGTGACCAGTTATAGGACCCAATATATACACTTTCATTTTGATTGATTTCAGTATCAATTTTATTTCAGTATCAGTTTTAGTTGTAGCTACCCACCTGCTGTTTATTAGTATAACATATCCTTTGTAATTCATGAAGTAATTGATAAATCAATCCATCAATTCTTCAGAGCATCCTTTGCGTGCTTAGATACTTACTTATCTGTCTTTCAGGTCCTTCCCTAACAATTACTGGGACAAATTTGTTAAGAGGAAGGTAAGTAGAATCACACAAAACTTGATGCTGCTTGTATTCATAGGACTGTTTGCATATCCAATTTCCACTGTCCTCTATAGGTCATCAATAAATATGGTGATCTGTACGGGGCTGAGCGCATAGCTGAACTCTTGGGTCTGGATAAGAGTGCTCTGGACTTTGATCCCACTGAAGAGGCCGTGGTGAAGGAGGCCTCCCTGCTGTCCTGGTGAGCTGACGGGACCTGAAAACATTTGGTTTGAAAGAGCATTAAAGCATTCTGTCATGTTTTGGTTTCAATTGCAGGTTGAGCTCAATTGATACTAAGTACCACATCTGGAAAATGGGAGTGGTGCTGACGGACAACGTGAGTACAGCTCAGATTTGAAAACATTGAGGAATATCCTGTATCAGGACAATAACATTTTGTCTTTCATCTCTAGTCGTACCTCTACCTGATCTGGTACACCACCATGTCTATTCTGGGACATTACAATAACTTCTTCTTTGCCGCTCATTTGCTGGACATTGCCATGGGCTTCAAGACCTTGAGGACCATCCTGTCTTCTGTGACTCACAATGGCAAACAGGTAAGTCTCATCCAGCAGGGGGTGACTGTAGTACAGCTTTACACCAAGATACTTCTGATCTGATGAAAGTGTCTTCTTCATCTGAACAGCTGGTGTTGACCGTGGGCCTCCTGGCGGTCGTGGTCTACCTGTACACCGTGTTGGCTTTTAACTTCTTCCGCAAGTTCTACAACAAGAGCGAGGATGAGGACGCGCCTGACATGAAGTGTGATGATATGATGACTGTGAGTTTAGCTTTTTGATTTGAAAGTATCCTTGAAGGACATTTAGTATGGTTTTGTTCATCTGGCTGATCTGGAAGTCATCTTCGACTTATCCTGACAATTGGCATGGGAGAATTACTGCACAAACGCTGCTTTTTTAAGTAGCAGAAATGCACTATTTACTATCAGGAATTGATTATTTATTCAGTAAGATAATGTGTAAGATAAATGCTTCTGATATTTACTGGATTTTTTTTTTCATTTAATTAGAATATATTTTATTTTTATTTTGTTTTATTTTATTTAGTCATCAAAAATACTATTGATTTCTTTTTAGCACTTTTAAAAACACTTTTTAACAACACTTTTTCCCATTTTTTGAGGGAAATATTAAGAGTGCCTTTAAAGCTTGATTTTTACATTTTTACTTTTATATGTCATTATTTAATATACATAATATGTAACATGTTTACATTTTGGGGATTAGTAACAATTTTTTTAAATAAATGAATGCATGGATGCATTATTGCAAAATGCTAAATTTTTCCTTAATGCAGAAATGTACTATTTACTGTCAGGAATTAATCATTTATTCAGTGAGAAAATGTGTCAGGTCATATCAAATGGTGCTTATGTGACCTAAATGCTTCTGATATTGATTAGATTTTCTTAATTTAATGAGAAGTTTCTTTTCTCTTTTTTTCCATCAAAATTTCCACTGATTTCTTTTTAACACTTTTCAAAAAAAAAAAAAATAGGCAAAATCTCCAATTTTTTGAGAGAAATATTAAGAGTGCCTTTAAAGCTTGATTTTTACATTTTTACATTTATATTTAATTATTTAATATACATTTGTATCATGCTCAAACATTTGGGGCCAGTAATACTTTTTTGGAAGAAATTAATAATTTTATTCAGCAAGGGTGCATTGAATTGATCAAAGGTGACAGTAAAGACATTTATAAACAAAGCAAAGACTCTGATAAATAAAATGCATCATAGTTTCTTCAAAAATATTACGCAGCACAACTATTTTCAAAACTGGTAAGTGTTACTTGATCACCAGATCATCATATCAGAATGGTTTCTAAAAGATCATGTGACACTGAAGACTGAAAATTCAGCTTTGCCATCACAGGAATAAATTACATTTAAAACATATTAAAATAGAAAACAGTTAATTTGAATTGTAATAATATTTCACAATATTATTAATATCTTTTTACTGTATTTTTGATCAAAAAAATGCAGCCTTGGTGAAAACTTGTTACAAACCTCAAACTTTTGAACAGTATTGTGTATACAATGTCCAAACTGCTTTGCTAGATCACTAAAAACTAAAACAAGTCCCATGACTCCTCAGTGCTACCTGTTCCACATGTACGTGGGTGTGAGAGCCGGCGGTGGCATCGGTGATGAAATCGAGGACCCGGCCGGCGACCCATACGAGCTCTACCGCATTCTGTTTGACATCACCTTCTTCTTCTTTGTCATCGTCATTCTGCTGGCCATCATTCAGGGTACTGCTGTTATGCGATGCTTTACATGCCCAATTAAACTATAATCCACACTGATCTTAAATAGCATCAAAACTACCCAACCGATCATAATCTCACAGTCAATACTGTGTACATTCAGAAAACCAACATAATGACGAATGCTTTCATTTTCAAACCAGGTTTGATCATTGATGCCTTCGGTGAGTTGAGAGACCAGCAGGAGCAGGTGAAAGAGGACATGGAGGTGAGCACTGTCACGTGTCCTGCTGTGAGGTCTAAAAAGAGCACAATATGTTCTGTTTTAACATTTTTTTGTCTTTGGTTTAGACAAAATGCTTCATCTGTGGAATCGGGAATGACTACTTTGACACAACCCCGCATGGCTTTGAGACCCATACCTTACAAGAGCACAATCTGGCCAACTATTTGTGAGTAAAAACTGTATATGACATATTGTAACTAACATGAACATCCGATATGCAAAGCCAATATGAAACCTTTGCATTGTTATAATGCATCCTTTATCGACTAAATACATCTGAATATTCAAATATTCCTTTCTAACAGATTCTTCCTGATGTATCTTATCAACAAAGATGAGACTGAATACACTGGTCAGGTAATCTACTAATTCAATTAAAACTAGTGCCTTATTTATAAAATCAATATACACTACCTTTCAAAATTTTGGGGCTGGTAAGATTTTTAAAATATTTCTGAAAGAATTCTCAAGGTTGCATTTATTTGATCAAAATACAGTAATATTGTGAAATATGAATACCACTCAAAATAACGGTTTTCTATTTGTATATATTTTAAAATGTAATTTACAGTTCTGCTTATATGTTTACATATGCAGAGTATGCAAAATGTTAATAACAAAATAAGAGGGATCATGAAAATTGCATGTTATTTTTTTTGTAGTACTGTCCTGAATAAGCTATTTCATATAACATATGTTTACATATACGCACAAAATAATAACTGAAATTATAAAATTGACTCGAAAGTTTACATACCCTTGAATATTAATACTGTGTGTCATTACCTGGATGATCCACAACTTTAGGTAATGATGAGCTTATTCAGGAGAGTACTAAATAAATGCTAAAAACTGATAAAAAAGGCAATTTTTATGATCCATTTTTTTTTTTTTTTTTTTTTTTTTTAAAGTTATTAGCATTTTTATGTAAACTTATTATGAGCCAAACTGTATTTCTGTGATGGTAAAACTGAATTTTCAGCAGCCATTACTTCAGTGTCACATGATCCTTCAGAAATCAATCTAATTTGCTGATGTGGTGCTCAAGAAACAATTCCTAATATTAATGTTGAAAACATTTATTTAAATATTTAAAATGTACGTTTTTTGGTCAAATACTGTCACGTTAAATCAATTTAATGCATCCTTGCTAAATAAAAGTATTAATTTCTTTTTTTAGAAAAAATTTATGACCCCAGACTTGTGAATTGTATATTATTATTGTATATTATTATATTTAATCAACTATATCTTTTAATTATCCTTGTATTCCAGGAGTCGTATGTTTGGAAGATGTATCAGGAAAGGTGCTGGGATTTCTTCCCTGCTGGAGACTGTTTCCGGAAGCAATACGAGGACCAGCTGGGCTAGAGGACATGTTGTCCTCAGTCCTACTATGAGAGAAATCACACACTCCAACCTATATGAGCTCCTAACATCCACATGGAATTTAGGACCTTGTATAGGTTGGACACATCCTAAACTAGCTCTCATCATATGCTGCTCACTAATTCATCCAATCAAAACAACCTCAGTCATTTCTACACCTGAAATGACAGCGACATACTGAGAACTCATTGTGATCAAGCCAAAAATGTGAACTCAAGTGAAACATTGAGAGAAAAAAACTAAAAAGAAAAAAAAAAAAAAACGTAGCACACATTGCCAAATTAAGACACAAAGCCATGTTTGATTTAAAAAAAAAACATGGGAAATTGCCTCATTTGCTTAACTCACAAATGCACACAAACTTGTGAGATGTTAACATATGTATGTTTTTGATGTTGAATGAATGTCTACACAAATATGCACAAGAATACCTTCTTAGTATTCAATGAGTGCCAAACACAATTTATGCCTGTTTGATTTAAAAACAAGAAAAGACTATGAAGAATGTGCGATGCCTTTAAGGACGGTAATCTGACTGGTGGAATGAGAAATATAACGATCATCTGCTTCAGTCCACTAGCTGTTTCTCATACAGAAAAGTGCCTTATGACAAGAGACTATGCAAACATTTTGTTCCTGCTCGTATGTTTTGCTATTTGCAGTTTAGTTTAGACTATCACTGACTGTCTCACCTGGGTTAGTAGTTTTGTAGCTTTAGTTGACGTTTGTTCATGAGTAAAGATTACACTGCTTTTTTAATGTTTGGTTAAGGTTAAATAACTGAAATCGTGTCTGCCTTATCATTTATGAAGTACGACTGCAAAACAGTGGGAATCTACATTCAAGGACAAAAACGATGACATTTATTGAACAGAAGTCAATACTGTAAACTGCTGTTGTATGGCCATTTGTATGTATGTAGCAGCTTTGGTGATTTGCATTTGTTTTGAGCAGGGGGAATGAAAATAAAGTAGCTAATGCAATAAATCCCAGTTGTTCGTAAGTGCTTTTAATGAGTGAGAATATGATGGGTCTGAAAACTGTTACACAGCATTACATTATGAGTAATACATATTCCACATGACTGAATTAGTCTTGGCTATTATAAGACTTAATGAAGTGTCGCGGTATGATGTTCCCGTCCGCACAGAAGTAATGCTATGTCAGCATTAGCAAAGCTGCATGTGCCGATTTAAATCCACAGCAGTGTCAGTCAGCTTCTCTGGGATCAGGAGATCATGCTGTCCAGCCAGTCCTCCAGATCCTCTTCTGTCACTTCCTGGCTCGTAGGTTTAGCTTCACTTTCCACTTCTGGCTTCGTCTCTTTCATATC
Organism: Spinibarbus caldwelli; assembly: GCA_039654775.1. Lineage (NCBI taxonomy): Eukaryota > Metazoa > Chordata > Actinopteri > Cypriniformes > Cyprinidae > Spinibarbus > Spinibarbus caldwelli. Next base: position 18,975,091 of record CM077241.1, on the reverse strand, counting down.
AACCATTTGATCTTTTCTCTCTTCTTCTCCTGAACCTGCTGAGGTGATAAAATCACATTTTTACATCAGAAGCTACTTTGAAACTTAACTTGCAAAAGCTGCAAGATTGATGCAGAATCTAGACTCAAGCTAACTTTTTAAACAAAGCAAGCAGAAACTACCAGAAAGTAGCAGTTATCGGATGATACTTTTTATTCTGCAAATATAGCATTTATTTAGAATTTTACAATAAATACAAATGATTAAAGCCAACTAAGTTATATACAATACCGTTAAAAAGTTTGGGGTTTGTATGACTTTTTTTTTTTTATTTATTTTTTTTTAAATGTTGCATTTATTTGACAAAAATACAGTAGGAACTGTAATATTGTGAAATATTATTGCTAATATTACCATACCACTGTTTTTAAAAGTAATTTATGTGGTGACATCTGAATTTTCAGCATCATTACTCCCGTCTTCAGTGTCACATGATGCTTCAAAAATCATTCTAATATGCTGATTTGCAGCTCAAGAAACTTTTCTGACTACTATCAATGTTAAAAACAGGTGGGCTGCTTCATGATTTGTGGAGTTTTTTATTTTTATTTTTTTCCAGGATTCTTCAAAAGGAAAGTTCAAAAGAACATTTATTTGAAACAGATTTTTTAACAATGTAAAACTAATCAAGATCTTTTTTTTTTTTTCAAAAAATTCCTACTGACCCCAAACTTCTGAATGGTAGTGTAATTATTTTTTAAAAACTGTGACAAAAAGCAGCATTCAAATACATATTTTGCTAAAAAAAGAAGTAGCGATTAAAATTCAGTAAACCATTTGTTTGATCAGTGAATTGATTATTTACATCAACTCTCACTTAAATGAGTCTGATTTCCAAACACTACTTATGTAGCTTATTATTGGAAGTTACTACTAAACTACACCCCAACACTGTTTAACAGAAAAGAACAAACATATATACCGACCTTGTGTTGGGCTGTTTAGTACATCATCTGTTGTTGTGTGAGATTCGACTGAAGTAATTTCTGTGATGGGTTTCTGCAAGTTGAGGAGAAGGTGGAGCTCCTGGTCAGCATCATCTGTGGCAGGAGGGATGGCTGTGGAGACACCGAGAGACGGTCTGGTACCTGGAACAGGCTTTACACTGCAGGAAATGCCCAGGCCTGATTCTTGGCCTGCCTGAGGAGCTTTCAATCCAGCTGTTACAGTTGAGTCAGTTCTGTGAGGCGCTGTCATGGACGGCAGTTCAACAGGAGTCGTCACCTGAAACATATTAAAATGCTAGTACTACATTCTTCACTGGTACTGGTAAGTATTTTAACAAAAAAAGGCAACTGATCTACCTGCACAAGCTCAGCCTCCAGGTTCAGTCTTGTGTACAGAGGAAGCTCTTGAAGTGATTGAGTTATAGACGGCAGGCCTATAAACAGAGCTGGAATCTGAAGAAATCACAATCAAATGTGAGAACATATTTCAATGATTGCACTGGAAAACAAAACTTGGTGACTTGTGAAATGTACCTGATTTTTTGCCAGTGAGTCCATCTCCCAGTCCTTCTCATCTGAGAACCTGAACTGTGTGAATGAGTCCCCTAAAACAGATGAAAATTTATTACATTAAGGAAAAAAGAAAGAAAATAAAAAAATGATATAACTGAACCAAAATACATATGGTGAACCACCAGCTAATGTATAAGTATTGCTTTGACACTTTCAGGAAGCTTAAATTTAATTCTTTATTCAGTTGAAATTAATGTGCCATTTTTTTCCCATTATTAATAAAGTCATAATTAAGGGACGTAAATGTTAGATTTATTATTAGTGTTTGACAGTAAGTGTATATAATTATTAAATGCTATGAAAAATACAAATAATAAAAAATAATATATAAAATCAATATTTTAATAATATAGTTCACATGTACAATCTGTTAATTATTCAATGTCTTTAAAAATGTAATTGGAAATAAATACTAAAGCTGTATTTTAGTATTATATACTATTATAGTATTTATTAATATTTTGAATTAGCATTTATTTTTATATGTTCAGTTTTCATTTAAATCATTTCAGTTTTAGTAATTATTATGTGCTTTCATCATTTATTTTTTATATTTCCATTTAGCTTCATTTCAATTTCAGTTGAGTAATTTTAGCACTTCAGCTTAAACTAATATTATTTTATTTGGCAAGGCAACATTTCCAATTTCCAAGTTTCTTTCCTAATATTTATACAGCTCACTACAGCTCACCTTCTAGCCCTGTATTGCCGTAATAAGCATTAAAAGAATAGTTTACCCAAAAATGAAAATTTTGTCATCATTTACTCACCCTCATGTCATTCCAAACCTGTATAAGTTTCGTTCTTATGTTAAACACAAAAGAAGATATTTTTAAGAATTTTGAAGAACCAAACAGTTGTTGGTCCCCATTGACTTCCATAGTAGGGAAAGAAATACTATAGAAGTCAATGGGGGCCATCAACTGTTTGATTACCAGCATTCTTCAAAATGTCTTCTTTTATGTTCAACATAAGAACGAAACTCATACAGGTTTGGAACGACATGAGGGAGAGTACATGATGACAAAATTTTCATTTTTGGGTGAACTATCCCTTTAATCATATCTACAACTTTGCTTTCAACCCTCTTAGTTCAATTCTAAAAGGCACATAAGAAAAAAAGTCTTATGGACCAAGAAAAAAGAAAAAAATCCTCTCAGATCTCCACATTGTAAACACTCAGTTCACAGCAGCAGCTCAACGTGTGTCATCTTTTGAAGTCATTTTCACCTTGACATAAGCAGCGTAAATTCTGAGGCGGCAGCACGTTGGGACAGCTGAAGAAAGAAGCCGCGGTTCTGTCACGCTCAGCTGTCCCAGCCAGGGTGAGGCAGAATACTCAGCGCCTCCCGCCTCAGAAACGCTCTTTCACTCAAGACACACTTGCCAACCGCAGTTGGCCAAACTGACACGGATGATACAGAGCAGGGTCTCAAGGTCAAGAGCAGCAATCCTTCTTCAAAAGAGCACTTCAGAAGCATTCTGCCACTTCATATATTGTGTTAGAAAGATGAAGACACTTTAAAATGAACAGCTGCAACTAAAAACAACAACATGCTACCATTAAAGTTTTTGTCTACGTAGCATCACACCGACTCAGAAGCGACGTCACAGGAAACAAGATTCCTGCTAAAGCTGAGCATGCTGCCAAGTACGCAGTGCTTGATGTTATCAGTGTAGAAACGCTGTTATGAGTGGGCTGTGGAGCTGCGGACAGGAGATGCCATCCAGGCAATTTCATCATGTTTCCTTCACTAGCAGTGACAGCGCCATGGAAACTGCTGCCATAACAATAAGCAAAGGTCCTGTCAGCATGTGCGGCGAAGGCCAGCGTAGCTTTAGTGCAGCAAGTAGTGTGGCAAGTGAATATAACAAACCAGCTGCATGTGACATACTGCTCTGCTGCATTACTTATGATAAACACATTGTTTGTACAAGTGCAAGAAAAAAATTAAGAAATTTTCGTATGGATATTTAGTAGGAATACAAAAATACTGCTTGTTGGAGCAAGAGCCAATGATTATTTTTATGTTATGGCTGATAAACAATATATTTGAGTATTATTACATATGTAGGAATGCTTATACGTAGTACTACATTATGACTGCTTGCATATTTATTTTATACAAAAGTTGAATAAAATGAATGCTCCTGTGCACAATGGTCAAATACTTTCTCTCAGTTTAACATGCAGAGACTATAATTAATTAAAAGCAATTTATTCAATTATTTACTCACCCCCCTCCAGGATCATTCCGGGTCATATTTCACTCCAAAATCAAAAGTAAAACTAAAATATGTTGCATAAAGAAAATATATGTTTTACAGGAATGTGAATCAAATGCTGTGAATCATCGCTAAGCATAATGATGTTCCATTGTTCCATAATACTCAGCAGCCATATCACCCTGTAGCCCAAGACTGATTGCCCACTGAAGCTGAGCAGGGTTGAGCCTGGTCAGTACCTGGATGGGAGACCTCCTGGGAAAACTAGGTTGCTGCTGGAAGAGGTGTTAGTGAGGCCAGCAGGGGGTGCTCACCCTGTGGTCTGTATGGGTCCTAACGCCCCCAGTATAGTGATGGGGACACTATACTGTAAACAAGCACCGTCTTTCGGGTGAGACGTTAAACCGAGGTCCTAACTCTCTGTGGTCATTAAAAATCCCAGGATGTCCTTCAAAAAAGAGTAGGGGTGTAACCCCGGCATCCTGGCCAAATTAGCCCATTGGCCTCTGACCATCATGGCCTCCTAATTATCCCCATACACTGATTGGCTTCATCACTCTGTCTCCTCTCCACCAATAAGCTGGTGCGTGGTGGGCGTTCTGGCGCACTATGGCTGCCGTCGCATCATCCAGGTGGATGCTGCACACTGGTGGTGGATGAGGAGATTCCCCCCTTACTATGTAAAGCGCTTTGAGTGCCTAGAAAAGCGCTATATAAATGTAATGAATAATTATTATTATTATTATTATTATTATTAATGAAAATTATAAACAAATGTTAAGCAATCATTACTTCCAATTTATTCATTCAAATTAAAATAAAACAAGTCCCCAGTTTAAATACTTTTTTTTTATTTTTAAAAATGTTTTTCATTTAAAAAAACAATTCATAAATAATTTTTCACTTTTCAAACTGTGATTCATTAAATTTATTAGATGTAACTTTTAACAACACAATGAAATTAGTGCAACAACGGAAACAAGCCACAACACAACAAAATTAGCGCAACACAATGGAAACAAGTCACAACACAACAAAAACAAGCCACAACACAACGAAATTAGCGCAACAATGGAAACAAGTCACAACACAACGAAATTAGCGCAACACAATGGAAACAAGTCACAACACAACAAAAACAAGCCACAACACAACGAAATTAGCGCAACACAATGGAAACAAGTCACAACACAACGGAAACAAGCCACAACACAATGAAATTAGCGCAACACAACAGAAACAAGCTACAACACAACAAAATTAGCACAACACAATGGAAACAAGTCACAACACAACAAAAACAAGCCACAACACAACGAAATTAACGCAACACAATGGAAACAAGTCACAACACAACGGAAACAAGCCACAACACAATGAAATTAGCGCAACACAATAGAAACAAGCCACAACACAACAAAATTAGCGCAACACAATGGAAACAAGTCACAACACAACGAAAACATGCTACAACACAACAAAATTAGCGCAACACAATGGAAACAAGTCACAACACAACAAAAACAAGCCACAACACAACGAAATTAGCGCAACACAACAGAAACAAGCCATAACACAACAAAATTAGTGCAACACAATTGAAACAAGTCACAACACAACAAAAACATGCTACAACACAACGGAATTAGTGCAACAACAGAAACAAGCCACAACACAACGGAAACAAGCCGCAACACAACAGAATTAGTGCAACACAACAGAAACAAGCCACAACACAACGGAAACAAGCCACAACACAATGAAATTAGCACAAGACAACGGAAAGAATCCACAAGACAATGAAATTACCACAACACAACGGAAACAAGCCACAACACAATGAAATTAGCACAAGACAACGGAAAGAATCCACAAGACAATGAAATTACCACAACACAACGGAAAGAAGCCACAACACAATGAAATTAGCACAACACAATGGAAACAAGTTGCAACACAATGAAATTAGCACAACACAACGGAAAGAAGCCACAACACAATGAAATTAGCACAACACAATGGAAACAAGTTGCAACACAATGAAATTAGCACAACACAACGGAAAGATGCTGCAAAACAGCGAAATTAGCACAACACAATGAAATAAGTCCTATGCATTGCGTTGTGGAGATTTTGTTGTGTTGTGCACTACTGGGTCACCTTAGTCACTGGCCACTTTTTCTTAATCCATATTCCAAATGATTTTACTTTTATTCTTTTGTCAATCTGGTAAATTGAAAGAAAAGTGTTTTGTAAATTGTTTATAAAACGATATATAGTTTAAATGTTACATTTAAAAATATTGCATCATTTTTTAATTGTTCAACTTAACTCTTTTCAAACATGATTTAAATAAGCTTAATTCAGTTCATCAAACAATAGATTAAATAAATACCTCACACAAAACTAGTGTACGATATTGTATAGTGCACAGATGGCTTAAAGCTGCTTCCAATTCTGGCTTATTCAAAAAAATTAATTGGTCGATACTGACAACATGTAGCCCTACTTTTTACACAACCTAATAACAAATACGCAATAAACAGGTAAAAATGGCTGATGTGAAAAAAAACATAAGTTGACAGTAGCAGCTCTGCTGGCATAATGTCAGTCTGGCAGATGTGTGGCTCTCTGCAGGCTGGCGTCCTCTGAATGAGGGAGAGCAGCGGCACAGGAAGCAGCGCTACAAGTACAGGTCATTTCCTCCCAGAGAGTGGCATCATCTATGCAGCCTGCCAACCCAAATCTGGCCACCGCTCTTTGCTTTTTCAAGGGCCCTATAAAACACTGACACCAGGACCATGGAATGCTCTGGACCTACAAGCCCACCAGTATTAAAAAGAGCACAGGCAATCCACTGCTAGTCATTAAACGCCACTTTATGCATGGAAGCTACAGCCCTTTGGAAGAAGCTGCTAATTTGCTCTGTCGTCACGGCTCTTGAGCAAATCATTGCTAAGCCAATTAACACAAAGTAACTCCATAACGAACGTAACCATCAAAATAAATCAGTCTGTGATGATTGCAATTAAAACATTTCAAGCCGAAAATTCAAAACAATAAGATGGTTATTTACTATATGCCTAAACACCGCTGCCATGCAGAACAACAACAGTTTCCTATTAGTGTCTAGACTTGAAAGGAAAGACTTTGTGCAGCTCACACACTTGGTTCATTTGAAAACACATCTTTAAATGTGACATTTGTGTGAAAATTTTTTCCTTCAAATCATTAAAAGTCTAAGCTCTGCTTTCGGTTCTGATCAGTTAGCGGGATGCTGAACAAACTGTTGCGTAACTTTCAAATTATTATGTTTATAAAGTGGTCTGAGCTTCCTAAACCAGAAACGGAGATAAAATACATCTAATCAGATAAATCACAGTTGATCTATAGCCTGTTTATCATATGGCATCAACAAAGCAGATAGAACAAATCATTCTGAAATTGTAAGAGTTGATGTAGAATCAATGATCATCAGGCGCAGCTCTCACAGGATTGAGTCTCATGAGAGATGAGTTTTCCACTCTTACAGACACTCAATAGCTTCTCAACAGATGAGTGCCTAATGCTCTATATTAATCAGTTTTAATTCATTAATTCCCTATTTATTTGTGGATCCACCTCCCCATGTGTCACTATAGTCCCGGCCCTTGAAGCAGCAGGACCCTGTGCAGTAATGGGCTCTAGTGTGAAGGACGCTAGTAATTCAAAAGCACATCTCTTCTCAGGAGACCAGCATCTGACCTTGAGGTGTGAAACGGCATCTGAGTCATAATGACACAACCCCTGCAATGAACAAAAGGCTGTGAAAGGGCATCTCGTATGCCGATGCAGAGATGAGCCACCAGGCCCTCTGCCCCTGCACCAGGAAGAGCAGAGGTTATTCAGAGTCCTCTTCTGAATCCAACCTGACCTACATTACAAGGGCAGCAATATTCTCCTTTCATGTTTACATTTTTATCTAAGCATAAAAGCCACTCCAAGTTACATAACAACTCTCATTGTGTCTGTGTTTGTGCACTTTCTACAAGTGGGGTCTGTACTGCAGCTGGGACGCTGGGCTGAACTGATCATCAGGTTAGCAGACAGCTGTGGCTCATCTTAATAGAGATTTAGAGGAGTAATTTATTTCCATAGAGATGAATCAACCACTCAATGCGCTACTCTTGATCAAAGGAGGTGGTTTTCCCAATGATAAACACAGAGAAAACACATCTCAGCAAAGAGGAGCACCAACTATGGAAAAAATGCATGTCAACATTTAAGAGGAGGGAAAAATTCTAGAAATGATAATATTATAATATTATAAAAATTTTCTGTGTACTAAGACTGAATCATATAATACTGGAGGCTATACTGGAGATTTTACCCAAATATATAAAAAAATATATTTTAATCAAGCAAAAAATTACATTAATCAAGATCAAGTTACCAAGATTTTATTTGTAGGATAGTCATTTTTGACCAGAAACACCACAAGTTTAATAAAGAAAAAAAAAAAAAACTAAAAAAAAAAGTACAAAAATTATCAAAAAATATAATTAAATAATTAAATAAAATAAACTCATAAATAAAAAAATTTAAACTGTGTGAACAAAGTCAGTAAGTTTTAGCCTAAAGTTTAGGACTTTTTGGGAAAACGTAAATCCTTTTCAGCTCAAAATGACCTGAACATGACATGAGGGTTAAATAATACATTTACTTAATACTTAAAATAATATTTCTATACTGTTTTTATTTAATTTCTGGCGTTTCAATGACAGCACCCATTAAAAAAATCAACTTCTAACCAAATACCAAAGGACTTCATGCCCTAAATATCAACACTCCCCCAAAAAAATGCATCTCTGGGCAAACCTGAACTCGAAGGGACAATCAGGGGACCATTTCCTGGCAGCATTATAAAACTGTTTCATTGGGACATAATATTAGACCATTCAGGCTATTTATAACTAAAAGCCATCATTACACAACCATATTTATGCAAAAGTGTCACTTGAACCTTTAACCTGTAAATACGATTTGAAAAAAGCTGCCACCTTTCAGTGATGTCACAAAAGGGAACAATCATCTCTCTGCCACAGGAAACTCACAAGGAGTAAGTTATGGTGAACAAATGAAAAGATAGGGAAAGCCAATATGGAAATTATTAGAAACAAGTGGCCTCTGTTGTCCTTCCCAACTTCAAAAAAGTGTCTGAAGGATACAAAATGGTTTTAAAATAATGAGCCTCATGCAAATTGCACAGGTGTTATGGTAACAACAGCAGAGAGAGAAGAGAGTGAGTGAAGAGAGACACGCAGTCATTAACACAGTGGTTGTTACTGTTACACGTTATTGCAGAGATGACATTCTGATACTCCGTGTGGGTGCAAACACACACCCCCGCATTATAATTACTGTCCAATGCTTGATGCAGGGGACTACAGTCACAGTATGTGCGTGATCAAAAACACTGGCACACAGCACAGGTGCTGAGCATTTAAAGGAAGATAGATCCAGTATTCTTACAGAAACACCAGTTCGTGCTGGAAAAAACACGATTTTTGTGATCACACTAAGCAGGCTGCAGTCAACTTCCCTTTCGAAAAAGATTAACTTCTATATGGCTCGACAAAATGCGGTATTATAACATTTCAAGTATGATCTCTCCTGTGCCACATGGTCTTCAATCAACTAGGCTCAGATTCAGAAAAAACAAGCGGTAAAATGAATATACTACCAATTAGGGGTGTACGATATATCACGGTAACAATATATATCAGGTCTTTAAGATATCAACATTTCTGATACCATAGAAAGTTCATAATTCTTGTCACCAGTGTCAAAATCAAAAATGTATACTAGCCTAAAAAAGAAAAAAAACCCTAGCTCACTGAGGACAAGTAAACAGTCAGTGTTAAACTAATTACAAGCAATAGGACAAAAAAACTACAGTAGAACAAAATAAGAAATGCTACATACATTGTATAAAGTAATCAACTGTATAAAAACACTGCATATTCTTCACTGAGTAAATTTTATATATATTTCTTCTTATTAAAGCTACAAAAGTTATTTAGTCAAGAGCAGTGAGAGATTTTCTCTTTTAATGTTTGATTAACATGAATAACAGACAGCAGGAATATTAGACTGCTGTCACTTTAAGAGCTGCCCGGATCCAATAAACTGTTACACATGTGCTTTCTTTCTCAGCTGTTTGCTTTCGCTTAAGACCTACTGTGTTTACGAGGATACTTGCAAAGACAGACATTTTGACACATACAAGTGTGTGTATTTAACCACTCAAGGCCTATAAAACAGCAAAAATAACTGTTCAATACTCCCGCCCTCTATGAGCATCGTCTTGACGTGCGCGTGCCTCTCTGACGGCGCTCAAAAACAGTCTCTTAGTGCGCGCATATAGCGAAATTAGTTCTCTTTTGCTGCTGATTGCGTTTAAACAGCTTAAAATCACCTGTTTTTAAACCACAATGCTTAAAAGTGCATGCAAATGATAAGTTTTTGTGACCACATAGCACAGCAATGTCACGTGAGTGTGTAACCGCGATAGAGACGATAGTTCAAAATCTCTACCGGTGTATCGCCCACACCTACTACCAATCATAAGAAAAGTATATTTACCAAGTTACATTTCAATGGCTGAGTTTGTGGAAGATAAGACTTCTGCTTTCCAACAAGAGCTATAAAAAGAGAGACAATCTAGAGTGCTTTGGCCCGGCAGGGTGCAGTCATTTTTGCAGGGTCCAGCTGGTGAAACTGACAGTACCAGGGCCACAGGTGGAGGTCCAAGGAACTGAAATAAAGGAGAGAACGTCAAGAGGGGGAGTAGTTTCCTACAGGTGCAGTGTCACTGGTAATGAATTAGCATGTCTTTCCCTCTCTGCAGGGACACAGACACACTGAAGTGCAGTCAACAGCTAAACAAGGTCATGAAATTCAGGCAACATTTAGTATTAATTCGCTGCTCTTACTGTCAAGTGTAACCTGAGTATGTGGTGTGTAGAGCTGAGTTGTGTCTGCTGGCCATCTGAGACCCAGAGGAGACATACTACGTTACGGCAGACACACAGATGCAGGCAAACACAGCGGAGCTGTCACTGTATATCTATGCCCTTCGTTATTAGTCCTTCTCCAGGGTATATGATACGGCTCATATCCTCCATTATGATCTCATTATAATCAATAAACTTGGAGGCCTGGAAATCCTGCCCTACACGGCAATATCTTACATAAGCCATTTCCTGTCAACCTGACTGTACGACATGAACATGGGATATTGTGATGCTCCTGACAAAAAGGAAAAGCGTGAAAAGAAACGACCCTGAATTGTTCGATCTGTACTTAATCCCAGCTCAGACAACCCTTATACAAACACACCTTACAAGGGCACAACAAACAGATTAATGGGGCTCATGCTGTCGTCGCTCAGCCCCTGAGTGTCCTGCACTCACTACAAACTTCATGTTTGTACTGTGTATTAACTGTAATCTGTTTCTTTCATTGATCATTCACAGCTTCCTTTGATGGCCTGTGATGTAACTAATTATACCCATGCAGCTGTGAGAGCAGAATCAGAGGGTTCAAACCACACTTCTATAGAGTCCAGTCATCTTTATAGGAAAATTAATTCAGGCTAACCCATTAAAAAGCAATTTTTGAAATTATTTTTTAAAGATTTTAAAGTTTTTTTTTTTAAAGATTTTAAAAATATTTTTAAAGGAGGTTTCTTATGCTTATCAAGGCTGCATTTTTATATTTATTTTTGCTAAAAATACAGGAAAAACAATAATGTGAAATTTGATTAGAATTTAAAATAACCATTTTCTATTTTAATATATTTTAAAATGTAATTTATTCCTGTGATAGCAAAGCTAAATTTTCAGCAGTCTTCAGTGTCACATGATAATTTAGAAATCATTCTAATATGCTGCTCTGCTGCTCAAGAAACATTTCTCATTATTATCAATGTTGAAAACAAATGTAAATGTACACTGAACATTTTTACTGTCAATTTTGGATCAATTTAATGCATATAAGTATTCATTTCTTTCAAAACTTTAACATTTTCGAATGCTAGAATGAATAAAAAAAAAAAGAAAAAAAAAAGAGCACCTAAATGCTGAAGTATGGAATTTTTTATGTTAAAATACTTCAATATCACTTTAATACTATTTTTCCAGTCCGACACAGTAGCATTGACTGAACCAGTGACGTAAATATAGGGTGGGGCTATTCATTTGGCAAACCAATGACAGATGAGATACTGTTTTTTTTAATTCATCAAACAGTGAAGACAGTGGAACAGAAACAATTTACTTCATGTTTCAACCTTATTTTGAACACTCAACAATTATTTAAAAACTACTGAAGGAATTTAAAAAAAATAATAATAATAATTCTATTCACTAGGAACCTCAACAGCTTGTAATATTTTAGATGACCATTTTACTTTGATTTGAGCTGAAGTAGCTCCCACAGACATACCAAAAAGTCATGAAATGACCCTCTCACGTCTGTATTTCCAGCTAAGCCATCCTTTCCACCCACCTATTTGCTCGCAGCCATACTATCTCTGTCAAAAGAGAGTAATTATTGCCTCCATTATGTTTTAGTGAGCATCATATCGCCCCTACACACACCCCGACTGTCTACAGTATGAGCGTAAACGGTCTAACCTTCATCCCCTCATTTCTGCTTCGGTTCAGCCCTCCGCTCTTTTCCTCTTCCTCCTCCCATTCTCGGCGTCTCCCTGTTGTTCACTGCCCCAAATCATGACGATCATCCCAGCCCAGTGGGAATGACCTCCTCCCAGCCATTCACATCTGTGTCTGTCAGTGCATGCACAGGCAGCAGCACATATTCATCCAGAGAAACAGCAGCAGCAGCATTTCCCCATCATCCTCCACCACCGAGATAAAAGTAGATGCTTAACAACGAATGTTGTGGACTTTAGTGTGGTTGTCACAACTTGAGCTTTTTACTTTGATTCTTCCTTGAGAAAACCACCCAAAAACAAAGGAGAACATGTTACTACTACTTCGAGGATTATATAATTTAAGAACGGGTTCATGACTGGATAAAGAAGAAACATCTAGACACTCAATTCTGGAGAGTCCAGTAGAGAGGAAAATGTTTGGGATGGCTGACAGTCTGACCAAGCCAGATCTGTAGACGGAGCTCAAGTCTGAGCAATGAAAACAGTGAGTACTGAAGACACATATCTTATATGATTGATAATAAGCAATTTAGCTTTGTTTATTAGGTCAACATTTTTAAAGAAAGACAACAGATATCACTGACTGACATTCTAGAGAACTCACTGTGTTTCATTTTAAAGATCTGAAAAAAAATTGTCATCATTTTCTCACCCACATGTTGTTTCAAATCTGTGGAACACAAAAGCAGACATTCTGTTTTTGTCCATACAATGTAAGACAATGAGGTTCAATGTAGTTTAGTTTAATTATTATATTTTATGTTTTTTAAGAAAGTCATACTGCTTTAGAATGCGATGAGGGAGAAAAAAAATTATGTTTTAATTTTTGGGTGATGATTAAAAAAAAAAAAGACTGTTTTACTGATGCTCTGTTAAGTAGATACCAGAGATACACTGAACTGATTTAAATAGATGGTAAAAACAGTATTTGTGAAGATGATCACCTAAACAACAAAGAAAGCCTCTACCTATGGAAACTGAAGTGTAAAATGACTAAATAAACCAATATATGCTATGATCTATATTAAATGTAATAAACATACACTTATGTTAGTTAACGCAATGGCTATCATAAATGGACCATTACCAATAATTTTGCATCTATTTATCTAGGTTGATGTTGTTATTTATTTATTTTTTTCATTTACTAATCATTTAACACTTATGTTGTATAAATCAACAATAGTTAATGTAATGTGACTAACAAAGGCTGTAAAAATGTTCATGGTACAATGGATTAACTAATGATAAAAAATGTAACCTTTGTGTTAAATATTAAATATAAATATATTAATTATAAATATTATATCATAAATATTATATCTGCATGCACTATAATTTATTTAATTACCTGTAAACAGAAGTTTTTGTTACCTGTAAATACAATATTCTGCCCTATGTTTAAAATACAACTCCTTACCGAAACCAGAAATCAATGCAAAGATAATATGGCTGTGTTTACAACCTGTTTAAATATTCAACCACCTTAACGGGGAAATTGTGCCCTCTTCTAAGGGAGCTCCACATCATTTTCATCTGAAGGAGATCATTATTACCTTATATTACAAGATAGCAACTACCACACTCTTCCTCATAGTGTGTCTTCAAACCAATGTGAGTTTCAGGTTCATTCTAAAAAACAGAATTGCCCTACGATGCTGGCCCTAGAAACAAATTCACCGCTACACTGACAAGGACTGGATGATGCAACCCAATTCAAAGATATTATTGAGAGTTTCTGACAGATTAATCTCCAATCAGCTGTGAGATTAGACAAAATAAAATTACCCATCTGTGTGACAGTAATATGCACAAAAAATGATAAAGCCTCTTGGCAAACAGATTTTAGTTTTCTCTACATTGACAGCCTAAAAGATAGGGCTGCTGGAGACCATAATTTGACATGCACAATAACAGATCAGAGCAAATCACTAGATAACTTGCTGCTGAATGCAAATTCATACCTTATGGAATACTGTCACAGTTGCATATAATATTGCTACAGCTGTCTTACTGTATGTGTCAAAGAATGGTTAACAGCCAGAATGTGGTTTCTATGAACCACATGAGGATTTCCTTACTCAAGCTTACTGATTAAACACTAAAAACTACCCCGTGTAAGCACCTGCTATGATGAAGAAGGAAACTCATCTGCTAATGAATCTGTTTCTCTTGTTATTTGCATAAAGCAATAAGGATGTAGGTGTAACTGCAAGTTACACGAGAATTATGGAAATGAAAATGTCAAAAATGAGCATAAAATTCATAAAAACGTTTTTAAAGGAATAATGAAAATAGTGTCGTCATTTAATCACCCTCATGTCATTCCAAACCTGTAGGAGTTTGAGGGTGACTAAATGATGACAATTTTCATTTTTAGGCAAACCAACCCTTTAAAGAATGCAGATTAAGTTATGATTTTGGTAATTTGTGAGAAAACTCAAGGGTAATGGAAGGATGTTCCTCCACTTTATTCCACTCCCTGGTTAAAGCTGAATTACACTCATTTTGTACCTAATCAGTCCGTTGCCACCACAGTCACTAATCAGAGCCTGCTGGCAGAATCATAATGAGATAAAGGACAGTATGTCGAGTATCGCAGGGGAGGTCGTGCAACTTTGAAAGACTGAACAAACCGGAACAGGCTTCTTTCTATTTATAACTCAGCTGAAGTCATTATATTGCAATATTTGACCAAGAGGTGTGACCATATTTACCGTATATATCTTGCAAAGTCAAACAAATCATTTAAAGATATTTTTTCATGGTTAAAATATGAAAGACAGAAAAGATTCTTCTTCAAAGCAGTCAAGCTAAAGCACTGAATCATTTTAAAGTCCTATAATAAGCACCAACCTTCTTTTATTGTTGTCATACGACAAACAAGTGTTGCTGCACAACCACATCATTTTGATGGAAAAGCTGTCCTACACAATTCCTGAAGTCATGGATACAATACTTGCTCTGGAGAACAGATACAAATTCCACCCACATTCACAGGGATCAGCGAGCTTGAACCGCTGATGACTAATCGTAAATGTGCAGGAAAAAAAAGTGGAGAGCAACAAAACAGATTAAGTGCTCCAATTTTGTGTGGAGTACAACTTTAATGGTTTGGCCACAACAAACAGAAACTGTTTTCTACTAACGAATGACATTTCTGCTATGTTTGTTTGCACAGAGGTGCATGAGTGATATATATATAGTCTTTCTCTTGCAAATACCACAAGAGGCAGTGCAGTCCTACAGTACTTCACTGTCGTAAAATTAGATGACACAAATATATCTCATGAATATCAATGTGGCTTTTGAGGAAGCAGATTAGGGAAATGAGAGGCAAATTGAGCAAAGAAAATTCCCTCAAGAGAACAGCGTAATGGAATCTTATTCTGCACTTACACAGGATTTAGGCTCATTAAACTCGAGGAACAAATGCCTCTGTAATGGTTCATTTTGAATAATTAGACAGTTGTGTTAATGACCTGCCCTTGAACATAATGTACACTCTCTGCATCAGCATGACATATAAAAAAACTTGTATTGTTTTGGCTATGGGCATTTCCTGAATATCCATTACATCAATTTCCATGGTTATTAAATAAAAGAACTAAACTCAAATTTTGAACTATTTTAACTTGCTTACACTATTGCTCAAAAGTTGATAATTTTTTTTATTGTTTTTAAAAGAACTCTCTTATGCTCACCAAGGCTGCATTTATTTGATCAAAATACAGTGAAAACTGTAATACTGTGAAATATAATTACTTGGGAACTGTTTTCTGTTTGAATTAGTGCTGTCAAACGATTAATGGCAAAGAATCGCATCCAAAATGAAAGTTGTTATTTACATAATATATGTGTGTGTGGTGTATATTTCTTATGCATATATAAATACACACATATACAGTATATATTTTGAAAATATTTACATGTATATATATTCATATAATTTATATTATATGTAAATATATTTAATATATAAACATAACATTTTTCTGAAATAAACATGCATGTGTGTGTATTTATATACATAATAAATATACACAGTACACACATATATATTATGTAAACAAAAACTTTTATTTTGGATGCGATTAATCATGATTTTAATATGCTGATTTGGTGCTCAAGAAACATTTTTGTCATAATGTTAAAAACAGTTGTGCTTTTTGTGGATATGTGACATTTTTTCAGATTCTTTGATGAATAGAAAGCTCAAAAGAACAGCATTTATGTGAAATACAAATCTTTTGTAAAACTATACAACAAATGTTTTGACTTTGATTTAACACACCCTTGCTGAATACATGTATATATATTAATTTAGAATTAGAATATGTATTTTTAAAAAATTATACTGATAACAAACTTCAGGTAGCCTGAAATAAGCCTGATGACTGGTAACGGTAGTTTACTGTGCTATATGTAAACATGGCAAAAACTGCTGAGTCCTCCATTAATCAGATCCAACCATTCAACAGAAATAGAGCTTTGCCCTTCTCGTTGCCCTTTCGTGTCTCAATAGCACACAGCAGGACAGCTGGTTAACCATCGTTGTTCTACATTAATTTTGGTTTTGATCTCCTGCCTGCATGTGCTGTATCAGAGGCACGGGGGGAAAAATGACACAGATTTAAGTGGGTAGTCATGTCTTACCAGCTGAAGTGAGGAGGACATGATAGTCTGTGCCTCTCTGTGTAGGAACATCTTCATTCATTTCTTCTTTCTCGGATTCCTCGTAACGGTCCCAGTTGGACTCAAGCTTTCGTCTAGAGAAAGTGTTGTCCTCCTCCACTTGCTCAAAGTTTTCTTTGTTGTCATTGTCATCTTGAGTCTGTAAAGCAATCAGGAAAAAGCTGACAGTGAGCGAGCATGACACAATACAACTGTTTAATTAGTCTATTAGAAACATGAAAACCTTTACAAAAAAGTTAACCACCCACAACACGTTGTTGTACAGTAATGTTACTTTACGTTAATCCCATAAATTTATTATTTATAAAATTAATCAGTGTAGGTGTCTCTTTGAATGCTTGTCACTTTATCTCATTTTCATATATTTAACATTTATTTTTATGCCATTTGTGTCTAATACCAAGTTACCAGAGTTTTATAGTAAAAATAATCGTAATTATGGTTGCCATGGTGATTTTTTATGGTTGACACTTACTCGTCGAAAATCTGCAGGAGGTCCAAACTCTCGCCCTCTTCCTCTGCGATGATCCCGTTTGCCTCTTCCACGATGGTGTTGGCCTCCTCTCCCGCGACCCCTGTGCTCTCCCGAACCGCCGGTCTCAGCATCACCTCCACCTCCTCTTTTCAACGCGCACCGCGTCCGCGACTACATCTGCCTTCCATAACTGAACATCAACATTAGAACTAATGCCGAGACTGTAATCGTGTAACACCACAACCGTTGTTGCATTTAAAAGAGAACCCTCTTCAGTGGGGAAACGTTCCGCCCGTTCAACTAGTTCCGCCTAATGATAAATGCAAGTTTATCAACGTATGGAAAGATTTTCCCGACTATTTTCAAATAGAATTGCAAATTGTATTTTCAATTGCGTTTTCCATATGTGGACGCATAAATTGTGACATAATCCAAATGCAATTGCAAATCTTGCATTACTGTTTGCATTTTCGCTTTCGCGAACGCACAGTGACTGCCACATTTCAATTGAAAAAGCAAAGACTATTTGAAACTGTATTTCCCATGTCTTACGAGTTATGAGCCTGTCATATTTAAATAGCAATATTAATTACCAGATTTGCTTTTTCACTTTCTCTGCGCCGCGCATATAACCTGCCAAAACTCAAATGGAATCGCAATTCCTTTTGCATTTGAATTTCCGATGTCTGCACTGAAAGCTGTCAATCAACTTGAGGGGGCGGGACTAAACTAGGGGGCGTGTTTGTTTTGGGAGGTGACGTCAGTCACCGTGCCGAATGCTTTGATCAATGGAGGTAATCGGTAAAGCCTCCGCTAAAGTTCGTGCCTGTGTTAATGAACAGACAATGCAACCTTCTTGGCACAAATGGAACTTCCGTACTATTACAGATTAAAAGAAAGGAATAAAATGTACTGTAATAAGTGTAGAATTGCACTGTCTGTTTTCTCACATGCATCAATCAGAGTGAGAGAAACAGTGAGAGATGTTGAGACAGGTGAAAAGCGTTTGGGTAATAGTGAATTTTGACCTATTGTGCGTACCGTTTGTGGCTCTGTTATCAGGGGATAATCGCTGTATTTGGGGTAAAAAAGACAGAATTATGTATTGTGCCAAGAAGGTTGCACTGTCTGTTCGTTAACACAGGCATGAACTGATTGGCAGCTGTCTTTAGCGGAGGCTTTACCGATTACCTCCATTGATCAAAGCATTCGGCACGGTGAGTGACGTCACCTCCCAAAACAAACACGCCCCCTAGTTTAGTCCCGCCCCCTCAAGTTGATTGACAGCTTTCAGTGCAAACATCGGAAATTCAAATACAAAAGGAATTGCGATTCCATTTGAGTTTTGGCAGGTTATATGCGCGGCGCAGAGAGAGTGAAAAAGCAAATATGGTAATTAATATTGCTATTTAAATATGACAGGCTCATAACTCGTAAGACATGGGAAATATAGTTGCAAATAGACTTTGGTTTTTCAATTGAAATGTGGCAGTCACTGTGCGTTCGCGAACGATAATGCAAGATTTGCAATTGCATTTGGATTATGTCACAATTTATGCGTCCACATATGGAAAACGCAATTGAAAATACAATTTGCAATTCTATTGAAAATATCCCGGAAAATCCTTCCATAATCAACTGCCAAATGTGCATCAAATCCAAAGTTTAAGATGGTCGAACTGAGGCGAAAACAGTATGAGTGTTAGTATCAAAACAGCGTGAAATCTGACTCGATTCTTATGCAGTCTTGTCATTTCTTTGCGTAAGGGAAATTAAAAGGCAGTTATTATATTTTGAAGGATGAACTCTTTTGACTTATGACATAATGCAAAAAAAAAAAAAAAAAAAAAAAAAAAATGGAAAAAAGAAAAAAAAGGCGCATAGATATTACCATACTTCCTTAGTTGATTAATCACAGTACATTAAGAAAATATTTTTGTATGTTTTTTTTTTTAATGTTATTTTTAAATACGCAAATGAGACGCTATCTAATTAGGCTATATATGGACTAATTTGCATATATTTCTGAAATCTATGAAATCTGAACATGGAATAAGGCCAGGTTCAAAATCCTTTTTAATTTAGTTGACATATTAAAGTTTAAAGGTTTTTACAGAGGGGATTGTGGATATTCATTTTATCTCTCTGAATTATATACAAACAATCCCCTCTGTAAAACATTCAGAATATAAGAATAGGAATAAAACTGAAAGCAAAGTTTGGTTTATGTAAGTGCTACTGAAGTGGAGATCTCTGGCCATTAAAGGTAGATTTTTATAAATGAAATATAGAGATGCAAATAGAAGTAATAAAATTAGCACTTAAATATGTATTTTGGATGTTTTCTTGCTATGGACACAATATAATAGTCCTGAATAGCCCAAAATCTCAAAATTGACCAGTGTATGAAAAACAATAGTTTTGCCTGTAGTGTTTTTCCTTTATTATAGTAGGTACTTGTTATCCCGTAAAATATTTGGCCTGTATAAAAATTATTAGTTTATAGGTGTCACACGCAAAAGAGAGATTTTTTAATGATCAAATTTTCCTGTTGTTGAAGTGTTCATTCTCTTTATTGTGTTTTCAGACTATCCACTGCCAAGTGAACATGAAGAATACGGTGAAAATTTCATCCAGAGTTTTCTAACCAATCAGTGGTACGAACATGGATATTCAAAATTTAACTGCAAGTGGAAATGTCTCCGCTATCCTGCCTGCTCCATACAGTCTGTTAGAAGTCATAACCACTGCAACAGTATCAGCTGTTGTGAGTCTCATCACAATAGTGGGAAATGTTCTGGTGATGCTCTCTTTCAAGGTCAACAGCCAGCTTAAGACTGTTAACAACTACTATTTACTCAGTTTAGCTTTCGCAGACCTCATTATCGGCGTGTTCTCAATGAACCTGTACACATCCTATATTCTCATGGGATACTGGTCTTTAGGAAATATAGCATGTGACCTGTGGTTGGCACTTGACTATGTTGCAAGTAACGCATCGGTGATGAACTTACTGGTTATCAGCTTTGACAGATATTTTTCTATCACAAGACCACTTACCTACAGGGCTAAACGGACCCCGAAACGTGCAGGCATCATGATTGGCTTGGCGTGGTTGATATCGTTTATATTGTGGGCTCCACCCATTCTGTGTTGGCAGTACTTTGTTGGAGAGAGGACGGTTCCTCCTGACCAATGCCAGATCCAGTTTTTCTCAGAACCCATAATTACATTTGGGACAGCCATAGCAGCCTTTTATGTACCGGTATCCATCATGACAATCTTATATTGCAAAATCTACAAAGAAACAGAAAAACGTACAAAGAACTTAGCAGAACTCCAAGGATACCCATCGCTAGACAGCCATGAAGACTCTAAAGTACGAAAGCCAATTCTACGATGCTTTAGCTTTAAAAGCAAGAGGGATGGGACTCAAGCATCATGGTCTTCGTCCAACCAGAGTTATGTAACTAGGACAACATTGCAGTCTGAAGACTTGTGGACAAAATCAGACCAGGTCACCACCCTGAACAGTTACGCATCATCAGAGGATGACGAGCGGTCCGTCTCTGAAACAACCCCACGCGAATCATTCAAGAACCAGGAATCGACAGTCAATAAAAATGGACAGCTGGTCTGTTATGAAGACAGCAAATATGTAAGTGATCTTGCAAAATGCTCTCAGACAAACAATAAAAAATGTATGTCATACAAGTTCAAGCCAATCCTTAGCGACATCACCGCTTTGCAAGGTAGTACCGAAGCCGATAGAACAAACACAGATCATTGTCAGTCCTCAGAGCCACAGGCTCCTTCATCCACATCCTCTTCTACCAAACCAGAAGATCCAAACTTGAAGATCCAGATGACCAAGCGGAAACGAATGGTCCTCATCAAGGAGAAAAAGGCCGCTCAGACTCTCAGTGCCATTCTTCTGGCATTCCTCCTCACCTGGACCCCATACAACATCATGGTGCTCATCTCCACCTTCTGTTCTGAATGCATCCCAGTGTCCCTCTGGCATCTGGGCTACTGGCTCTGCTATGTCAACAGCACCATCAACCCCATGTGTTATGCCCTATGCAACAAGACCTTCCAGAAGACATTTTGGATGTTAGTCCTCTGCAAGTGGAAGAAGAATAGAGGAGAGGAGAAACTATACTGGTGTGGTCAAAACCATTAAGTAAAAGCAGAGATGGCGTATTGTAGAGCATGATGAGTGATCAAGATGTAACAATCGTTATATTAAAGGGGCATTAAAATTACATTTTAGTTTATGTTGTGCATACAGTGCCACAGACCACATTCCTTACCATTTTCTAGGCAATATTTTTGTGTACATATTATATTGCCATGTTGATTTGAAAAGAAAGGTGTAATTTATTAATATTTAATTTAGCTTCTATTTCCAAAGTTTTTAAGATCACTTAACGTTTACACAACAGCGTATTGTAATATTTTGAAATGTCTTAAGGCTAGGGATGGTGAGGACAATAAATAAAGATATGGACTGTGAACAAATAGCAAACATACACAGTTTATTACATGATTAACTTTTTGCGATAAAATTATTTTCATATATTGTACACCTTGGTCATGTCAGTGACACTGCATGTATAGAAAATTATTGAAATATCTGGTGTGCAAAGCAATGTTGTTGTATTATTATTACGTTTGTAGAACTGGACAGCGTTGGATATGGATCTTAAGATTTTGGAGCTGTCAAACCATCACTGTAGAGAAATACACACAAAACGACTGTAGCTTCCTTCTGGATGTGAAATTTATTCATATGGCAGAAACTCCAACAACGAAATCACTTTATACAGTTTTGCAGCATCCCCGTGTGCACTGGTCCATATTAAATAGACAAAAAAAATCATCTTTGTTGTGCCATGAATTAGATCTGAACTCACTTGAACATTAACATCATATAAACACATTTATAAATGTTGCCTGGCTGTTTTCCATTCATATTGTTTAATAAGTCTCTACTCTTTCTTTTGTGATGATGTGCCATTTAATTTGATGTGAAATAAATGTTTTAAGATGAAATTAGGCCAACTAATTGAAACATCAGTATGGATTTGGCGGGGGTTCCATCTTTCATTAATGTCTCCAGTCAAACTGAAGCTATACAACCCACCAATATACAAGCAACTGTTTTCCAGTCACTTATCATAAAATGTGGTCTTAAATGTTGATCTCCACACATTTTACCATGCAAGCATCATGCTGAGAACAGTAGACAAATAAGACAGATATTTTCCACCAGTTTATTTCCATTCAGTTTAAATAAGATTATACTTCATAGCTTAAATCTTATGCATTTCTCATCTTCATTCACAGTCTTGTACAAACCCAACAAGATATAGTAAATATTATAACCTAAAAGTTTTATTTCAAGTAGTTATGAAACAGAATTGGGGTCAACGTCACCTCCTTGGGCTGGTCTGGAAATTCACATATCACTGCAAAGATGGACCCTCATTATATATTTTTCATCTGTCTTAAACTCATGTGTGCTTCTGAAATATCCCAGAATGCTTGAGACAATCTGAGCAAACAACTACATGCTGCAAGTACTAACTTCTGCAACTGATTTTGGCTTATGCAGCCACAATGCAGCTATTGCATCAACCCAAAGCCCTCAACAGCCAATCAACAACAATATGCTAAGTTTTACTTACTAAAGATTTAATTCTCACTTTTATTCAAGTCATAACGGAGGTGAAACTGTATTGACCTCAATTCTGAGAAGGAATCATATCTGTGTGATCTTTTGCGCAGCAGCAGTAAAAGCATAGACTACCATCATGTTAATCGCATTACAAGATATTGAAATGTTTTAGCAAAACTGAATATCTCTGTCTCTGTAACTCCTCTTGGAAGAGGAATCTTGACCAGACTCTCTCACTCATTCTACTTTTAAAGTTAAAACATCCTAATTAAGCTCTATTTAAAAAAAAAAAAAAAAAAAAAAAAAAAAAGACATTCATGCCTTGCTTGATCTGTACTGGTTTTATCCATTACTAAATTTTATGTATAGTTTTCTGAGTATCATTACAATGACTAAAATTATCTGATTCTTAATGCATCCAAAGAAGACAATTAAGCATGTTAAAGTAGTACAGTGCAAACACAGTCTTGCTTCATCAAACATTTGAGTTGAAAAAGAAACTGTTCATATATTTATATATATATATATATATATATATATAAAAAAAAGAGGAAAACCAGTAAAACAGTGTTAACAAAAACCGACAAAACACGCCACTACCTCCTCTTCAGAGCAACACTTCTGCTGCCTTTGTTGCCTCCACTAGACTTACTGGAGCCCTTGGAGAACAGTTTAGTCATGAATTCAGAAACATCTGGCAATTCTGGGTTAGGGTTCAACATATTCATAGATTGCTCCATTTCCTGCAGGAAAAAGTGGACATTAAATTTTAAGAATAAAGCAATATACAGTGGATGAGAATCCCTGTTTAGGATGTAATACTTGTAGATACTACTTGCTGTTTTTCCATTACCTTTCTCATCTCAGGATCATTCGTATTTACCACCTTTGGGAGCAGGACAATGATTAATAAGGGAAGAACCATCATCATGACCTAAGGACGACAAAATATTTAGTCACGACAGCTATTAGAAACCATCAACAACACATACATAATAGCTAAATCATATTATTATAAATGTTTCTGAAAATGTGCCTTAATAATACTTAAGTTAATCTAAACTAGAGGACAAACAACTGATTAATTTCCACTGAATAAAGTGCAACCAAATACATCTAAAAAAAAAAACATTATATGATTGTACCATTGGGTTCATCAGAAAATCAGTCCAGCCCCAGGTTTCCCGCTTCATGAAGTACGTGTGTGGACCACTGGATCTGATCTGTAGAGGGTACGACTGTCGAATAACTTCAGAGGTTTTGATGTAATTTACCAAGCGTGCCCTATGGTTCAATAACATTCTGAAGTTAACTTAGGTGTTCATGAAATCACATATTAGAAGAAGGTAAGAAATATCTACCTCATTTTCCCTTTTGAGGTAATGTCCACCCGAACAGGATCAAATCTGAAAGATGGTGATACGATTTCAACCACATATGAGCCAGAGGGCACATCGTTGACAGCAAAGCTCCCATCAGTCCTGCAAGGGAAACTGATGTGGTTAATGGTGTAATCTTGGCAAAACGTTTAAAAGGTATGCAATATTACATACAACCTAAACATTTTCCACAAATACATTAGAAAACGGATTTATATAACAAAAAGCGAGATCATTATAACTGATATTATGTCATTTATTGGGACACATCGAGGACTGACACACAAATTAACATTTATATCACTCTTTTTGACGTTAGCATTTCTCGTGATATAACTCACTTGAGAAAACCAACATATTCCTCTCCTTCCACCAGGATTCGGGCTGTGGAGATCCAGTCTTGTGTTTTCACTCCGGGAACAATCGCTCGTCCTTCAATTTTGAAACGGTCTCCATTCGACAGAGAGCCTGCTACAGGCCCAGACTCTGCGTCGGAAAAACACCATGACACCGCAGACAGAGCCTGCAGCGCCACATATACATATAGTAGACGCTTCATTTGTTGCATCGTGTTTTGTCACACGATATATATGATGTTTAAAATGTACAATATTTCACTACGCGTCAACCTGGACCACGGGAACAGGACTCAGCTGAAGGAAGTAAACGGTAAACGGAACTCAGAACGCGGAGACCGGAAGAGCATCTGTTACACCACGTGATTATCCTTGAGGCGGGTCTATTTTTATGGGCGGGGGTTTCGAATGGGAGTCCATTCGGTTCTTTTAAACAGTTCGTGTTGAAAATAAATAAATAAATACAATAGATAAATAAATAAATAAATCACTGCGGTGCATCAATTCGTTTGAGAAAATATGCACATACTGCTGTTTATTGCGTTATGTGTTTATTTTGTATTTTCTTGTCTCCTGGTTCAGTTTGTTGCGCTGATTTTTTTTAAAACTTTTAAAAATATATAATTTGCGATTAAACCCAATTTAGTGTACACTGATAAATAAATACATACACTCATTACTAATTGAGACAAAAATATTTTCCAGTATATTTATATTGTACTGCGTTCCCATCGGTCAATGCTTTGTTTCACTACATATGCTCTATAATGTCAACTAACTCAACTCCATGATCCGTTCTCAGATCGAGTTAATGAGTCAAGTTAGTTGATTTGTAAACGAATCGTTCAGACATAGTTGCATCTCCGCTGAATATTACTTTAAATCAGTCTGCAAATTTATCACAGCTTGTTTTTTAGTCTTAATCAGTCAGCAAGTTTTCTGACAACGTCATATTTATTTTTGATTGGGGCTGTGCATGCACATTATTGTTATGATCATTTTCATCTTAGTCAACGTGTAAATAAAACGTAAATATTCATATAAACTTCAAAAAACATTCAGTTTATGGAGATTTATTTGAAAGCTGATTAAAAGAAAAATCACTATGTACACATTACACTCAAATATCCATTCATGATCAGGCAATGGACAACAACACACTAATAACTTAAAACTCCTGCAATTCAAGTGCATGACTGAAAAAACATCTGATAAATGTACACTTACACAATCACATCCACTTAAGCAGATTCACACCATAGCACTACAAATGCAACAGTTAAAACTTCTGCTTGGCACTTCAGTGAGTTGCCTGATTCCAGAGAGTCTCATGGAGTTGATTATGTGCCCCTAAGCAAGTCCACTTCAATGTGAAGCAGTCATTCAGTGCCTGCAGGAAGAGTTCCTCCTCCAGTGCTGAAATCAGAGTGTCTGAATTGTACAGTTCATGTATCCACAATTCACCACAGCCTACTGAGCTTCAGATTCACCAGCTCCAAGCCAATCAAAATCTTAAAATGCTCCAAGGGTTTGTAGTGGTTATCTCCATAGTGTGCTACAATGATACATCAGCGCAGTTGTGACACATATGATTCTATAATCTGTGAAAGAGAGGACAAGAAAGGAAATAAAGTGTTACTGTTTTTTTGTGAACAGTTGCAATTTTTCACTTGACTAGGAAAAAATAAAACACCTTCGCTGTTTCTCCTACAGTTCCTGGAAGTGAGCTTAAGTGTCTCTTCCCCTCCCACAGTTCAAGAAGCATCGTCTTCATTGCCTGAACATTCCTGCTGGATGCAAACATATTCAGTTACACCTTCCAGGCAACATTTACAGGTGCATCTCAATAAATTAGAATGTTGTTTATTGGTCTTGAATCTATGAATTATTCTAATTTGTTGAGATAGTGAATTGGTGGGTTTTTGTTAAATGTGAGCCAAAATCATCACAATTAAAAGAACCAAAGACTTAAACTACTTCAGTCTGTGTGCACTGAATTTAATACACGAGTTTCACAATTTGAGTTGAATTACTGAAATGAACTTTTCCATGACATTCTAATTTATTGAGATGCACCTGTATAAGCTGTTCTGATCTTTTATTTTCGTATATACATATAAAAATGAAGCACCTGTCATTTGAAAAGCCATCGTGCAAGCTTTTGTTGTTAGTGGAGAGCTCAGACCACCATTTTTTAATGATAGATTGAACCCAGTGTAAAGCTACGATGAGGTGTCTGGAAAAGATTCAACCGTTTGAAAGATTAATTTAAACTTGTGCAAAATGTAAAATGATAATAAACAACAATAGCAAATAAAATTACTTACTCTTCATATTTAGTGTTGAGAATAATTTTCACTTGTGGTAAAAGGTCAACACAACAGCCTATTGAAATACACGGCTGTTCTTCCTGAAGACTATAGAGGGAGAAACTGGCATGAAACAACATATCCATCAAATCTACAACGTGACAACAATGACAAATTTTTACTTTAAAGGGGTGGTTGATTGTGATTTCATTTTTTTAACGTTAGTTAGTGTGTAATGTTGCTGTTTGAGCATAAACAATATCTGCAAAGTTACGAAGCTGAAAGTTCAATGCAAACAGAGATATCGTCTTTTAAAATTCTGGCAGTTTAATGCCTACAAAAACGACTCGTAGGAACTACAACGAGTTACTTCCCAGGTCTGTTAAGTCATGAACCCAGATAAACCCCGCCCCCGGGAACACACAGCAAAGGGGGCGGGGTCATGCTGTGCTGCTTTAGAGAAGAGGAAGAGAAAACTAGCTGTGCACGTAAAAATCTATTCATATATGAATCGCGATTCTGTCTTCTAACGATTCTAATGGATTCACAAGTTTCAAAATCAATGTTCTAAAGCAGCGGTTCTTAATACTGTTACTCGCGTCGCTTGCTCTGCACGTCTGCACCTCTCTCTCTCATTCAGGTCATCAGCTCAGTGAATACTTATTTTCACATTGCTGTGAGAAGCGTTATACATGGACGCGCGTGCGGTTGCCATACTGTATTAAAGCTTTAATCAGAATAAAACCATATATTAAAAGCTAACATGGTAGTATTTACAAATAACAGCGTATCTAAAAGTATGAGACAACAACAAACAAAAAACTTAGGCCTACCATTAAGAGCTGTGCTTGCACAGGTTCTGCACGATCCTCTTCACTAATATCCCCCGTGTCTCAAACTGATAAGCAATATAGACAACGCCATTGTTTACAATACAGCCGGAGCACATGCCACTGAGCTGAGGGGCGGGACGTTCAGACCAGCCTCTCTCGTGAAACCAACACGGAAGTGACTAAAACTGCAATTCATCGACTGGCCGCTAGAGGCTGGCTCCAAAAGGGAGTCAGTCCCATAGACTCCCCATGCCCAACTTTACAGCAGAAAAAAATATGTTTACAGCCTGGTACAAAAAGTGGTTTTGGTCTATATAGATAATTTTGCCCTTCATGACAACTGTGAGGGGGGTGAATTTTTTTATAACTCATCCATTTAAATTATATTAAGCCTTAAAGTTCTGCATAATTAAGGGCGTGGCCACTTGAGTGACAGGTGGATTGCCGCTGCTGTCACCACCGTCGAGCTAAGTGGGCGTGGTTTCAGCAACCAGCTCCCGCCTCTTTGCCCATTTTCGATTATCCGGGAGTGACGCGCTGCCAAGATGGCGACGGCCAGCTCTGCCTACTTTATGCTTCAAAAACGCTCTTCAGAAACCTACGGGTGACGTCACGGACACTACGTCCATGTTTTTATACAGTCTATGGTTCAGACGTGCACTAGAGGCGGTTTAGCCAATCACAACACACTGGACCAGCTAACCAATCAGAGCCCATTGTGTATTTCTGAGGGAGGGGCTTCATAAAAGCAGGAAATGATCAGCGCGTTTTATCAGAGAAGGGACAGAGCGGTGTGAAATAAAGGTAAAATATGTGAAAAATAATGCGTTTTTTTAAAAACAAAGCATTAACACATTTTACTGCACCCCATAAACACAATCAACCCTAGAAAAAAACAGTCAACCACCCCTTTAAATAGGTTTTTAAATAGGCTACCTTTTAGTAAGTACAGGCAAACAGTCAACAAGCACCCCTGTGTCTTGTATTCTGAGAAAAAAAAAAAAAATAGGTTAACATGGTATTCATAAAATGTAGAATTGCAAGCATCAATTATACCAAAAATGTGAGAAAAAGGGTAACTGTAAACACAAATCTATATACCTGCAATATTTACATTACTGTTCAAATATTGAATCTATGATTTATTTTAATGTTTTTGAAAAAAGCCTCTTATGCTCACCCATTGTTTCATTTATTTGATCAAAATACCACAAAAACAGTAATATTGTGAAATATTCATGTCAAATGTCAAAATGCAAACCTGTTCAAGTATGCCACTAGTTCACTTGCATTTTTCCGCCAAAGAGTCAAAGCAACATTCAGTCTCAGATTTCTTCCAAAGAGTACATGAGTCATTGCTTCGTGGTCTTTTGATAACTGAAATTCAACAAATCATTAAGTTAGTACAAATAATACAATTTTATGATAGATCACAACACAGACATAGAGGGGTTGATTGCTATATCATCATCACATGTGGACAATCATGAATAAGAATGAACAGGAAAGTTTCAGCTTAGAATGATAAGAACATAATCAGCACAAGCATTAGCATGCAGAATAACTCACCTCAGTGAAATAATCACTGTATTTGGAGCCAGCTCCTGCCATTTTTGAGGTGTCTGTTGAGTTCACAGGGAACCCACAGTTGTCGCCGTAAAGAATAGCCTGCACGTCATCAGCACAGGTCAGTTCATTTTCTTTGTTTGCCATGTCAGATGTCCTGCTTGCGGTGGGCGATCTCCGACATGCTCTTGATCCCACCCCAGAGTGACGCGTTTTCTTCTTGCTAACCACCGCTCGCTTCGCTTTGCTGTATTTGTGCACACAACGGCCCACTGGAAATCTGTCGGATGGAGAATAATGCATGCTCATACTTTGTAACTGACATTTTACAATGTCAGCTTGTCAAAGCAAAGAATAATACAAAAGGTCATTAAGTTTGTACTGCTATTTCCCAAAAACATACCTCTCTTGATCGGTTTCGTCCTTAAGTGAATAATCCACCTGAAAAGAGACAACCGTTAAAGCCAGCATTTCAAATCCGTCAGGTTTTAAAACACTAGGCATCATACACTTGCCCACTTTGTAAATGGTAACAGAAAAACTGAGGATCATAACACACTAATACGTCTATCATATACTATGTGAGTTTCTGTGTTGACACATTCAGACTACAATATTGGGGCAAAATCGAGGCAAAAGTTGTGTAGTGTATTTCAGCATGAATATTGTATTTGTAAACTGAAAATTAATCCCACCATGCACATACATTACAAACAATGTCTATTTTAAGGTAATTTTTACTCACCTCCCTCATGTTCTTCTCATCTCCAGAACAAACCATACGTTTGAGAAGATCATGGGGCTGGGCCTGCTTGAGCCTGTGGACTTCTGCATTACTTCCAACATGACTTCCAGTGGCCATAATAAGGGACTCTAAAATACAATGCCAAAAAACACATTAGCCAGCACAGGATGCATGATGTTGTTAAAGCAAATAGCTGCGGTTTGTTTGTTCAAAGCCTCCATTGTGTTGCTTCTCCTTTACAGATAAGAATCATAGTATAATCAAATTCGTATTAAAACGAGTCAATTGATCTTCATGAAATATTTAAATGTAAAGCTTCTGCTATTGTTAGACAGTCTGCCACAGTAGCAGGTTTTGACTATATCAAATTTTTGGTTCCAAGAACGTTCAGTTAGATTTGGTTATAAAATAAAAACTAAAAATAACCATTAAAAAACGTTATGTATAGGGTTTCTTTAGGTTGTCACACACACACAAAACGTTATTTGGTTCAAAAAAATAACCAAAAGGAAACCATATGCTAACATTAAGACAACGTTCTGGTTTTGCTAGAATAAGAGCCGTTCATAAGGGCTGTTTCAAAACCTATCTAGACAATAGTATATATGCTATGCGCAAGTTATGACATTCATATCATGCTAGTGTGAAGAATATCGCATAATTCATTACCACATACACAAGACATACTTTATAATTTTCAGACGGACGTCTTACCACGTAGCACGTTACGCTGAGGACGATTCTATGAAACGTTTGAATCAAACCTAACTAATAAATTTCAGATTAACAATATATATGAATATTCCTGGAAAATGTCTAGACATCTGTCAGACGGGGCTTGAGGCCTCCAATGATGTGACGCTGCTGTTTAGGTTTAGGATCTCTTAGCACTGGCGAGCTAATTAAGTCAACTACACTTTGACAAACAGTCAATAATCTTTGACTAAATTGCAAAAGACAAGTCTAGAGATTAGTCTACACTCACACTGGCCTGTGCATATCAAAGCAGATGATGAAAACACACCAGATAGCTAACGTTAGTTGCTGAACAAACAAGTAAGGCTAATCACCTGCTAGCAAACAAGGACTTAGCACGTACAAAACCTGTAACTTGTAACGCTGTCAATCCTCACGTATTTCGTAAGCACCCACCATAACATTGTGTAAAGTTGTCTATGCATCCTAAAGCACGTTATATATCCGAGAGCGTTTCCATTCACATCCAGGAAGAAACGGGAATTTGAGTGGATTTCAGAGGGAAGGGAGGACCATTCAAATAAATACAAACTTGAAATGCTGGGACGGGTGAAGCACCGGAGGATTGAGGGTTTAGCGACATCTGATGGGGCATTAATGGAACTGCTCGGCTTTGGAAAAAAACATTTCACTAGTTTCTCCACCAAAGAGTTAAAATTGCGCACTCTTAGAAATTTCTCAACCAACTTCATCCTAGGATGCTTTTCCAACAAAACAATGAATGGTTTCCATGCATCCCAGACACTTGGCTGTGTTTCTTCACAATATAGACCAACTTACATTTTAAGTATGTTTTAAGTTGCAGTTTATATTTTTTGGCATTTTAATTTTCATTAGAGGTCTATTATTTTAATACATTAATAAAAATGTATCAGTTGAAATACTTTGAAGTCATCCTGCAACCCCTCTGGAGGTTTGCTAAGGCCCATTAGTGGGCCCTGGTCCCCCGGTTGAGAACCACTGTTTTATATTAATAAATAAAAAAGCATAAGCCTTCAATAAAAAGGTTTTTAAGATCATCAAAAATATACATCAAGTAGGTTTCACTGTAAATTTCAAGTATTTAAGTATGTGGAACAGAAATATTCCTGGAAAAATAAAACATTGTAAATAAAGGGCCTTATTAATAATTTCATTATTATGCAATGCTGCTTTAATCTTCAGTAAGAATCTTGTTAGAATTGATGTTTGTTAATGGTAAGATCCTTTTACATCTCATGACCTTAAGTTCAAAGGTTTTATCAAAGGTGATGACTATCATAGTAGTGCTGATGTGATCATTAGGCCATGAAATGCTCCATGAAACCACAAACTGAAATAATGTGACATACAGTTACTGTGATATAAGCACTTAGAGGTTTGAGGGTGATATCATACAGATCCCGTGTGTAAGCAAATAAATTCACGTTTCATTTATGAATTATCTTTCACCAAGGTTCTCTTACCGTCACTCAATCATAATAAATACATTTAAGATAGTGAAGTTCAGCAAAACCACTTACAATGGATTTAAATACAGTGAATATTGTCATTAAACTACATCTTGGAAGGATCTACTGGTGTAGAGTGATATGAATGCAGGAATATTTGTGAACTGAACTGAAATTGATTTGAATGTACAGAAGCAGCACACTGCCAACAGATTTTTATCAAACTCTTTTCTGTTCTAAAATAATTTCTGAAGTTAAGCTAAAAAAAAAAGCAGTGCCATTTCTTGAAGAATGTCTCATGGAAGACAAATCTGACCACAGTTCAAATAAAAAGCTGTTGAACTGACGGGGAAAACTGAATAAAATAGCCGACATTAGGACTCATATTCAGACAGCCATCAAAAATTCAGCATCCAGTTCCACCCTTATTTGGGTTGCGCAAGTCTTTCAATAAAAATAATACTAATAGTTACTCTTTCAAGAGTCACCATTAGACTGTAATAATAGCTACTATTTCAATATGTGTAAAACTAGTCTAATACAAAAAAAAAAAAGTCTAAAGATAAACAGACTTCTTTAGTTTTTGGAATGAAAATGGCAGACAGGAAACAAAAATTCAGTTTTCACTGCACTAGTTTAAAACAAAATATTGGAATTGCATTTGACTGACTTATAAGAGATTTCATTTACTTTGTTGAAATATACAGACATAAGTATTCAATTTGTCAAAAGATTCAGATGTACACTACCATTCAAACATTTAGGGTCATTCCGATTTTTTAAAGTGTTTTTGAATGAAGTCAAATCAATGAAGCTGCATTGATTTGATAAAAAAACACAGTAGAAACAGTACTGTTGTGAAATATTATTGCAATTTAAAGGTAGTTAGTTTTCTATATAAATATGTGAATCTAGTTTTCTATATAAATATGTGAATCTGAATTTTCAGCAGATTCAGATTCTTTTGTAACATTACAAATGCCTTTACTGTCACTTTTGATCAATTTAATGCATCCTTGCTGAATAAAAGCATTAATTTCTTTCTGCCAGTCTGTCTTAGCACTCAGTCTTAATAAATGAACAGGTTGTAAGCACATAGATACAGACTATTGGATCCGCTTTTCCCCTCTATTTTACAGATACTATAGCCACATATGATATTTGCAGGTGATTATATCTGTGAGGGAGGCTGAGTTGCAGTTCATATTTCTTTTGCAGCAGGTAAGCATTCAAACTGACATTTGATATAGAAACAATTCAGGCTTATAAAATTTTGTTCCTTCAATGGATATCAAATCTGACATTTATATTAGTATGACTAGGCAGACCTCCACCTGTGATGTAACATATTAGATGAATAGTAAAGAGGGGCTTGACACATCAAGTTGCCATCTGTCTTTTCCTGTATTGCTCATCTGTTCTCCTCTTCACCAGATTGTTGAGATCTCTGAGGTTTTGGGATTATGGCTCTCATTTCACCTCTAATGACAAAACCTGGAATAAGGCTGATGGGCCGAAGGATCTGCTTATGGTGTGAAATACATCAAAAATACAAAATATTAACTGCATTTAAAGCATGAATTTACAGACAAGATCATCTTAAAGCATGTATAATTATAACTGAGTGCTTACATCTTAGAGACATCAGAGAGAGTAATATATCAATGATTCATTTAATCAGTTAAGAAGTAAGAAATCCACTTTTCACTCATTTACAGGATGGTTCCTTGTGCTGACTTGTAGGATTGACATTTACAAAAGAAATATTAGTCAATATCTTTTGAGATCACCCTTCAACTGTCTTTTTTTTCTTCTTGCCAAAAGGTAATATATTAGCTGGATGGTACAGAATGTTCAAAACTGACAAAAACTGATCTAGGATCATTCATTTTGAGTGTCCTCTGGACGGCTTCCAAAACACCACATTTCATGCAACCACCAGATGGGGATGTGAAGCTGTGGAAACTTAAGTGCATAAGCGTCAGCTCTTATTTATTAGCTGTCACAACTCAATCTCAAGCGTTCTTTTGTGGTGTAACCATACTTTTTTGAACATATTGCAATTTGTTTAAACAATAGAGCCTCAAATTCAAGCCTCAAATTAGCATTAGTAATAGTTTAACCAGTCATCTTTTGTCTTAGAAACTCTCTGATCATATTAACCCTAAAATAAACTTTGACCTCTGAACTCATCTTTGTTTGGTTAACCTGACTTTAAACCTGGCTTAGAATAAATACACTCATGAGATTATGTTCAATACAGCTGTTTAGTTTTCCTCTATAATATCCACCTCTAGTGACATCTCAAAGTTCAAACTTA
Source organism: Spinibarbus caldwelli (assembly GCA_039654775.1). Classification (NCBI taxonomy): domain Eukaryota; kingdom Metazoa; phylum Chordata; class Actinopteri; order Cypriniformes; family Cyprinidae; genus Spinibarbus; species Spinibarbus caldwelli. The sequence continues at coordinate 18,940,043 of CM077241.1, read as the reverse complement.
TCTCACATGTGCCCTAACAGAAGAAATCAGCTTCAAAACTAAACAAAAAGCCATATTTCTCTGCCAGTAATGTGAGACAGGGTTCATTTTCCCCATTTGTTTATATATATATTTTTAAATTCTGTAAGTGCACAATTACTGACACTTTAGTGTTCATATCAAGCATGAAATTAGCAAGCAAACAGAACAATATTTACTTCAGCTGGCATCCTGTCTGGCTAAATGGCATATGACAAAAGATTTATACAGCAATATAATAAATCTTTCACATAAATGACAAACACTCTTAAAGGTTTCATAAAGGAGGTTTCACTGTGATGCTGTAGAAGAACCATTTTTGGGTTCTCTAAAGAAGCTATCAGTGCACATTTCTTATAAGAACTATTTTTTCCTAGTATGAAGACCATTTTAATAATCCCACTACAAAAACCTTAATGAAAACTATAAAAGCCTAAATGTTCCATAAAGGTTAAAGGACCTTTTTAGTGCTTTGTATCTCATTTTTAAACTTGACATCCTCCATCACTTATGTTATACTGAAAATTGTGGGCAAAATATTTTACAACAATTAATCTTTTGTGTTCCACAGGAAGGAAAAAAAATAATTTGGATTTGGAACATCATAGAAGGTAAAACAAAAGGCATTAATCAAGACAAGTTTTTACAAATATGATCCATAGTCCATACTTAAATCTGTTTTGACTTGTTAGAGGGAATGAGGTCTGAAAAAACATTTGAAAACTCTAAGGATGTGATCAGCTCTTTCAAAATCATACAACTCGCTGCACGTTTGAATAAATAAACACACATACAAGCTAAGACCAGACAATACAACGCTGTGTGATGAAATTAGAAGAGGAAGTGCTGGAAAAACAGCATGGAGGGAAGGAAAACAGTCCAGTTGTTTTTCAGCCAGTTTTTGCTGGGCATGAGAAGATTGACAGGGCTGGGATTCCAGATCCCAAAAGGCTGGCCGGACTCTCTCCTCTCTGCAGGGAGGTAAGATGATATCTCGAGTGGTGTATGAGACTTGACTGCAAATTTAGAGTTCATCTGCCAACTTTCAGCAGAGATGAATTCATCTTAATGGTACCCATGGACTGAAACCTGCCTCTACAGAAAGCTTGTGCAGAGACGTACCTCGCCTGAAAGAGATTGATCAACATTGTTTTAATGCAGCCATAAGTAATGTATGAACACTGCCCTATAAATAAACAAAAGGTAAATGCGACTTTATATCTCTCAATGTGATTAAATCTTGTTGCTACTTACCTCACATGATGAAAGGTTTGGAACAAAATGAGACCCGTTCACACTATTAGCATTTAATAGACGAAAACATTCAGTTTATCATAAAAGCCAGTTCATGCCAAGGACAATAACTATAACAATAAACGATCTAATTTTTGGAGAACAGGGAAGTGATAGATCACAATGATAATGATGACTATGAACAATAGCAACATTGTTAAAAATCACTTTCAAAATGTTCTTTTTCCATTTGATGAACAATAAAACCATTGACAATCAGAATCTACCCGACGTCAAGGAACGTGAGCATATAGTTCTTATAATAAACAAAATATTATCTTGAGTTGGTGTGGACATGAATATATTTACCATTGTAGTTATTTTTTATAGTTATTCTTGGTGTTAATGGGCCTTAAGCGTAATTTGGTCCACCAATTCTGATTGGCTGGCAATGTTTTTATTGTTCATCAGATGAAAAAAAAAAAAAAAAATCGTTCTGAAAGTGATTCCAACTATTTGTTCTGTCATTATCATTAGTTGTAGTATGGACGTTTTTGGTCTCATAGAACTGTGTGAATGGGCCTCAAATGATGACTGAATTTTCATTTTTGAGTAAACTATCCCTTTAACATTTGTACAGCTCTGTGGATGGCATCTAACACAAAAGATGCTTTCATTGTTTCATCTTTTTAAGCAGCCTAAACACTAGAGTTCAGCCAAATTGCACATATGCCAGCATTCTGAATCACGTGCAGATTTGAGTATGTATTACACAGGCTGTTCTGTTTTATGTACGGTTTCCCTTGTGTATTGAATCGATAATGTACTGTAGATTTTCACAAGATGGGTTACTTCCTGACTGTGCCAAAGTTCCTCAGAGGACCCTGACATCAAACAGCCACACATTTTCATATGATCGCGCGAGTGTGGTTTTTCACAACAAATTACATTTACCACAAACTTAGAGAAAATAGTTTCCATTTGGCTTTTCACAGTCCACCCTTTGACGAGTGATGCAGCAAGGCCTTAGGAGTGTGATATCAGATGAGCTAAGAATGCTAATTGACTCAAACGCTTTACATTTTTGCATTTGGAAGACACTTTGGTAACACTTTAGTATAGGGACCAATTCTCGCTATTAACTAGTTGCTTATTAGCATGCCTATTATTAACATATTGGCTGTTTATTAGTACATACAAAGCATATATTCTGCATGACCATATTCTACATCCCTAATCCCAATACCCAAACTCAACAACTACCTTATTAACTATTAATAAGCAGCAAAGTAGGAGTTGAAGAAAAAGACGCAATTATTGGTTTGCTACTGGCGATAATTGGACCTTAAAATAAAGTGTGACCGACACTTTTTAACCAAAGCAGCTTCATTCAATATACATTTTAAAAGTCTATGTTCTCTGGGAATCAAACCCATGACCTCAGTTACTAGTGCCCTGCTTTATCCATTTAGCTACAGGAACAATTAAAAAGCAGTAAAAAAGTGTTAGCAGAAACATGAAGGACAACTTTTTCAGGTAATAAGACTAATTTTACTAATGCACCACATTGTATACTGTGTGTAGGTTGGTTAAACGTGTGAATGTCATGAAATCTTTACCATATGGTTGTAGGAGTCACGACGACCGCACACACGATCCAGCTGTAGTCTGAATGATACCAGAATCACTCTGGGCGTACTTTCAGAATTTCAGACACATTCAGACCAATAAATCCATAGCAGATTCATAAAGGGCCACCAAATTGTCAACAAGCCCTGAGGCCACACGCTAAGCAGTGAGACTCTAGCCCAGCATCAGTTCATCTGTTCTTCCTTTTTCATGGGTATCCAGGCACTGAGTCACCTTTTGGCTTACTGCTCATGACATCACTGTCATATTTCATACAGAAACCAATGTGACAGAGCGAGAATAAGCCTTGAAGTTCAGAACTTCCAATAGATGAGGACCAGAGTTACAGCTTTGCAGTATTTTTTGTTGTTTATTCTCATCTGCCTAGCAAACAAAAGAAACATCTGGGTAATGCAAACATTTCAAACAGGAGTTTAAACACTTTTCAGTACAATTAGAAGAATAATTGTCGAAATTAAAGTGATAGTTCCTTGTTTACTCTTGTTGTTCTAAACCTGCATGACTTTTTGAAGAATAATGGTAACCAAACACTTTTGGTTGCCATTGTATTCCATTACGGACAAAGAACACTGAAATTATGGGGTGAGTAAATTGTGATAGAATTGTAATTTTTGGGTGAACTATTCCTTAACTATTCAAAATAACAGTTCTGTTTTTGATACTGTTTATCTTGAGTAAAAGTACTGTAAATTGTTCACTGAAGTTATCCAGGTTCACTTGAATTCAGCAACGGCCGACAAATTTTGCTCTCCAGAAATCTCTTGGAAGTTGCTACTGTAGCTTAAATATGATCAAGCTCTGTGTCATTCTGTTATTGTTAAATATGTCCACTCTGGTTACGTTCTCTGAGAATTTCCACATAATTCTGAAGTTCAAACAGGGACACGGACCAACAGTCATCGAAGATGAAGATCTACTGCTGCTATTATTTGAGTGAGAGTTTCCGAACTGTTTTGTTTGATTATCCATCAGAGGAGAGAAGGATCTTGTCAAGTGATCACGTGCAGCCTGACACTGGAATATACTCAACAAAATTACCCTGAAAAACAAAACAAAAAATCTGCTGTCAAGCACAAAGAAAAATTTTGCCTGTCCATTGTTGATGTTTCCTCAGCTTATTGTCCAAATGTGCTCCAAGATGTTAAAAGACCATTCTTTTCTCATCACTGTGACAAATTTACATCAAAACACTTTCAATTAGCTTCAACAGATGATTTTGATCAGCACAATCAAGCCATTTTCCTTCATGTCTGTCATTGAGGTTAAGGTGATCAAGGCGGATAGACAAACAGGCGCATGGGAAAATATTGTAACGACAGAATGTTTGAGGCTACTTGTAAATGTTTGAGGCAATGTAAACACAGCAATGCACGTTATTCACACACTGGGACAAATATTGACTAATACTAAACTCCCACACACGCTCAGAGCCAAAGTGGAAGCTGTTGGCTGATTCCATTCTGATTACACACAGACTTAAACTTGGACCCTCATACATGCAATGACACCGGCTGGGAGAGGTTCAATTCTGAACTGGTGTCTTTCATACACCTTTTTTTTTGGAAGAAATTGATACTTTTATTCTTACTTTTATTAAATCGATCAGCTGTGACAGTACAGACATTTATAATTGTACAAAAGATTTCCATTTTAAGTAAATGCTCTTTTTAGACTTTCTATTCATCAAAGAACCCTCAAAAATCACAGTTTTCACAAAAATATTAAGCAGCACACCTGTTTTCAACATTGATAATAATGTATGACCATGTGACACTTAAGACTTGAGTAATGGCCCCAGAAAATTCAGCTTCAGCATCACATGAATAAATCAATTAAAATTGATTAAAATGCAAAAAGTTATTCTGAACTGTAATTATATTTAGCAATATTACTGTTAAATTTACAGCATTTTTCAGTAAATAAGTACAGCACTGGTGAGCACAAATGACCTCTTTCAAAAAATGTAAAAATAATCTTCCACACATTTTGAATTTTTGTGTGGTTGTGTGTGTGTATACTGTATATACAATAGTGTATTCACTTAAGATGAAGTCTTTGATAGCCTTATACATGACATAAGCATACAATGTAAGTATATGTCATTAATTCTTGTTAAAAATTGGTATGCTTATAAGTAGCCTTTACAATTCACACCTGTGCCCGCAATCTGTGTATAACTCTCAGCTCTGGTTAACACATTTCACCATGTTAAATAATCCAGCACAAAAATGCTAAAAAAAAAAAAAAAAAAGTCTGCAGAATCTGTCTGAGCCTGTACATTATTCATCATGTCTAGTCTGCAGAAAGGAGAGGATAGACAAATGTTTGCTGTACTGGGTTTACAGCTCAACCAGAGACATCAGAGCTGACTTGCATTATTGTTCCAAACAGAAGAAGTTTCTCATTTTAACAAATTCCAGTCACTGACACCACAACAGCTGCTACCTCCAGATTTCCCAAGAAGATAAGAACCATTTTCATTTGAGTGGAGGCAACACCATGCTTGAGTATTTAATTTCATTATATCATGTAATTAATAATTACAAATATGTATTTAAAAATGAATTGAAATGCTTTATGTACAGTAATATTCACAGTTAATGGTAATGACACCAACTGAATGATTTATGTCTACCTAACTTGAATCAGAACAAGCATGATATGATATTATATGCTTAACCTAATTACATTTATGACTATTTTGTGCAGTAAAGTGTCTACTGATGGACCAGATCTCCACAGCTGTGTTGTGGCCGCAGGGATTTGGTCACGTTCATGCAGAGTCTGCCAAGGTTTACATCAATGTTCTGAAGAAAAATAAGTAGGATAGGGTTAATGTTTCATTACTTCATTGTAATACACTATAAACGGTTGGCATGGACTTTAGCATTTATATTTGCTATTCAAAGTTAAGGGCCTTTAATGACATGGAACAGCTGTCAAGTGGACCTACTGTAAACACAACCACAACTTAGAACAAGCGCAGCTCAGTCTGATACAGTGATGGGAACAATCGTCGCATGCTACGTGCTAGCCTGAACCTCAAAGGCATTTTTGTTTCCCAGAACAGTTCGGCATGGCTACAAATCCCTGTGGAGTTGCAAACATCTAATGTGGAAAGTGTAGAATGAGCTACTGAATGTAAGAACACTGTGAAAAGAGGCAGAACATGTGTGGAAAGCTGACCTCTCTCTGCTCGCAGACATGATGTGTGTGATTTATGAATATAGCCTAGATGCGGATAGGTAATTATTGCTGCTCCAGGATAACACTGCCTGTAACTGTGTTGTAAAATCTCCATAAAAAGGAGACACCGCATCCTTATATTCATCACTTACCACACAATTATTCACAATCACAAACTTATAGAACTATCAGCTGAGATGATGTTTTTCTTATTATTATCAATGCTGAAAAAACAGTTGTGCTACTAAATGTTTGTGGAAACATGATATATATATATATATATATATATATATATATATATATTTTTTTTTTTTTTTTTTTTTTTCAGGATTCTTTAATGAATAGAGTCTTTACTGTCACTGTTGATCAATTTAATACATCCTTGCAGAGTAAAAGTATTAATTTCTTTTAAAATAAAATATTACCAACCTCAAAATTTTGACAAGTAGTGTATATTATCTGTAACGTCCAATAAAAGCATTACACTTCAGGGCTGCGTGCCATTTAATCTGCTTGTATCTAATTAGCAGCAAAGCCCAAGCTTTGTTATTACAGAGGGACTGACTTAAAATCATGAAATTTAAGCACCAACAATTCCTTGTCCTTTGACCCTCTACTGCTGCCCATTAACATTAGGAATTATAAAAACATTCAAAGCATGACTGGAATGGAGGGAATCCTCTTGGCAGCAAAAGAGCAATGCATGGCCGAATACAAAGCGTATGTGTTAAACTTGTCTGGAAAGAAAAATTACAGCAGGGGGACAGTTTAGTAGCATAAATCAGAAAGATGATATAAACAATGAACATTTTTTTAAAATTGTGAATTATTTGGGCATACAAATTAAATCCAAACTATACTTATTTAGGTTAATAAAAAATAGCCTTTTTAATGTATGCTGCTCTAGGCAAACTAGCCTTTCTGGGCCTTTTACACACGTCAAACATGATGATTATAAACTGTGATTATAAACTGTCTGAAACCGTATCCAGTTCACCTCTCTGAAGGTCAGATTTCAAATTCCTCCTGAAGCAGAGCTCACCTCCTACCTGCAACGCAATATTTCAAGCAGAGCTCTCAAGAAGGGATACACAACAGCCTCATAAACTGGGTGCAAGGCATAGATATTACATGACGGCTCAAATAAAGACCTTTTATACTTCATAACATTGGGAATTATGATCTGATTCACCATAGTTCATTTGGTCAAACTTACCTATTTGTAATAAAGAAAAAAGGGGTCATGTTTTTGTACTGTTTTCTGAGGTCCACTTATAATTTTATCAAGATTTTTACATCAAAAAATAATTTAGAAGTAATAGAAGCTATTTTCTGTCCTGTTTTGACCCCTCTCATCGAAACACTCTGTTTGAATAGGCGTGGCGGATTGTAGACTCTGAAGTAACGCCCACTGATATGATTGGCTAACAGTTGTGTATGTTTGACAGCCTACATCCCTCACAGATGAAAGCTGCTGTGTTTTAGGTTAAAAACTCACAAATACATATCAAAAGATCTGTAATAACAGACAAAGCAATAGTGATCACATAATTAAAAGTTACTCATACTTGTGTGGTGCGACATCGTATCCAATATAGTCGGCACAGCATCATCTTTTAGATTCAATCTTTCTGAAAATCCTGCATCGAATTGTTCCTTGTTTGTAAATGAATCCACAGTAAAATGAAGTGAACAAAGGACCAATTCCTTACTGACACGGTCTGGCACATTAAAAATAAAGTTCATCAAATAAAGTTCATCATTTGGTTTTCGTGTAGACCTGCATTTGATACTCTTTGTCATTTACCTATGTGCACGAATCAGCGGGCGGGGCTAAACAGGCAGTGACGTAGAAGCAGGCGTTGATCTTCTTTTGCAGAGGCGGTGTTTAGCCACACTATTACATCATAAAGTGGCACATTCCAAAACCTGTCATTTTGACAGATTGGCTTCAATATAAGCTGTTTTTAAACTAATGAGAAAGTTCTGAAACTTATAGAATGTTTTTACAGACAATGACCTCTTATATATCAAAAGATCAAGGGAATTTTGATTTCTCAGTTCATGATACAATTTGTTCATGCCTGAATATAATGAATTTATTAAAAAATTAGAAATTAAATAAGATAAAAATCTGACCTATTCCTAACCTGGAATATATGCAGTTTTCTATTTTTACTGATTTTTAACATATTACTGAAAGATACATCTAATCTATTTTAGCTACTTTTAGTGGAATTATTGCAGGTGGCCTAATCTCTAAGTAAATGTATACATAATTTGTGCTGGATGTACAGTACATATGCATGATCTTGTTGATCCTATTCTCTTTCCACACATATTTGGCTTAAAATATAATGAACATCTTGCAAAATATAAACACCTCTCCTTAAATGCTTAGCCAGAAACAACACTGTCATCAAAAGAGATTCCAGACAGTAGGAAAGATCCACATGGCAAATCCTTGTTTAGAACTTGCTTATCTTTCACCACACCAGAATTCTCACCAGCTGGAAAACTCCCCTGAGATGCCACTAATGTGTGTTGTTTGATAGAGTAGGGATCAAGGAGACTGTATTGAGGAGCAAACAGTCTTCCATAAACTTGCTCTTCCTGGAAGCTCAGTCTGTCTTAATGAGCTGGCTTTAGTAAAAAGGAAAAACGTCACTTGCAGATTTTGCTCTCTTTCAAGTGGCGTTTTGGAATCACATCAATCCATGCACTCATCCTCATCATCTTCGTTCTCAACATGCCACAGTGTTGGGGAAACTCCACTACAAAGAGTTCCTGCGGGTGTCTCGGAGGATCTGTTACTCCATCGCATAAATTCCTATTTCAAAAACCAACAGAATGTGAAGTAAACAGGATGGCTACTGAAGCACAAATATTTCAGAAGAATGAAAAAAATATACAATTATAATAAAAACAATATTCAGGATATTTTTCCCTTAATGTGTCTTTTATAATCACCAAAAACATATTTTTTTACTTTATTGGTAACACTTTACAATGATCAAAAATATCACTATAATGTTACTGCATTGGTTCTTTTTTGTTTGCAAGAAGCAATAGGGTTTTGGCTCATAATTTATTGAACTTTCTGCTTAGACTGGCGACATTTCCTTGCACAATACCTCTCTCTGTTGGCCACTGTGCTCAAAAAACAACCCTGAACTTAGAAATTTCATCCCTGTCCAGCAGATACGCAATGGGGCCCATCTTGTGCCTTTGTATATTTCCCTTTCATTTTCTTTCTTCATGACACAGGTCAACAGATACACCACTGACCTCTTCCACTAATAAATTAACATCTAAACATATCACCTTCGCTGCCAGCCGGGTGGGTCGATTGGCCTTGATGAGTGAATCTGAGAACAGAGGGGCCCCCATGGTGCCAAAAAGTGGTGTCTGATTTTGCACTGTTAGGCGGTGTTATTTTAGCCGGTGTTTGACTTTTGCGGCTGAGACTAGACCTTAGGTTTAGATTCTGCCCTTCTTCCAATGTTGTTAGCCACATTCAGAGCCACCCTCGACATATTAGATGACTCTTTGCTTCTTGGCTTTTGGAAATAACATGGCCGAGTGTCCCCCACCTGAAGTGTTTTGCTCAGAGAAGCATCTGATTCCACTCTGAGGTGGAAACTATTGAACTTTGGCTTCAAATGAATCTCGCTCTTTTGATTGAGCAGCATGGAAATGTGTTTGACTTACTAAATGAAGAGGTTCACCAGCGCATAAAGCAGCATGATGATTTTAAAAATGTGCATCTCTTCAGCCCACAGTTATATAACAGACAATTAGTCTGTGGTTTCACTCAGCCACAGCTTTCAAAGGGCACCACAGTGAATGAGGCTCAAGGGATCTTTTGAAAAACATATATATAAAATCAATGCACATAAACGCATTAAAAATAACATAAAAACCAATCCCTGGTAAGAAAAACAAAAAACAAACTCATGGGTTAATAAACTGGTGTCTCTTGCCTCCAGTGGCCAGCAAAAACAAATAATAATAATAATAATAATAAAAAAAAAATAAAAAAAATAAGATAAAAATAAAATAAAATAAATAATATGCAAGCTGCGAGTGTTTAGCCGCAGTGTTCAGTACTGCAACGATTTAGGCCTTGTGAACAATATTATTAATCTGTGTGAGGAATGACAGCAAGTGATGTGTGAACAAACACTCAGAGCATGACCTTTGACAAAACAGGTTGTTGAGCTTCCTTTTTTGGGAACTCACACTAAAGTACAGAATTTTTTTTTTTTTTTACTCACAGGTGGCTTACAAGGCATAAATATTTGCATACTGAACACTGGTTGCAGTGCAGAGCAGCACTTTATTTAAACATCGCATTTCTCTATGGTGTGAATGCCCGTTCACACCAAGAACGGTGACAATAACTAAAGTAATGTATATTAGCATCAGTGCACGAAAACTTTATGTTTCTTATAAGCACATTGCAGTTACTGTATGTTGTGCACCTCTTTAAATGCTCAAGCATTTTGGATTCTGATTGGCTGTTACTGTTCTTATCGTTCATCAGCTGTAACAAATTTTGAACGTTTTGAAAGTGATTCCAACAATATTGTTCTTCTATATTGTTTTTGTTATAGTTGTGGTGTGAGCTTCTCTATTCCAATATACTTTGAACGATTATTATAACTTTATAGATATTGTTATAGTTATCATTCATGGTGTGAATGGGCCTTTTCATTTCAGACACTCTCTGCAGAGATTTTTATTTTTCATTTTTTTACTTATGAATGACAGAATGGAGGTTGATGGTAGTATGGCTTCAAAACACTTATAGCACACAAATCATACAGAGCACTTTTATGATCCTTTTTTTTTGTCATTTTGATACTTGACAGACCTAGTCTTCATTCAGGTTTGGATCAACATGATGGTGATTAAATAAAAGCACAGGAGACTAAACTTTACGCTCACACACAAATGCCACTTATGTAATGCAAGCTAACACAGGAAACTGTTGGGACTGCATGAGAAGGAAACCAGTGCTTTCAAAGTGTACCCCAGTGCTTTCAAGTATATCCCATCAACACCACAAGAAGGTAAAGAATTTAGTGCAAGAAGTAATAAAATGCAGGGGCAACAACAAGGCAATTCTTTGTACTCACAGTGTACCTAACAGTGTCCTCTCCAGATGATGTGGCTTGATCCCGAAAGGGTGTTTCTAAAGTGTTGGACATATGAAACCCTACAAAACATAAAAACATCACCACCACAGTGGGCCTCAGAGCCGCTGAAAGGTCCCCGGTCCAATCAGATCAACTGCTGCATTAACACCTCATTGAGCTGTCGGGTGGGAGTGACTGACACGCAACAGGAAAGAACTCTGTGTTAAAGCACACACTGCTCATAAACATCATCAAAAAATGCTTATAGGCTCTATGCATTAGAAGGATTCCCACAATGGAAGTCATAAGCATGGCAGGACATAGTGATATAGTGAAAAGGCCAGCGGCAGCTGATTATGTAAGTGTTCTCTGTGCAGAGAGAGGTCAGGAAAAGCGTGCTGACTGTTCTGAAGTCTGACGCTAATGAAAAGCAATCATGCATAATTACGGTACAATTTATTGATCCTTTAGGCTTTAACAACACGTTCCTAATGTCACATTCCTACCACTAATAGATTGAGACCACATTGAAAAATCTGAGATTTAAAACTCTACTTAAACCTGGAAATAGTAGTCTCAGACTTTTGGATGATTGTGTGTATTGACAAAGACTACAATATCAGAACAGTTCTCTTGTATTATTATGAATAGGAGAAAATGCACCTTGCAATATGGTAAAATAACTCTTGACTAAGTAAAAGAGTTTAAATAATAGTCACCAATTGCTAAAGTCATTCCATCACTGCAGATGCTGTTAGAAGATCCAGTTCCCATAGAATCACTCAGTGTCCCAAAACTCAAACTTGGGAGTGCATATGCACATTGGTTGGACCAAACTGAAACATATTTAGTTTTAAACACTACTCTAATGGATAGTTCACCCAAAAATGAAAATTTTGTCATCATTTACTCACCCTCATGTCATGAGTTTTTCAATGTTGAACATAAAAAAAAATATTTTGAAGAAAGCTGGTAATCAAATAGCTGATGGTCCCTATTGACTTCCATAGTATTTCTTTCCCTACTATAGAAGTCAATGGGGACCAACAACTGTTTAGTTCATCAAAATTCTTCGAAATATCTTCAACATAAGATAGAAACTTATACATGTTTGGAACAACATGAGGGTGGGTAAATCATGACAAAACTTTCATTTTCGGGTGAACTATCCCTTTACGCATAATAAACAACATTTCTGGCACAGTGAATGTCAAATTTTATTTCTGATTTGAAATGTGCTATGTAAATGAGTTTGGCTATAAAGCCACAATTAGGAAAAGCAAAGTCACATTGTGAGATAATCACAACTGTGAAATATTCAGTCAATTAAATCATAGATCACTCAAAAATGAAAATTCTGTTATTAATTACTCACCCTCATGTCGTTCCAAACCCATAAGACCTTTGTTCATCTTTGGAACACAAATTAAGATATTTTTGATGAAATCCGAGAACTTTCTGACCTTCCATAGACAACAACACAACCGACATGTTCAAGGCCCAGAAATGTAGTAATAACATTGTTAAAATAGCTCCTGTGACATCAGTGGTTCAACTGTAATTTTATGAAGCTACAAGAAAACTTTTTGTGTGCAAAGAAAACAAAAATAACGACTTTATTCAACAATTTCTTCTCTTCCTTGTCAGTCTTCGATGCGCTTTCACAACAGTAATGTGGTAGTTACATTGCTGTCTATGCAGGGTCAGAAAGCTCTCGGATTTCATTAAAATATTTTAATTTGTTTTGCGAAGGTGAATGAAAGTCTTATGGGTTTGGAACGGCATGAGGGTGTTTAATTAATGACAGAATTTTTATTTTTGGGTGAACTATCCCTTTAAGTCAATTGTAATGGTCACAATTACAAAAAAAGTCACATTTTGAGACAGTCACAAGTAGTAGATTTTTACAGTTGTAAGAAATCATGATTACCTTTTTATTTTTTTCATTCTGAAGTGAAAACAGACTTACAAGTTTCCCAGTTTTGGTAATTTTTAAAACTTTAGGATATAAATACTTTAAGATCATCAAATGTATGTTTTAATAGAGGAAGGATGTTTTAATGGCCCATTATTCTGCCATTTTGACACAGTGATTATTTAGTGAGGCTTACAATGCACTTACCTCAGTTCTTTCACTGTAAGCTGAAGTCTTTGAAGCCATTTCCTGATGTGTGAGATGCTGAATTGCAGCCATGGAGTAATGCAACAGGGTGTCCTCCCTGCTCCTTGAGGTCTCCAAAACTATCAAGAAAAACCTCCAACAGTGAGGTCTATGGAAAGATCATATCATCATTTTAAGCTTACTACATATTTATTTAGTTTTTAATTTCATATAAATATTCATAATAACTCAAAGGGCTTGTAAACATTTATTCAGTCTCATAAATCCTTTTTTATGTTGCATTTTGTAGTTCTGGTTTATGGTGTTTCTAAGTGCCTGCTTTTCAGGACTGTGCTACAGCTTTTAGGAGCCAACGTTTTCCATTAATACGATGTTTGGAAGTCTCGCTTGGCATGTGGTCATCGCTTTCATCAGCCAGACGGGTCAGGGTGACTGGCACCTCCTTTGCTCTGGCACTGTTTGTAGGGGTCTGAGACTGTTCAAAGCTGCAGCTAGGCACAAGAGGAGACTTGTTCCCATCCACTTACTGACCTGAGACCAAACACGAAGCTCCCATAGACTGCAGGGGAGAGTGAAATCAAAGACATGATTCTGCCACCTTCGCAAATTGTTGCATCGTTGAACGTTTGGGTCAGACGTCACCGCTGTGGAAAACCTTGGTCGGCAGTAAAGCTGTGCTCCTGACAAATCCTCTGACAAATCTGTAGCTGTTGGATGACAAACAAGAAACACTCTATATGTTACTCTATATGCTCTAAATGTTCTAGTTGTGAACAACCTACAGGATGTGTTATGAATAAAAAATAAAACTACTTAAGATATTCAGGCATTTTCTGAGAAATGTATCAAAATTGAGTTTATGCTTAAAACAAGAAAAATATCTGTCTGTTTTATCCCGTTGATAAAACAACGGGGAAAAATTGAAAAGGAAAAAAGATTATTTTTCTTAACTCATTGACATTTTTTTTCTTGTTTATGATTATCGCTTAATTTTGATTATTTTTTTCAGAAAACAAAACTTCTTGAATCAACTTGTGTCATTTTTCTTCTTAAGTCAATGTATCCAGATTCAAGAATTTTAATATATTTGTAATGGAAAACAGGACAAAAGAAAGAAGTGTAAGTGTAATTCACTATGTAGCATGGTCTACCTTACAAGTCCATCTTAAGAAATTTATAAAGGACTCTACAATTAAAGCAAGAGGTTTGCAGGAAGAAGGGGAACTGGAGACAAAATCTTTATACTTATACACCCCATGCATCCATCCATCTCTCCATACTTTAATCCCAGTGCACACATTAATCCACCACATTAGACTGTCAGCTTGAATCCATTGACTACTGCAAGTGTCAACAGGGATCTGCTTGTCTTGCCCACAGAGCAGCTGAGGTATACATGACCTGACACTCGCACAGAGACTCGTCTGAACGCCTGGAGAAAAGGGAAGAGAGGGAGTCAGTCTTACATGAGGTCTATGGTGAGGTCACAGATTAAAGAGGCACCCAAAGGCCTCAAACGGGAGTAAAACTGGAAGTGATATGAGGGTCCAAGCTGTTTCAACAGAACAAGATCAGGTGTTGAAATGAATTCGTTTGGGACCGTCAACCTTTCCTGGAATGCAGCGTTTGCTTGTTAAACTTAAGCCTGGGATTTCATGTCTCTTTAGATGTTTCTTCAAATAACAAAATATCTATGTAGGTAGGAATAACTATTTGAGAATGAATGTCTTTGTAACGCAATTCAAAGGCTGAAAGAGTAAAAACAAGGCTGAAATGCACGCAGAACAATCACAATGTCGTACACTTCTCCAGGAGCTGGAAGAGAAAAAAAACCCTGGCAAGTCCTCAAAAAAGACGTATCTGATACTGTTTTTTTGCATGTTAGGTTTTGATCCGTATGATGTAAACTCTTCAGGCTCTTGTAGGTTTGTGCAGCGGTACAATCTGGAAAGATTTTAATTATACACACAAATCCTTTCCTGGCAGTACAATTTGGCAGAACAACCAATCGAAACAGTCATACCTACCAAAGGAGGTATTGTTTACAGACAGCAGAGGGGTTTTCCTTGGCCGTTTCATGCAGGATTGTATGAGGATATCAGCCCACAGTCCCTGAACAGCATGTACCTGTACACGAATTTCAATCTTAGGGTCATTATCATTGTCACTGAGAAAAATTTCTGGAATGTTTTCTCCCCTCTGGCCCATGAGGCCAGATTACTGCAGCCCTAAAGAGATGCTCTATGGTCCCCCCTGTAGATCCCGTGAGCTTTTGAAGAAAGACTTCAGAAACTGGAGAAGCATTCCTCACTTGTTGTTGACTACAATTAGATGAAAAGAGTTCTCTTGTCTATTGGTCCTTAGCACGCATCTGGAGGAGAAGCGGAGACACTCGCTGTCTCTCAGGATTCCCGGACCAGTGCTACGAAAACAAACCGGCTGGAGCGCTGCTGTCACTTAAGAATGAACAAATATTAAAGATTGAGACCGAAATCTGGATACCAATCTAAAAACCAAACCCTTTGACCAATTTCTCACGCCATTCACCAGTATAATCTTAACCACAGCCCTCTGTCTGAAATCCTTTGACTCTGTTCTGTGTTTTTGTGTGTTTGGCATTAAAGGAATACTGTAGTCAACCAAAAATGAAAATCCCGTCATACCATTATGCCTGTGTGTTATTTAGTGGAACAGAATAGTAGAACATTTTGAACAATTGTAATGTTTAGCTATATAGTAGACAACATTTGAAGTGGATCAAAAAAGTTCATCAAAGTTGTCCTAAGACAAAAACGAGTATTGATTTTGTTCTAGGACAACTTTGATGAAAGGTTTTGATCCACTTCAAATGTTGACTACTGTATATTAAAGAACAACACTTTCAGATGTAAGGTGTATGAGTTTGATAAACTAAAAAGAATAATCTCATAGGAGTCATTTGTTCTCTAATCGGACTACACTGGTCATGCTTTATGTTTTTGATTCACTTGAAAAGAAGTCATTTGATTAGGAATCACACAACATTGGTTCCACTGTACAGTATTCGTTTGATTCACTAAAAACAACCCAATTAAACCCAATACACTGATCACACTATGTATCCCTCATAAGACTCATTTTCTCTACACTGCTTGTGATGTATGTTTCTGATTCACTAAAAAAGAACCGCCTCAGAGTCATGCATTCGGGAATCAGACTATTCTGTTTGCGTTGTACGTGTTTGATTCACTAAAACAAACAAACAACTCATTAGGGTCATTCAGTCGGGAATTGGGCTATACTAGCCACGCTGTATTTGCTCATAGAAGTCACTCACTTTGGTATTGAATTACACTAGTCACACTATACTGTATATTTCTGATAAAAATAATCAGTTCATAAAAATCATTTGCACAAGAACTGTACTATACTGGTCAAGCCCTTATGCTTTTTATTCACACACACAAAAAAAGACCGGCTCATAAGAATAATTTTATCTGTAATAAGACTTCACTGGTTGTTTTAAACATTATTCAGTTCTAGTATTTAAAAAAAAATGAACTGAAACTACAGACTTTACCCTTTTTCCTGGCTTGATACTCACAGTGCCTTTGGGAAGAGATAACATGACTTTTTAGAGCAGCCTGTTTTTCCACAGGGGAAGGAGTCTTTTGATAGACGTGTTTGCATAACTGGGTTGTCTGTGGTGTAAGAGGTTCTGAAAAATCAGGCCAGCCAAGGAAAGTAACACAGCTGCAACTGCTGCCCCCCCTTACATGACTTTAGATCTTAGGCTATCACAAAGATACCTTTATGCAGAAAGCCACTGAGTTCAGGGGAATGAGGGAGAGCACACACACACTGTGAACACAACATGTCAGAGCACAAGGAAGAGTGGTATGGCTAAAATATGTTCAAATGGAAACGTGAAAGTGCAAAAGGTTACACTGCAATGTTGTGTAAATTTGCAGATAACTATTTGGGAAAAATACACATATTTCAGTTTAAAATAGAGTAGACTCTCAAAGCACAGCACCACAGAAGCAGACGGAACCCCAACATCTCAAATAGGAGGAGTTAAAAAAAGATCCTCTGAGACAAAAAAACATTTGTTTGTAATGGATCGAGAGCGCACTGGGAAACAACATCAATTGGACAAAAATCCATCTCAGAAAAATAATTTTATGGACGGAGTATTCTTTCCTGTAATAAGTGTGTTTTCATTCACTGAAATATTGCATTGCACATGCAAGAAAAATGACATGCTAATTCCTCTGTTTTGAAAAGAACAACCTCAATCAATTTTATTGCATTTTTGAATTTCTGTCTAGAATTTAAGCATCATAAGAATGACCAGATGTGCCCCAAGCTTCCTCTAGAGGTTTAGGTGGTTGATATTGATATCATCTAACAATGTAGTGGCCCCTGGCATAATATCTGCAGTCTGCCACTATGAAGAACCAGAGCTCATGTTATAAGTCTGATTCCTGCTCCAGTTCCATTTTCAGAGATTTTATAGTCATTTCATAAACATAGTCCCACCTGCCGAAGAACCAGTGTTATGCAACATTCACAGCAGCTCTGCGGGCTTCAGAATAATTCTCAGTACCTTTCAGTGACAGTAAATACTTTCAGCCAAGATAAAGCTGTCTGTCAGCGATGGGCTTTGGGGAATTTCCTGTAAAATGGTCGTAAGTATAAAACGCTTGAATTCAGATGACAGCTATAAATCATCAAGTGTACATTTGGCCTGAACTATTTATAAACCAACTAATGTGCCAACTTCAAATATACATCCTAAAATACCATAGAAATATATATAAAACCTTTTCTCATTTTGTTCTAGTTACATAAATATTTTTCTGTACTTAGAGCAGGCTTTTAGGAGAATTCCACTGGTCTTTATATTGTTTTTTTCAAAACATTCTACCAATTTATATAAATATACAGAATATACATATATATATATATATATATATATATATATTGGGATTATGGAGGTGAAAGCAGTTTCTAGTGGAAAGCTTGTTAAATTACATGTTTTTATAATATAAATCTGTTGCAATACATATGCACAAATTCTAAAGCAATACTACAGGTCCTGACACCTACAGTACACATTCAATTTATTAAATAGTCCATATACGATTATTGTAATCAACCTTAAAATGCACGCAAGAGCATTACTGGCTCCCTGTTCTTTGACTTTGACTCTATACTACAGTGTCTAAGACAATCCACAATTCAGTTCCTCACACAAACCAAAAGGCCGAAAGGCTACAAACCTTGTCACCACAAACCAGTGTGTCCCTGAGATGAAGTAGCCAATGTTTACTGTACTAATGCAGGCCACACCAACCCAAGTCATCCAGCGTAGTTGCAGTGGCTGCTGTGTGGAGTTGCTGCCTAAGTGCAACCACACAAAGGTCTCATTCTGTAGTGCAGAGGAGGTTCAGGAATGCCCATGGAAGGTATTAGACAGCGGACATGTAAATATTTCCACATCACTTCAGTTCAACTTCCTGGGGGCAGTTTTGGTTCGCTCTCAGCACTACATTTGAAGGAAATGAATCCTGGCACAATCTATGGAAGCGTATTTTCTGTGGAAAGGGCTGAGGGATACTCGGGTTTGCTTAAGTTTACAAGACAAGAAACATTTTTAGAGAAAGGCAGACAGAAAGAGGGAAGCTTACTTACGGAGATGGATAAATATAGATGGATGTGTAGAAGTTCAGATGGATGACTCTAAGGATGAGTCCTAGGTTTCGGGCAAAGGGCCAGTGCAGAGAAACGGTCAGACAGGTCAAGGAGGAGGGCCCTCATGTATGAAAGGTGCTTCATAAAATTTGTAAACCTAGAAGTCCTCATCATTTTTTATTTTTTATTTTTTATCAGCTGACTTTAATGATGAAAAGGCAGGGAGAATTTTGTGGTGAAGCTGGTGGAAGTATCCTCACAGACACTTCTTTATGCATTTCACACACCGATGCGCACCTGCAGAGACACACACGGTATGTCAGTGGAAATGCACTGAGAGCTGCAGATGAACACGCAGCCACAGAGTGCCTGTGTTTGGCCGGTCACGGCACATAGGAAACTCTGTTTATTGAGCCAATCGCTCCTCGTGGATTGAAAACACAAGGGCAGTTCATGAAGAAAATTAGCAGGAAAGTAAAAAAGTGCATATGTTTCCTATAAAAGCATGAGGAAATGTGACCAAAAATTAAGAAAAGAAAAACAAAACAGACTGCACTGACTTTAGAGTTTTCTTACAGATATTCACACTTAACAGCTCTTCAGTATCTGGTCCATCGAGGAACGGCATTCATAGGAAAAGTAACTCATTTAATATAAAGGTATTAATATACAGGCATCAGTCATAAAGCAATCCTGTTCAATCTCTACTCAAAACTGCTTTTCCAGTTATGATTGCCCAAATTGTCTAAATAAATAAATAAACAACTGAAAGAATGAATAAAATGAATAAAAATAATTAATAAAAATGAAAAAAGAACATTATATATATATATATATATATATATATATATATATATACACACACACACACACACAATATATAGTCAAGAAATAGTCTTATTAGGTTCAAGGGGGACCAAATACTATATGAAACATTTGTAACAAAACTCTCTTCAAAACAGAAACTTGAATTTTCTTAAAAAAGAACTGAGAGAAAAAATATATTCTTAAAAGCCAAACAAGACATAATACCATTTATCAAGCAAACCTTATAGCACAATAGAGTATTAAAGTTAGTGAACTAATACATGCCTTCAGTACTGAAACATTCAGATTTGTTTATGCTACAACCACTGATGTGACCTGATACTGGCAAATTATACTGTAGATAAATATAATAGAAAATAGAAAAATAATTAAAGTAAATATGGCTTAAGAACTTCATTTAGCATTTTAAAATATTTCACGCTTTTAATTGCTTACAGTCAGGGTCTTTCACATGCATGAAATTCATTTTAATGTGTGGTAACCCATCAAATGGACCTGGCAGCATGGCTGTCAAGCCATCATAAGAGTTCATCTACTGAATATTGATGAAGAGCTTGGCAGCACCATAGGCTGGACACCAACAATAGGGCAATGTTAAAGCTCTTGGACTAAAACACATGGGGTGTAACATTCTGGCATTACATAAGTAACCATTTCCGTCTTGACTTTGCCAGGTGGTTGAAGGAGGTCTGGATGATGATTTGAGGGCCTCACATGAGGTTTGTTTAACCAAGTTTAAATACATATATCTAAAAAGATTTCTCCAGAATCCTGTTATGTAAATATCAAGAGCTGGTGGGCTGCAGAGTGATCAGATCCACCCTGATAGCAAACCTACTTGATGTTTTGACAAGATTTAAGCACAGTCTTGTGTTTCATGATCAAGACAGACCTAAGAACCTGCTCTTTACATAAAGCATACGGATGATTCCTCCCAAATCAGATGCAACTTTTACTTTTCCCTGAACTTCAATGGAGCTTTTCCAACAACATCATCATCACCCTTCATTTTTGAGGGAAGACCATAATATACAATAATGACTGGAGTCATAGAAACTCTTAAAAGAAGGAAAACACTCTTTGAGACACGTGTGGAGAAATTAGCCTCATGTGATAGGAAAAATACAGAGCCACAATACTTTCAGACTGTTACAGCACTAAATCTTATACTTTTCTCAACCAGAATCTTTAGAAATGTGGAGCTTATAACATACAGAAAAACAGCTAACATGTTTAAAGATCACCATTCACTTTCACTGTATGGAACAGAGCAGCTCAGACATTCTGCTAAATATCTGTCTTGAGTAGAGCACAAAAAGTCAAAGTCAAAGTCAAAGTCAAAGTCAAAGTTTATTTATAAAGCACTTTTTTAGAAACAAGTGTTTACCAAAGTGCTATACAGGCATGAATAAGACAATATCACATATAGAATATCACAAATAAAGTAAAAAAAAAAAGTATTATGAAATATTATAGATCCTTCGGGGATCGTGAGATCTCCGTGAGATCTAGGAGCATAAGAACAGCACAGTCACCCGAGTCCGTGGCAAGGAGCAGATCATTAAAAACCTTCAATAGGGCTGTCTCTGTGCTGTGTAGGGATTTAAAACCAGACTGAAATACCTCATGGAGACCATGTAAATTTAAAAAGGATTACAGTTGTGTGAATACAACTTTCTCCAGTATCTTAGAGAGAAACGGGAGTTTTGAGATGGGCCTAAAATTTGCAAGGACCGATGAATCCAAATTATGTTTTTTAATCACTGGTTCCACAATTGCATGTTTAAACAACTGAGGTACCACTCCCTTGGCAAGACTACTATTTAAAATAGACTGAGTTTTGGGTCCAAAGACAAGTCTGAAACACCTTTAAGACATTACGATAACAGAACTTTAATTTTGGGGTGAACTAACCTTTCAATGACTGTTTTTCAGAATTTCCTTGAGATATGAAAGTATGGTCCTGGTCTGTCAACTAAATTCACAGTCTGTGTTCAGAAGAGATGAGCACTGGAGGCACGTGCAGACCGCCCAACAACATTAATTCAGCAAAAACAAAGTAAACATCTGTAACGTGACCTCACGCTACATGCATAGCCTTAAATTCGCTCTCTGTGGCACTGCAGAAAAGCATTTCTTAGCAACTGTCAAAAATAAATATGTTTTCCAAGCTTTATTGCCAAGAATTCATTTAGTCCACTATCACTGACTTAACATTTAAGATGTTAAGATGTTTTTGAAAGTCTCTTATGCTCATCTTATGCTTATGATTTTTTTCAAGATTCTCTAATGAAAGATGTCATAGAACAGTCTTTATTTGAAATAAAAATATTTTGTAACAAGTCTTTGCAGTCACATTTGATCAATTTAATGCATCTTGCTGAATAAAAGTATTTATTTATTTTAAAGAAAATCATACTGACTTTAAATTTTTAAAAAGTAGTGTACAGTGAAATCCAAGAGCCTGAGACCACACTGAAAAATCAAAATAAAATTTAAAGGAATAGTTCACCTAAAAATGAAATATGTTGTGGTACTCTCATGAATGCAGATCGAAGACTGATATGGAAGAGAAGAAACTGTTTGAATAAAGTAGTTATTTTTATTTTCTTTGTGCACAAAAAGTATTCTCGTAGCTTCATAAAATTAAGGTTGAACCACTGATGTTGCATGGACTATTTTATCGATGTCCATCTGCTGTCCGATGAACAGTTGTGTTGCTGTCTGTGCAGGGTCAGAAAGTTCTCAGATTTCATTAAAAATATCTTAATTTTTTTTTTTTTCCAAAGATGAACAAAAGTCCTATGGGTTCGGAACGACATGAGGGTGAGTAATTAATGACAGAATTTAAATTTTTGGGTGAATTATCCCTTTAAAACTGAAAATAAACAAAATTGTTTATTGTTTAAGGATTCTGTTTTTTTTTTTTTTTTTTAAAAAAGAAATCATGTTAATAAGAATTATTTAGGTTTCTATTTCAAAATTTGTGATACAGACCATGCAAACTTTTTTGTACAGATGGTCAGATGTTCTTACTTCCATAGCACAAGCACAAGTATCAGGTTTTATACAACTTGTGGAGCAGCTTGAGTGCTGCTCTTATTAAAGCAAAAAAGGGACGCTAAAATACTTAGAAATTATGATAGTCACTGTAATTTTCACCTTTTTATTCAAATTGTCAAAATGATAATACAGTCTACAATTGAAAACTGTTATTAAATTAGAAAGAATGTACTAGAAGAAGTAAATAGATAAAAAGAGAAGACCACTTTACTAATGTCAGGCTTGTGTTGTGTTGTCTTGTGTTTTTCTCCCCATGTGCTTCCTCCATGCCCTTATTTGGTTTTCCTGTTTCCTGTTCTCGTTTAGTTCCAGTTAGTTCTATTTGTTCCAGCTGTGTTTAATTAATTATCTAGTTTTCTCCCTGTACTTAAACCCTGTGTTTCCCTGTCTCCAGCGTCTGGTCTTATATGTCATTCTGTGTTTGCGCCATTGTTTGTTCTATTGGATTATTATTAAAGACTACATTGTTTAAGTTTACCCTCGTCTCCTCGCTCCTTCGTTCCCTTGCTCCAGACCGGACCAATTCAGTAAGCGGCTTCCCTTCTCCTCGTTTTTATTTCTGTTTTTGAAAGTCTTTTGTTTTCCTGTTTTCTCCCAGCGGCATGGAAGTAATCGCTGCAAAATTCATCGTCCTAGCCCACAGAGATCTCCCCTTTGTGGAGTATGCCCGGGTGTTCTGCGGGCTCGCCGCGGCGATGGCGTTAGATGACGCCACCATCAACTCGCTGTTCTGGCACGGGGCTAACTACCATCGCCCCGTGGACCTCCCAGAAACCACTGGACTAAGCTGGAGGGAGGGGATCCTCCGGTGTCTGGAGAGCATCCGGCCCCGATCCAGAACCACTCAGCCGGCCACTCCGAAGTCAAGTCCGCCGGCCGTGGCTCTCTCAAGCCCGCCGGCCGATCCCAAGTCAAGTCTGCCGGCCGTTCATCAGTCAAGTTTGCCGGCCATTCATCAATCAAGCCTGCCGGCCATGGCTCTCTCAAACCCACTGGCCGCCGCAACGTCAAGCCCGCAAACAGTCATATTCACCCCTAGTCAAACGAGGAGGATGAGGAGAAAAAGACTGTGCACAGCCCTCATCCTTGCTTCAGAGTTAGCTCCAGTGTCGGCTCCAGCCCCTGAGATCGCTCCAGTGTCGGCTCCAACCCCTGAGATCGCTCCAGTATTGGCTCTAGCCCCTAACCAGAGTCGAGAGATGGCTCTAGCACCAGACCAGCGTCAAGTTATAGCTGCAGATCCCCAGTTAAACCCAGGAAGGGCTCCTGATCCCCAGTTAAGCCCAGGGAGGGTTCCTATCCTCAGTTAAACCCAGAGAGGGCTCCAGTCCCCGATTCCAGCCCAGAGAAGGCTCCAGTCCCCGAATCCAGCCCAGAGATGGCTCCAGTCCCTGATTCCAGCCCAGAGAGGGCTCCAGTCCCCGGATCCAGCCCAGAGAGGGTTCCAGTCCCTGGATCCAGCCCAGAGAGGGCTCCAGTGCCCACTCCTCCAGAGTGCCATCCTGTTCCCGCGTCCAGCCCCCAGACTTCAGGTTCCACGTCTCAGAGTCCTTTAATTCCCCGAAGGATTTTTTTTTGGGGGGGGGGTAGTAGGGCTCTGGTCGGAGTGGCCAGGCCATGGAGGCTGGCCCGCTATGGCTCCTAAGACTGCCTATACTGCCATGGCCTCCTGAGTCCCCTGCTCCGCCATGGCCTCCTGAGTCCCCTGCTCCGCCATGGCCTCCTGAGTCCCCTGCTCCGCTATGGCCTCCTGAGTTCCCTGCTCCGCCATGGTCCCCTGAGCTCCCTGCTCCGCCATGGCTCCCCGAGTTGCCTGCTCTGCCATGGTGCCTGGGTCTTGGGCCACCATGGAGGTATCCCGTCCCGTCCAAGCCTGTCCTGAGGGATTTTCAAGTTGCCCACCCTCCCACCCCTTTGATATTGTATGGCGCGAGGACGCGCCTTCCGGAGGGGGGCGTCATGTCAGGCTTGTGTTGTGTCGTCTTGTGTTTTACTCCTCATGTGCTTCTTCCATGCCCTTATTTGGTTTTCCTGTTTCCTGTTCTCGTTTAGTTCCAGTTAGTTCTATTTGTTCCAGCTGTGTTTAATTATCTAGTTTTCTCCCTGTACTTAAACCCTGTGTTTCCCTGTCTCCAGCGTCCGGTCTTATATGTCATCCTGTGTTCGCTCCATCGTTTGTTCTATTGGATTATTATTAAAGACTATATTGTTTAAAGGGGTCATATGATGCGATTTTAAGTTTTCCTTTCTCTTTGGAGTGTTACAAGCTGTTTGCGCATAGATAAGATCCCTGAAGTTGCAAAGGCTAAAGTCACAAAACCAAAGAGATATTCTTTATAGTTAAGACTCGACCACGCCCCCCCTAAAACGGCTCATTAAAACACGCCCCCACGTCTACGTCACGGTGTGGGGAGATTTGCAAAACACCGCCTAAATGTATACGCAATGAAAGAGGGCGGGACTTTTACTCTCGCTGTAGTATTGTTGCTGCCGCCAGCACCATGTCGTGGAGACGCTGTGTTTCGTTGTGAAAGTGAAACTACTTTGTTTGGGCTTCCAAAAGAGGACACAACTAGAAATTAGTGGTTAAGTTGTATTTACAACACTGTTCCAGAACAGTTAAACCCAAATATTTGAGTATTGCAGCACATTTTACAGAGGACTATTTCCTGAACCTGGGAGTAGCCTGCCAGCTATGCTCAAAGACTGTTTCTATAAAGTGGGGCAATTCCAACTTTCGCGAATTTTGAGCTGTGTAGAGTAGTGCTTGTTGTTTGTCGTTTCTCCAATCACAAATGCAGACACGGTAATGTTTACATCGCGCCGCCTAAAAAGACAGTATAAGTCATAATCAGTAATTATGTCCCCACTGGATGCAACAAATACCTCGTTTGTAATGGGTTTTATTGTTTTTGTGTCCTCGCACCGGGGCACGGCATCACAATACTGTAAGGGGCGTAACATTTCCGTCTCATGCTTTTGGCCAATCACAACGCACTGGACAGCTGGCCAATCAGAGCACGCCTTGCTTCTCAGAATGATGAGCTTTGTAAAAATCGGCGCATTTTAGAAAGGCGGGGCATAGAGGAGCAACAATAATGTACAGTATGTGGAAAATAATGTGTTTTTTGAACTTTAAACCGCATAAACACATTGCATTACACCAAATACACAAAATAATGTTCTTTTTAGCAACGTCATATGACCCCTTTAAGTTTACCCTTGTCTCCTCACTCCTTCGTTCCCTTGCTCCAGCGTAAACGTGACAACTAAGAACATCTCGGCTTGATGCTTAATTTCTTTAAATACTATAAATGTGCCAATAAACCAGCTATTGCCTCACATACAGGGTTTTTGTTTTTACATTGACCACAGACATGTGCCTGACACAGTGGGACTAGTTGTGTGAACACAATGTGATTCCAAGCCCTGTCTAACATAACACAGACTCATATCAGCAGTCTTCTGGTGTAACATCAGAAAAATGGTTTCCGATTATAAAATGTCTTGTGGATCGTTTTAGAAATGACAAAGACTGAAGGAATTAGGCTTGTACTCGTTTCAAATCAGATGTTCATGAGAAAATCTGCTTTTGATTCCTGTACTATCATTCTCCTTGTGACACCAGAGACGGCTCTTGATGAAACGGGGTGCAAATATGAAAAACTAATTGTAAATATGCAAGAACAACATGTGATTTGTTCTCGTAGAGGCCCAGGAAGATTTACTTAAGCATGTGGAATCGATTCACTCAATCATCAGTTCACTAGTGACTGTAATTACAGCCTCAGGGAAAAATGGAAAAGCTCTATCATATGTAGAACAATGTCTTCTTGAGAAAAATGGGACAAATAACAACTCTGAGGAGCATTTAACTGTCAGAATTCAACAGACTATAAGAGAAACAATCCACATACACACTCTGCTGACCTCTGAATCCTATGAACATTATACAGTTACAGTTATAAAGCCAAACACCTGAAGAGAAGAAAAATATAACCGGAATTACCATTTTAAAAACAACTTTCAACAAAATTAATAAGAATGTCTAAAATTATTTATGACTAATTGATCTGAAACACATACATTCTATCAATACAACATCTAATTCACACAATATTGTTTTTTAAAGCTCAGTAATCAAGAATATTGAGTATATTACATTGTAGATACAATATTGCTTGTTTCTTTGCTCTACTACTGAAAATAGCTCCAAACAAAGCCTATTTCTGAGCAGCACATAGAGGCATTCCGAATGAATTGCTTTTGAATGTATTTAGTGAATAATTCAATGACTCATTCACAGAATTTTTTTCTTCCTCAATGAATCAATGTCTCTGAATGAAACAGCTGAGTGAATGATTCTGCGATTCACTCATAAACACTTTTTGTTTCTGAATGAATCAGTGTGTTTGACTAATCAGTTGAATGAACGATTTAATAATTCTAAACAAGTCACCACCTACTATGGTAAAAGAGTCACTAAAAATTCCTTCACCAATACATTAACTGACAGACTGGAACATCCCAATACAGACAGCTGGAGTGACAAACAGTATAAAGTCCCTGTGCAGTACTGAACTTCATAGAACTCTTTATTGAAGAGTTTCAAAACAGAACAGCTTTAATTCCACTATACCTTTTGGTAATCCTGTAGAGAAGGAAAAATATCCCTCATGAACCTGAGCAGTTTCACAGTGAACACAGCCTGACCCCATGTACTGTGGAAGGGTGTGCCAGTGGAAGGATATAGTGCAGCAGAAGGTGGAATATAATGTGGCCCTTTATGTGCAACATACCAGTGGCTTTAATTTTTGCTAAAGAAATGAAGCAACACAGAACTTCCTATGTCACGCTTGGCTAAAAGTACTGATGTCATTCCCCTACTGCAAAAAACTGGCATCAGTTTTCTCATAGAAAGTCGCCTTCTGCCATGGATCTGAACTAAAAGCAATTAACATTTTCAAACATGATATTAATACACTTTCAAGCTGAACATACAAATACCACACTCAGGCTTATGACTTGGCTTAGGTCTGTTGGGTCTGAAAAAGTCTTCTGGTTTGGGTGAAGTCACTGAACAGTCAAACAAGAATAATGACCATCTCAGAAGCTGTAGTGATAATAATATCACTTAGAATTTTGATTTATTCCCTGAGGGTTCTTAAACCCGGCCCTGGTACCATACACGTGTGCCGGCTTGTCACAAAAGGAGAGCATATCTATAACTCTGCATATAATTTCTCAGGCAGGTCTGCATGAGACCATTTAATATGGTTTTCAGTTGAATTAGGTCATTGAAAGACTTATCCTACAATATTTCTAACATCGTAATTCATGACCTTATTTCCATTTAAAGAGAATCAGCTGACAGTATTTCATCATGGCTGTGCAATAAATTGCCAGTGAATATGAGTTCCTTTGGCTGGTTTACTCTATTAGGTTTCAGCTACAAAAATGATTTGTATGTAATTCTTTCTATCATTGCAAGTCTATGACTTCCAGTTGACATAATTTATGAAACAGTGGCTCTGACTCATGGAGTCCTGGTGCTCATGCAGGTGATGTTCAAATCCGTTCATATCTATTTCTTGTCCTATCTCCATTACTCAAAATATAAAGTGGGAAATGGCCAAAAATACTATTTAAAAAGAAATAAATGTGAGATTATGAAATACATTTTTTAATAATATCCTCCTTTCATACTATTTTTAAAATTATATTAAAAAATCTAAAAATAAATACATTTGCAAGTCATAATTGTCCAGTTTGTGAGCAAACTGTTTTGAGTCCTCTTTTCAATTACTTAGTTGAAGCAGTTCATAATTGGTCTTAATGATTCATTAGCAAATAGATAAAATCATTATGAATCCTTACGAAACATATTCTATATTCTGTATTTAAAATGTATATAGCTGAATGAAATAAAGATCTAAATAAACAGAAAGAGTCCAGATCAGATTCTAATATTTATTTATCCCAACTTTCTGACAGCATCCTCTAATGTAAGATGTGACCCCAAAAAAACTTTTAGATACTATCAAGATGCTACCAAGGGATGTTGTTCATGTTCAACTTAAAATAGCACATATGTCCTATATAAATTAACCCTTCTGTATATAAAAAAAACTTGGAGGCATAGCTGCTTCTTCTTATAAACAAATACACATCACATATTTTCCCATACTTCAACACTATTTGGAAATAATTGCAGTCAATCACGGTAACTTCAGTTTTACAATCCTCATGATATGTCTAAAGTTTCACATAACAAGGACTACAAACTAAATATTCACAAGAGCCATAAGGTGATGCTTTTATTTAGAATACAGTTTCAAAGGAATGCACTGGAAGGGGAGGTTCTTGGTTAATAAAAACTCCTCCCAATAAAATGTATGTGCGTGGGGGGGACGGGAAAGTTACTGGAAGTCTGGCAGCAGGGGATGGAAAGTGAAAATGGAGACAGCATTAATGAATGACGGGTACGTGCCAACCATGGTCCATATTCAAGCTTGGAAGACACAGCAGGAAGAGCAGCTCCTCAAGTTATATATACAGTTATGAGGATTCTAGTTTAATGACGTTTGACTACTGAGTCTGCGGTTAGTGTTTTAAGGTGGAGTCAATAACTTTTTTTCAGGACTTCTTTGTGGATAAAGACATTTAAATATTAATAGTAATTTTAAATTTCTATCAGGATTTATTAAACATTAAAGTTTTAATACTGAATTTTTTATATTAATAATATTAAAATTATTAATATAAAAAATAATTTTACACAGATTACATGTACAATATTTTAATATTATTTTTTAGATTACTAAATAAATGTGAGAGATTTTGCAAGGTTTAGCTTCTTAACTTTGGTTGACTAATATTTTTTTAATTAAATGCATGTTAAATAAAAAGACCCCTGCAGTACCACTGTGGATACCCTAGGGATGCCCCTATTTAAGGAGAAAGGGGGGCATTTTCCTGCCAATTTACTTGTTTACAATCGAAAAGTTTTCAGAGACTGCCAAAAGGCCACAATAATGCAATTCAAAAAGAAAATTGTGTTTCATCAAAAATTGCACAATAACATGACCGTGCACAACTCACTGCTATCAAGGTCAGTGAAACATCAGGAAACTCACTATTAGCGCTCAGGAGAGATTGATAATAGAGATGAAACAATCAAAACCAGGTGGAGGAAAACATGTTTAAACAGTTAAGATATTAAATGCAGGAAGAACATGGAGAAAACTTATTCCTCAAGGCTCTAAACCGTAACCCCTAAGTGAAAAAAACAAATAGAGAGAACTTGGTAAAAACTATGACCTCCATGACCTTTCAAACTACCGGATAATGGAAGTTACACCAGACAGGGGTGTCCAAAATGATTTCATTCCGGGGACTGCACCACTAGTTTTATCATTGAGAGTTTTTTTTTTTTATATTCTCTTTATTTTAATTTTCATTTTTGGGCTAACAATTCTTTAAGTAATTAAAACTAAATGAAAATGAGAAATGGTGGCAGCTAGCTGAAATAAAATAGACCTAAGTTTGTTTTTTATATACATTTATATATATTTTTTAATATTATATTCTCTTTAGTCAATGTTTACAAGTAATAAAAATGTCTTTACGGCTTTAGTTTTAATTAGTGATAACTCACAGAAAGATAATATGCACAGAAACCTGACAATGCAAGCGAATGATCATGGTGCAAACAACACATACAGTGCCCATACAGTGCATCTCTAAAAAGAAGGCCAGCCCAGAGCAACCTCATGTCATACCTTTTTGATTTCTGCAAACAAAAGAGAGTGAGTGAAGGAGCATCTAAGCATCGTGTCTTGTTTTGTCCATGCAGAACAACTTCTATTATCCCTCTCAAAACTGATGCAAGTAGACCAGAGATTACATAATGGGCTTATAAACTGCAAAAAGAAAGAGAACAGCAAGAGGGCTCAGTTTCATGCCACTGGGTTCTTCACCCATGTCCCACAACAGAATGCCTGGAATGTCCTGAAATCTCTCATTCCAGGAGGTCGCCATAGGAACAACATGGCGTTGGTTCAACTGAGAGGAGACAGAGAAGTTATTGTTCCATTACTCAGCGGTCCGCTAACCCCCTACAAATACACAGACTCATATGCAAACAGTCAATCCCAACAATTTGTTTTTGTTTTGATGGCTTGTGCGAGCAGCAGCTCCTCATGGGATGCAGGTGATGACAGCTAGCAGATCGAATTCATCACCGCATATCAAACCAGCAGCTCGTAGAAAGCCCTTACAAAAACTGGCAGCTCTGAGGAAGAGCATGAGACATGAAACCATAAAATGATTATTACAAAATGATTAATTGTGAGCAGTGGTGTGGGTCTTTTCACACAGCTGCTTTCGAAAACTATATTTTGAATAATTCTCACGAATAACATCAAGAAAGCAATTTAGTCGTGATGTACGAGTCCTGCAGAAAAACAGGAGACAAAATGTGCATAGTTAAGAAATACCAGACACTGAATGAAAAAAATATGCCATCACATGAAACACGTCATTAACTAAAAAACTGTCAACTGAAATGACTTTATTATAATTATTTTTATTATTTCATTTTATTTATAGGCGCCTTACATGACACTCAAGGACAACTTACAACAAAGACAATCAAAATCACTATTATAAGATAACATATTCAATACAACAATCACATAAAAGCCTGCCTAAAAAAATGGGTCTTAAGGCGAGATTTAAAAACAGTAAGACTTTCACTATTTCACACATCCTGTGGTAAAAAATTCCATAGATGAGGAGCTGCATAACTGAAGGCTCGAGAGCCCATAGAAGCTGTGCGAGTTCGAGGAAGAACAAGAGTGAGTACAGAAGATGATCTTAGAGTACGAGTAGGAGTGTACATATGAAGAAGATCAGACAAGTACGAGGGAGCAAGGTTATTGAGTGCCTTATACGTAAGAAGTAGTACTTTAAATTCAATGCGGTATTTAACTGGGAGCCAGTGTAAGTGTTGTAGTACAGGAGTAATGTGTTCAATTATGGGAGTTCTGCAAATAATTTGTGCAGCTGAATTCTGTACTAACTGAAGTTTAGAAAGAAGTTTTGAAGGTAAACCATAAAAGAAAGCATTACAATAATCAATTTGAGAAGTGACTAAAGCATGAACAAGAATCGCTGTGCTCCTTACTGAGAGAGCAGAATGAAGTCGATTAATGTTACGTATATGGAAATATGCGGCTCGAATGACACTGTTTATATGAGCTTCGAAAAACAACGTACTATCAAAGATGACACCTAAATGTTTAACGTGTTTAGATACAGGGACTGAAAAATTATCAATATTTACTGATGAACAATTAGACTTAGCCAGAATGGTTCTTGAGCCAACTAGGAGAAATTCTGTTTTACTACCATTTAGTTTCAGAAGATTCGATGTGAACCAGTCTTTAAACTCAGCTACAAAGTCTAAGAGGATAGACGGAGGAAAAGTAGAGGTAGGTTTGGAGGACAGGTAAAGTTGGGTGTCATCAGCATAGCAGTGAATCTGAATGCCAAAATTCTTAAAAATATTACCAAGAGGTAGGAGATAAATTATAAATAAAAGAGGACCGAGAACTGAACCCTGTGGAACCCCAGTAGTAACATATGAAGGTTTTGATATAAACTGCTTGAACTGTACAAATTGAGTGCGACCCGTTAAATAAGATCAAAAACAAGTCAAAGCGGTACCCATAATTCCAATAGACTCCAATCTGTCCAACAAAATCTTGTGCGAAATAGTGTCAAATGCTGCGCTCAGATCTAGCAAGATAAGTATAGATAAATGTCTTGAATCAGCAGCAGACAACAAATCATTGGAGATCTTAACTAATGCAGTCTCAACACTATGTTCCATCTAGACACAGAGAATTAGTATTTATTAGTATTTATGCTTTAAGTTCTTTCTCATTGTCATGAAATCTTTGTGTTGAAGTATACTTTCTCTAATAAATTTATATATATCGTTACATCGTTCATAAAAATGAATGTTTTAAATGTTAAAAATGGGAAAAGGGCATTTATAAATTCATGTTAAATGTTATTTTTCTACAAACACATTTTTAACATTTAAAGTTGTATACAATTATAAATGTTAAAATTTGTATACACGTATATTAATGTATTATCAGCAAATATGAATTAAAAATGAACAATAATATATTTATAAATGAACATTAACCTAGATTAAGAATTACTGTAAATATTGCTCAATGTTAGTTCATGATACCTAATGCATTACTTAATGTTAACAAACTGAATCTTATTTTAAACCTAACAAACACATTTTTTGTGAAATTTAATCAGACATTCATTCATTTTTGTGTGTGATTTAATTGTCTATTTACTGGGGCCATTATTACTATTATTACTATTGGGGCCATTGTATGTTTGTATTACAATACATCAGTTTTGAGAAAGCAATACAGAATAACAATATAAATTGAATAACAGCTATTTCAAAGCAACACACGCAGAAACACAAACTACTATACAAAGAGCCACAGTCAGTTTTGTGCTATCAAAGGTCACTGCTTCAAATACACCCTGACATCATCTAGACTGGTGGTCCAGAGCTGCAACAGCTTTCTAGAGTCCAGACCACATGGCTTCCGATTAGCAGAGAAATCAGTGACATCACTCTCCCTCTGAGCACCAAACTCATTTGTGTAAAAGACTGCAGTGACTGCTACCTATATATATATATACACATATACACACACATACACACAGGTGCATCTCAAAAAATTAGGATATCGTTAAAAAGTAAATTTTTTTGGTAACATTTCAAAAAGCGAAATTTTCATATATTCTAGATTCATTACATGTAAAGTAAAACATTTCAAAAGTTTTTTTTTTTTGTTTGTTTTAATTTTGATGATTACAGCTTACAGCTCATGAAAGTTAAAAACCCAGTATCTCAAAATATTAGAATATTTATATTTCTGTTTCATTAAATGACCATCCCTACAGTATAAATTCCGGGTGTCTCTTGTTTGAAACCACAATAATGGTGAAGACTGCTGACTTGGCAATGGTCCAGAAGACAATCACTGACTCCCTCCACAAAGAGGGTAAGTGACAGAAGGTCATTACTGTAAGGGGTGGCTGTTCACAGAGTGCTGCATCAAAGCATATTAAATGCAAAGTTGACTGGAAGGAAGAAATTGGGTAGGAGAAGGTGCACAAGCAACAGGGATGACCACAAGCTTGAGAATACTGTCAAGCAAAACTGATTCAAACACTTGGGAGAGCTCCACAAGGAGTGGACTGAAACTGAAGTCAGTGCCTCAAGAGTCACCACGCTCAGGCGTCTTCAGGAAAAGGGCTACCAAGCCACTTCTGAAACCAAAACGTCAGAAGCATCTTACCTGGGCTAAGGAGAAAAAGAACTGGACTGTTGCTCAGTGGTCCAAAGTCTTCTTTTCAGATAAAAGTAAATTTTGCATTTCATGTGGAAATCAAGGTCTGGAGTCTGGAGGAAGATTGGAGAGGCACAGAATCCAAGCTGCTTGAAGTCCAGTGTGAAGCTTCCGAAGTCAGTGATGATTTGGGGTGCCGTGACGTCTGCTGGTGTTGGTCCAATGTGTTTTATCAAGTCCAAAGTCAATTCAGCTGTCTACCAGGAGATTTTGGAGCACTTTATGCTTCCATCTGCTGACAAGCTTTATGGAGATGCTGATTTCCTTTTCCAGCAGGACTTTAGCACTTGCCCACAGTGCCACTTCCAAGTGGTTTGCTGACCATGATATTACTGTGCTTGATTGGCCAGCCAACATGCCTGACCTGAACCCCATATGGAATCTATGGGATATTTTTAATGAGAAACAGTCGATCCAAAAATACAGACGAGCTGAAGGCTCAATAGTGCCTCAGCAGTGCCATAGGCTGATCGCTTCCATGCCACACCTCACTGATGCTGGAATTTTTGTGCTAAAGGAGCCCCGACCAAGTATTGAGTGCATAAATGAACACACTTTAAAGAACTTGAACTTTTCTGTTTTGCAAACCCTTTTTTTGATTGATCTTAGGAAATATTCTAATATTCTGATACACTGGATTTTTCACTTTCATGAGCTGTAGGCTCTAATCATCAAAATTAAAACAAACAAAAAAAAGCTTTTGAAATGTTTTACTTTACATGTAATGAATCTAGAATATATGAATGTTTAGCTTTTTGAAATAAGTTAGCAAAAAAAAACAAAAAAAACTTTTTCACCATATTCTAATTTTTTGAGATACACCTGTATATTTGCATTAGGTCACTTAGGCCAGAGTAACCAGTGAAAATAATATGTGAAAGAAATGGACAGTGGATATATTCAGCTAAACTGCCTTGAAAAAATGATGACAAGCAGCTGTTGGCGGAACATAAATGTAATTTCCACAGAAACGGGCTTAACTGAATACTTTGTGCTCTATCATACTTAATGGTTGATTAATCCAGGCCTCAAGGGAGTATTTAACTTAAGGGTAATAGAATGTTTAACTTAAGGGTAATTGAACTTAAGAGTCATTCTTATCCCACTGAATGACTCTCAGACTCATGGTGCCTCTTTTAAAGCATTCCTCTATGAATATGCAGGAAATGCACACAAATGCAATTTGCTCATCATTTTTAGCCATATCACAAACATGCATGTACAAAGTGCTTTAAATTCTATTACATAAAATGACAGAAACTAACTATAAGTTGAATCCATTGGCAGCAAGTAAAAAAATCTTCTGACTTCAGTCTTACCAAGAAACATGTGGCATAAAGAAACAAATTGATGGTCATAAATCTTGTTGATAGATGGTTTTCTCTCCTCTACTTATACGGCACCATCTGCATTCTTTCTGTGCTTAAAATAGAAAATGCATTAATCAGATGTAAAATTGTGTCAATCAAGTGACAACGACTAAGAATTGCTCAGCAATTTTTTGTGTTGACCACATTTTTTTTGTTGCGTTTTAAAGACCAAAAAGGCTTTAAAATATGTTCTTCTGGAAAGTGATAAACTATGCCTTGCACTGTGTATGTCATAAACTACAAATATTCTGATATTTTGACAGTATTCAAAATCACAAAGAATCCATTCCTGAATAGTTTGTTATAGCCAAATGAAACTCATCTAGATTATTTCAAATCCAGACACGCCTCCGATGTCCAGCTCTGCAGATCATAATCTACATACAAGGTGAACTTGGAATAACATTAATGTGACATCATCCTTCTAATCCATCTCCATGATGCCTTCCATGGCTGCCAGCCAAAGCAGGCCAGATTACACACTACTAGCTGTAACAGACAATAGATATTCAGATACACAGAGGCCTGCAGTATAATCACTGATAATGCTGCCCTGATGTAACATATGTGGCTTTCTTGGTGAACACAGTGCATCTTAAGTGACCCACTGCCTAATATTAGTCTTAATATTTCTCAGTCAAACTGGTCTTCCTCCCCCAATACAGCCAACACACTTCACCTAATCTCTATAGTTTAAGGTTGCATTTGACCTGAGACCCCCTTCTCAGCTCATACTCTCACTCTGTGGATGAACAGAGAGATCACAGACGTATTTAAAGAAGATTTTATCTCCTGCAAGGCTTGTTTGGCTGGGGTGTGAAACTCACACTGGTCCTGTCTCAACTTCAGCAGGGCAGTGACCTCCACTGGCCACCCACCAGCACACAGAACAGATCGCGTTTGTCAGGGCTTCATTCCTGGGACGGGACGAGGAAGTTAAGGGTCACTCTGTGCGGTCTGAGAACATCCATTTATGGCTTTTAACCTAAGCATGAAAACGACCAGGACTGATGCGGTGGTGTGATGTTTCAGAGCACATTCCCTTGACTCAGGAATGCACGGCAAAGGGGCCCGACGAATTTTAGTCACACTTGAAAGTGAATGAAAAATAAACAAATGTATACTGAGTATACGCCACAATAAACTAAATGTCAATTTGAGAATGCTTAAATATTTTCAAAACACTCTGAGGGTTACATAAGTTATTTGGAGTGGAAACAGCGTCTCAGGTTCCGAGTTTATAAACTACAAATTAAAGGAATTTCAGATAAAATATTATAGTAAGACTTTGTTAAACATTTTGTTCTTTTATAAACAATTAATTAACAACAACAACAACAACAACAACAACAATAATAATAATAATAATAATACATTTCAAATCTTTTTTTTATTTATTTATTTTTTGTCTACAGAAGAAATAGTCATACAGGTTTGGATTGACAAGATAAAAAATAATAATGACAATTTTTTTTTGGGTGAACTATGCCTTTACTCTTTTCTTGCATATTATACCACACACACACACACAACCTAAGAATATCTTTCTTTATTATGTCTTTAAATTCATCTCTTACATAAACATGGACATTACGGTTTACAGCAAATCTTAAATTCAAAACACTACATTTATCAGTCATTCCCTGAAGAGACAACCACAAACGAAAACACTGGTAATTGGGAAAACCAGAAAGGTTAATGTCACATAATTTTGCACCTTCAAAATAAGACTCTTACATAATATTTGTGTGAAAGAAAATGAAAGTGTCACTCTCCATTATTATTAGCCATAATGGCTACAGACTGGAAGGTATTACACATAATTGCTAAACATATGCTACAGAATCCTACAAACACTGTGTCTGTGGCTTTGATTTAGTCTGAAGCTCAGACTGTTTTGTCATACCTTACAGACAGAAAAGCCACAAAGAATTTAATGGCACTGCCAAACAGCTCCTGCATGAGTTTATTCATCAGACGCAGATATGCAATACACCCTGAGATCTGACCATGATTTGATGAGATTTCCGTATTTACATGCCACTTCAAGACTAGATGTTTTTTTTTAATATCTTTGTACAGTTATAAAAATCCTTGTGGTACATAATATGACATTACTGTTTTGTGTTTATTTGCTGACAACTCTTCACAAAATAGAACACAATGCAACCCAATAGAATTTTTTAAGTGGGTTTCATGCTATGCCACTAATAAAAATTCTGTCATTATTTACTCACACTCAGATTGTTCCAACCAACATTGGACACCACTGACTTTATAGGACAAAAAAAAACAACAAAAAAAAAAAACATTTTTTCAAAAGATTTTTTTTTTTTTTTTAAGAGAGAAGAAGGAAAGGCATACAGTTTTGGAATGACATGAGAGTGAATAAATTATGAGAGAAAGCCTGTGACCACAAGAACTGTATTCCTTTATGTGTGCATGTACAGAGAAACCCACACTCAATTTCAGTTTCCTCTTGTATGACCAATCTTAACTGCCTGAATTATTTTTCTCTGTCAAGTGATTGTGCAATGTTTTGGATTAAGGAATAATCTGAGTTAAATTGAAAATGTAAAATCAGCAATATAGTTTGAGTCCTGTCAGCTGACTGTGGACCTCACATAGTGGCTCAGAGGTGATTAATATGGATTGCAGGTCATTTGCTTGTAGTCTTCACCCCATAAGCATGAATGAAATGAGTAGTTTGCAGTAATAGCATAAGATTGGATCAATTCAACTATTGTTAAGTGGTTTTATTCATAGTCGCCAGCCAAAGGAATACATCTGACCCACTGAAAAGGACACAAATCTACTTCCTCCATAAGGTATTTGATAATCTAAAGATTTTCTCTGATGTCTGAGTACTAAATGTTGACTTTAGTCTAAAATGTTGCACTGGCAGATCAAAGGCATTCTTGATTACCTTTTTGTGATTTATGCAGCTGGTGTGATATACTTATTGACATAATGGTGCTAGGCAATGTATTTAAGTGGTACAATAGATCTAGATCCACAGATATACATTTCCCCTTCCTTTCTCATCAATCTTCAGGTTTTTAGACTTTCTTGCACCCCTATCATAATGATAACCATACAATAGCTCTATAGTCATATATCAGGTAACATAATAGGTCTGATGCAGAATGTATAGGGGTGTAATTCAACAGTATTTGACACTCAGTCCTCAGGTCATTTTTTACCAGACAGCAGTGAATGAGAAATTCTGAAAATATGAGACTATGCAGAAATATTATACATACATAAACAAAATCAAGAGGAAAAAAAAGATCTTTTATTCCTGCAAAAAAAAAAAAAATAAATCCTGCTTCCAGCTTTCATGAGCTTTGCTTTCTTAACATCTAAGGAGGAAACTACTTCAATCTTCATTAGCTAAATTCTTCAGAAATTCCCTAATATACGCCTAGGAACTGAGGGAAAATATTTTGAGGGAGACAAAGTCTTTTCCACAATTTATTACATACTGTAAGATTAGATCCGCTGTATTAAATATTATTATATAAATATTGTTAAAACAAAATCCATCAGCTTGCAAGAGCAACTTATACGAGAGAGACGTGAGATATAAACTATATTAGCTGATTGATGGTTTGGTTCAGTTCCTACAAAATCTGTGTGCTTCCTTTCGGTGACAGCTTAAGCTTTTTAATCATGTGAAGGCTGTCATGGCACAGGAGATAAGAACGGCACGCGTGTGAAGCTCAGTGGAGGCAGCGTGACAAGTTCAGGAAGCATGTCTGCTCGAGACATCAAAGTGAGTTAAGTATTCTTGCCTGATCCAATATCTGCCACACCATTAACCAATGCACAAGCTCCTAGACATGACAAACAACTCCAATTTGTTGTGTAATCTATTTTTAGACCTTTATTTGATCAGATCAGGTGTCCTATGCTGTTAACAATGAGATGCTTTGAGTGTTCAGGTGTAAGAAAAAATTTATGAGTTGACTTTTCTCTATAGGTGAGTGTAAGGACATACATGTGTTTATTCAGGGCCTAAGTCAAAATAGCACTTCTAGCAGAAAAAGGAAAGGTGTGGGTAGAATGAGAAAACACTAATTTTCCAAGTGGATGTTGGACCTGTTATTAAATAACACCAGCAGGGGCCTCATTTATAAAGACGTGTACAAGCAATCTGATGATAGTTTTCTTAATGCTACTATGACTGATTCTGAATTATTTAGAAGAACAAACAAGAGGCTGGAATGTTCTGCATTTTGTCTGTCTGTATATATTTTTATATGAATTCCTTTTAATATTTGTAACAAAATGATACAAATAAAACTGGTCAACTGATCTCATAGGCCTCAAAATTACACAGATACAGTATAAATACAAATTACAGATAATATGCGGAGATATACCGTTCAAAAGTTTAGGGTCCTTTTTTTTTGAAGGAAATAATCAGAAATAAAACAAAATACATAATAAATATGAAGAAAAACAAACTAAGAAATAAAGAATAAGAATGAAAAGAAATTTTACAAAAAAAAATTTTTATTCCAAATAAATGCTTTTCTTTTGAACTTTATATTTATCAAACAATATTACGGTTTCCACAAAAATTAACCAGCAGAACTGTTTTCAACATTGATAATAAAAGGAAATGTTACTTGATCACCTAATAATCAGCATATCAGAATGATTTCTGAAGGATCATGTGACTCTGAAGACTGAAGTAATGGCTTCTAAAAAATCAGCCTTGACTTCACAGAAATAAATTTCATTTTAAGCATATACTGAAATAGAAAACAGTTCAACTGCTTTTACTGTATTTTGGATAAAAATAAATGCAGCCTTGGTGAGCATAAGAGACTTCTTTCAAAAACATTAATAATCAGGGATGTACATAAGTGGTCTGCAGGTCCACGTGTGCGACCAAAATAAAAAATGCGCTGTGTAAATAAATTCAGACAGTGCATTTGCGTACCGACTTGGTTGACAGCTGTTAATGCAGAATTACCATTTTAGATCGGCAAACTGTTATACTGTGTAAGATTTCTATTCGAACTGAAAGCATAAGAGTACAATGCAAAACTTCGACATTTCATTCTCTGAATCTCTTCAGTCGGCAGCACATAGACTTACTTAGTGGCAACCGCCAAAATAAAAGCTTGCTGATTTTAAGTTTGAAAATGATGAAAATTCATATTGGAAAAAAAAGAAGTAAATATTAGCATTTTATTTTTAAGTTTACTACAAAATAATTGTATTTGTATTTAATACTTCCTTTTTATTTTAAAATATAATAGTATTATCACATTTTATTATTTATTTTATTATTTTATTTAAACTAAATAAAGTGCAATAATATCACTATTATTCATTTTTTTTATATAGTTAAATTTAATGGGTCACACTATTTGCAGTGTGAGGACCAAACCAAATGAGGACCAAACCTTATGAGTACCAGGCTGAAAAGCTGATGTGCACCCCTGTTAATAATTCAACACCAAATTTTTGAATGGAAGTTTATAAATAACTTCAGTAGATTTTCCATATACAAATGTTTACCTGAAAATAAATAAGTGACCACATTTACATGCACAAAATTACTTTAATATGAATCCTTAATTGCCCATTTTTCATTTATTCATTTATTAGTTACACACTTTGCACTTGGATAACTTCGAGTCAGCAGTACATCAAGGCACAAAAAGTTTGCATGCATGCTTCTATGCTTTTAAAAACTAAGATTTGCTGCTAACTTTTAATACAGACTCAAACAGGATAAATCAGGCCCTGGAGCATAAACAGATGCCCAGTCTTACTCATGTCCTTGACAAGATAATTCATCACATCTTGCAATGAAAAAAAAGCTATTCACCACCATCCCCAAAACAATTTCTTTTGAAAGATGAGAATGTGCTCATTTTTAAATGCATTGCTTACCTAGTCTGTGACACACTACTGCGATACATTGACAGAGGAGAAGACTGGCCCTGAGTGTTTGACTGAGGTGAAGGCATGCGTTGACCTTGTTTAACTGCAGTGTTTCTGACAAACAAACGTGTTGAGGGTTTGTTGCTGGAGTAACGGAGCTGTGAGAACTGGCATGCTGAAGCTCTCGAGGTCTAGACATCAAGAAGGAGCAAGATCAGAGAAACACAGCATAGATCATGCCAAATTACTAATCATTCAATAGAACCAGAAAAATGTCATGATTTCTGTTTTCGATATATTCTCAAAAGACGGAAATATGAAAATAATAATATTAAACAATAATTAAATAAATATAAATCCATAAAAATAGACAGAAAACTGAAAATTAAAGAGATTGATGATTAAACCAAAACAATCTGCCAGTTATGTAAATGTCTTAATTTATCTTAATCTTAATTTTGATAATATTATTTAAAACGAGACAAAAATATCAGGAGAAGTATTATTATTTTTATCCTTTCTGTTATAATTTTTAAATTTAAATCAAGACGCATCTCCGCAGTCATGGGGAGAGGAAGTACATGAAGGGGGACTGAATGTTTTATCCAGTGCTGACAGTGTATCTCACTCTGGCCATTTTTAGCTGGCATCCCAGACGAAGGTCTTGGTGAGCTCTCAACTTCTGTCATGGAGTCACCAGGACAAAAACAGCGCCAGTTCGTCTGCACTCTCTGACTGAGCTCGAACCCATCGTCTCAACCGTTCCCATGAGTATCAGACACATACTCTCACACACACATACACAGATGCCACAGAGCCATGAATTTCTGGAGCATGGATTGTTTTATCAGTATTGCAGAATTAGGTATGAGATGAAGATTGCTTTGCTACAGGCCATATTAAACTTTTAAAGACTACTCATCAAAGGGTTAAAAGTGATCAATCCTTCTAAGATAAAAAATATATATTAATTCAGTTACTAAGTCACTGAAATGTTATTAAACAAAAAAAAAAAAAAAAACATCATAATAGAGTACTGAACATAGTGAACTGAAAAAGTCTCTTATTTTCACCAATGCCGTTTTTATTTATTCACAAATACCTGGTAGTAAGTAAAACAGTGAAGTAAAAACAGTAAAACACTAATATTTTGAAATATTATTATAAATTAAATTACTGCTATTTATCCCTGCGATAGCAAAGCTGAATTTTCAATAATAATTTCTCCAGTCTTCAGTGTCACATGATCTTTCAGAAATCATAATATGCTGATTTGATTCAGTGCTCAAAGAACATGTCTTATTATCAATGTTGAAAACAGTTGTGCTGCTTAATATTTTTGTGGAAACTGTGATGCATTTTTTTTTTCAGGATTATTTGAAATAGAAAATATTTGTAACTCTTTGTACATTAACAAACTCAAAAGTACTACGTCATATCACACCATGCTCAAGTTACAAGCATGTACAAGTGTTCAAATGAAACATTCATAACAAAGATGTGAGCTTGTGGACACCTTTTCCAGCTTTAGGTCACTGGTGTTGGTGAGGGAACCATTATATTGGTAGCCATTGTCTTCGTTCCTCTTTATGAAAGGCCACTCATACAGGGTAATAAAACAGAGTCATTCCAGTCATCAGTTTGACAAACGCCAGCAGACTAAGATCAAGGAAAGGACATAGGGTGCAGAAAGGCACGGGACAACGTCTGCACATGTATGTGAGTCAAGAGAACCAACCAACAGGCACAAACCATGAACTTGGCAGAATCCCTTAAACACTATGATTGTTTCACACAAGATGTTCCATATTTTAGTGACACCTTCAAAAAGCTGCTCATTTGTGGGCCTTCAACCAGCAGTGCGAAAATGTAAAGGGAGCGCCAAGGACATTTCAGCGATAAAATGGACCATTTTGCAGCTAAACCTCTAAGGAGAAGCATGCAAGCATGAGCTTTTCTGTTTGTGAGATCAGTTAAAATGGTCAAAAGATTTTTATGTCAAAGTGAAGTTATGCAGGTCAATATATTGGCTGCCGTTCAACGTCTGGGGTCAGTAAGATTTTTCAAATCTCTTTTGTTCACTAGGGCTGCATTTAATCAATAGCTCAGTAAAACAGTGAAATTGTGAAATAATATTACAACTTAAAATAACTGCTTTCTATT
The DNA here is from genome assembly GCA_039654775.1 of Spinibarbus caldwelli. Taxonomy (NCBI): domain Eukaryota; kingdom Metazoa; phylum Chordata; class Actinopteri; order Cypriniformes; family Cyprinidae; genus Spinibarbus; species Spinibarbus caldwelli. Next base: position 18,896,230 of record CM077241.1, on the reverse strand, counting down.
TTAATTTAAGTATTTAAAATGTAATTAATTCCTGTGAAGGCAAAGCTGAATTTTCAGCATATTCTAATATGCTAATTTGGTGCAAAAGAAACATTTCTTATTTTCATAATTGTTGAAAACAGTTGTGCTGATAAATATATTTTGGAAACCATGATATGTTTTTTTCAGGAGTCTTTGATGAAAAGAATGTTCAAAAGAACAGCCTTTTTTGAAATAGAAATATACTGTCACTTTTGATCAATTTAATGCATCCTTGCTGAATAAAAAAATAATTTTCTAAAAAAATCTTAACTGACCCCTAACTTCTGAATAGTAGTATACATAATTTCACTTTTCTTTTTTATATAATTCATGTTGTTGAATCGCCAAATGCATTAAACCATGTAATTTTTTGAAAAGCCACGAATAACGAAAAGGTTCCCATCCCTTACAGGTTAATAACATACAGTATAGTGTAAAAAAATTGTCAACCTGTCCTTCCATGAAATATATTCAAATGAATGTACTGGCATACAGCCACATGATGAAAGGTGCCCAAAATAAAGACTGAGACTGCTGCACTACCGTTTACATCCGGTTATGAGTTACTGTTTAATCTGACACGGACATCTGGTCACAATAGGCCAGAAGTATATGCAGCTCTTCCAAAGAAGAGGTCCCCATACTGGGAAAAAGCACCTTTGTTTAACAGGAAACAAAGCATCCATAGGCCTAACTCAGCTTTTTCTATAATGATTTTAAAAAAGAAACACTTGTGGTTAGAGACCAAGCTAAGCACTGATGAACATGCAGAGACTTGAACAGATCTATGTGTTCTGCTGGTCTCAAAACAAATCAGCACTGTTCATGGAACAGTTCATGCATTTCAGATTCAATAAATATGATATACAAGGGAAAAAAACATGCAACAGATAGTGGGACCTAATCTTTTACACTATAAACCTGAATGGTTTTCCCTTAGGCTAACACTGTAGAATTTTTACTGCCAGGAATAAGGTCTTGTAAGGGAGTTTATATGCAAACCTCAAACCTTTAAAACTAGACTGGAAACCCAGGTCAAGGTTACACTTAGCTCACCTGAAATGATCCTCCACAGGGGGTAAAATTGGTGAAATATTAATTCTGAGCTCTCTGATGTGTCTTTACCTTGTGATTTGCCAGAAAACTGGTTGCTCACTGAGCTAAGGCATGAATATTTAATTTTGAAGTTAACTATTTTAATAGATTTGCATTGTGATGTCAAGTCACCCACTGCATCTTTTAGTCACACGAATCAATGAACACAAATGGAAACAATATGATGCTTCAGATGGGATGTATTGGGTATGAGATGGGACATGTCTCAGCCAATTTCAGTTCACAAAAGACTGCCCTAAGCTGCTAAGATGTCAGATAAAACCTAGTTCAAGAAAGGTTTTACATTGTCAACACACAATGTCTCCTATTAAGCCCAACATATACATTACATCAATCATTTATTACATAAAACATAAAAAGTATTCAAATTTAGACATTTTCCAACGACAAGAGCAAAGGTGGGATTTGTCTTTCATAGAGTACAGTCAATGTTTTTTCTGTGCTGTGAATATCAAGCTAAATGGTCCAGCAAGGAGTGGTTTAGAGGGCAGGCGAGACAGAAACAGACAGGTATGGCAGTAACGTATAACACAAACATATGGCTGCTATTACATGAAGTGCACCGCTGAGGAGTACAACACAGACAGGTGCCAGCTTTAACCATGTAAATTTGCAATTAGCGGTACTGAGTGCTGAGTTCAAAGGCTACTGTCTGGAAAGGTGTGGGATTCTGTGGAAATAAGGAATGGTCTGTGGTAAAACGCTCCTAGTAGTTGAAAACTACAACCGTTGTGCTTTCGACCACCCAAATTCTATAAAGGAACCACCTACAGTAACCTTCCTGAAGCTACATTTAATAAAATTACTATTCTATATGATTTAGACAAAATAAATTTAGAAAAATAAAACACTAAAAACTAAAACTGATCATCATAAATGCTACAAATGAATTTATGCATCACAACATTATGATGTACAATCTGAGATCTGGTAAAGATTACATTTAAAAGTGTTATTGAATTATTAGTGTTGTTAAAGATTTAGTTTAAGTGAGCGTTAGATGATGGCAAAGGTAGTCTAAATGTAAAGGACAGATAAAATGAGAATAAACAAATAAAATTACAATATTGACCAATACTAAGTTTCGTAAGTTTGGGGTTGGTAAGATTCGTAATGTTTTTGAATGTCTCTTGTGCTCATCAAGGCTGCATTTATGTAATCAAAATACAGTAAAAATAGTAATTTTGTAAAATATTATTACTATTTTAAATAACTTTTTTTTATTTTAATAGATTTTACAATGTCATTTATCCCTGTGATGCAAAACTGAATTTTCAGCAGCCATTACTCCAGTCTTCATTCAGTCTCAGAGATAAAGGTACAAAAGCTGTCACTGAGGCAGAACCTTTTAAAAAGGTAACTAAAGGGTCCATATTGGTACCTTAAAGGTACATATTATTGTTTACATTAGTACCTAAAAGGGGAAAAAAAGCACCCTTTGAAAATGTACTGCCACAGTGACAGATTTTGTACTTCTTTGTTTTTCAGTGAGTATTGCCGCATGATCCTTCAGAAATCATTGCTGATTTGGTGCTCAATACACATTTGTTCTTATTATCAATGTTGAAAACAGTTGTGCTGCTTAATATTTTCTTTTTGTTCGAGATTCTTTAATAGAAAGAACAGCATTTACTCGAAATTAAAAGTGACAGTAAAGTCATTTATAATGTTATAAAATATATCAATTAAATGCATCCTTGCTGAATAACAATCATTAATGCTTGAGGACCAAGTGTAAATTTTGAACAGGGCGATTTGTGTAAATTTAAATATGTTATTTCAAATAGCTCCATCAAAGCAGATAAACAGTAAAACCCTTTTTTTCATGTCTCTAACAGGTTCAAATGCTGTGTTGCACCTGTGTTCCACATGACTTCTGAGAATGAACTGTCACTGCATAACATGTCTGTTTGGACTTCTACGGAAACATCAGGCCTCCTAGGATATACTGTGATTCCATTTAACACAGCCAAGGGTACATTGTGGATTTATGGTCTTTAACAGCATTCTGGGAGTTCAGATCTTCAAACAGATGATATTCTTAGTAAAAAACATAATAAAACTGCCAGTCCAGGGACCTGCGGAGGTTGAAGAGCATATTCGCTCTAAAAAACAACACAAAGTGAGCCGTATGCTTCTATTCATATGTTCTTTACCACAAAGAGCACACAATACATGTCGAAACTCATATTGCTATTCTTAGACTCGCTGGGAACCACAAACTCGCAGGCTGAAGTTGCGATTTCTGAAAAGTTTAACATACTGTGCATGTTGAAGACAGTGTCTTTAGATCTTAGATTTTCATGTAAAGTAATTTAAACATAATTGTGTTACATAGAGAGCTTTTCACTTGATCATTCATGCATTACTTGTAAACTCTTGAGCTGATGAAATTCAAAATAGGACAAATAAGCCTTTGTTCCAACGAGAACCGATGCCACTGGACTCTCACAAATCTCTGAAACATATTTTCATTTATAGCCTCACATTTACATCTAAAGCCAAAACAAACACACAAAAAGGAAATTGCTAGGGTCTATATTTCAGGGTAATTTGCAGTTATTTACAGAAAAATTACTTCCAGCACCTCCTACAGCATATCTGAGAAGCACTTTCTGATCCTCTGGAGAGGAGGGCTGCTCAATTACGACCGCGTCTCAAATCAAGGTAAATAGCCAGTAAGTTTAAGGCGGCTTTTAACACAAATGCTGCTCCAATCAATGACAAATGTTCAGTTACATAAGGCTTAAAGATATGTCCTTATTCAAGTGTCAGTTTTGGACTACACTCTAAAGTATGTTGTTCAGTCTCCAAGCACAAAATGTCTGTTGATGAAGGTCAGCTGGTCATGTCTGATTTCCAGGGACTGTGTCCGAAATCAAAGACAGCTGCCTCTTTGCTCAGTCAGTCATTGGCTTATAAGCAGGTACGCTCTGAATAAACTACAATGCTTATTTAAATTGAATCACACATTGAAATAAAAGAAAAATTATCATTTATGAATTTACTCCTTTAGACACATTCTTTAGACACACACAGTTTTATGGGATATCATAGGTAGTGAAGAACACATACAAAACCTGAATATACAGGATGTTTTAAAATACAAACAGAGACTTGATGACTCTCCATATATTTTCATATATTGCTTATGAAAGCAGGGCTTAGCAGTCTATAGATGATTATGCTACAGTCTTCGCAGGAAATGGATCTTAGGCCAGATTTTAACACACAATCTCAATAATTTTACTAAGCAAATAACAGTAAACAGCATGTCTGTGATAAACCTGTTTCCCTTTACAAATCTCTAAAATCTCTAAAAAGGGAAACAAAAGTCCACAGGGTTGACAGGAAGCATCACTGACTGCATTTTAAAAATGTTGTTATAAAGACATTTCTAACTTTTCTCACTTTAGTGATTAGTTTTTTGAACTGCGGGTAAACAGTTACCACATTAAAAAATCAGGGATTCAAGATTTACAAAAAAGTAAATGTTTTGACCAAAAATTGTAACATTTTGAACTCCAGGACAGTAATCAAACATGCTAGTGATCCCTTTTTTTGAATGTTTCATTTCAATTTCAAGTCAAATTTCAAAGACTCAAAGATTTTTCAGTTCCACTCTTACCTAAATGCTCATAATATCATTTAACAAAATGAGAAAAATATCAAATAACAATGCACAATTAAAATATTTTCATTATTTTCATGAACTCTATTGCATATTTCATACATTTATTTTTATTTATTAATTTTTTTAAAGTTACCAACCCCAAACTTTTGAACGGTAGTGCATAATGCTAGTAAGTCATACAAGTTCAGCATTGGTATTATCATCACAAAAGCTGATTTCACAAACCAATAGGTTTGAAATGCACAGATTACAGATGCCGGTAATGGAATTTATTTATTTATTTATTTATTTTTTTTTTGTATGCACTGTCTACTCCAGTCTAGGAAAGGGATTTACTGTTACCATGCCTATGTGAGTAGATCTTTTTGGCCTCACTTGTCACGTTATGGGAGAGGGGAGGACATTAGACAGATGAGAGTTAAAATTGAAAAAACATTTGCCAAGAGAATGTACCAAATATGAAATTCCCGGCACACTGTCAAGACAACATGGTAACGTTTATGCCTGTGGACAAGTTGTGGGAGAACAAAGCTAACAAAAAAAAAATAATAATGTATTGAACCAAAACAAAATTTCTTCAAAATAATCTGTTGCCAGTGGTGGAAATTGGTTTTACGTAACTTAAGTTTAATCAGTAACATACAGATAAACTCACATTAGAACGGTTTATTCACACAAAAAAAGTGAAATCAGAGGGAAAAACAAAATTTGATATCTTTTATTGCTTTTTAATTCTAATATCTGAGTCATATCCAGACCATATGCTCATTTTTACATCATTAGATCCATTACATAGTAGCAGGAAAAGAAGGCGGGTGAAGAGAAAGCATTACTCTCCATCCACATGTGTCACTAGTTTGATTTTGATCGGATCACACCAGGAGTGTTGAAAGGGACACATTCCAGCAGATCTCACCGAGGGTGAACTGAAGAGCCGCTCTCTGCGATTAGTCCAAAGCCTTCTGTTATTAACTTTATCTGTGCTGGAGCTGCCACTGAAATATTTTGCTCACAATGCCCTCAGGGATAATTCTGCGATAGCATCTGGACCTAATTAACCCTGCAGTGAGTGTGGCCACATTAGAGGCTCGAGTGACGGGGCTTTCAAGGCTAACACATAAATGCTGCTTCTGGCTCAGGTTGGGAATACTATGTTCGAATCGCAGAAACACAACAGAGATCAAAATCTTGTCAATCAATTCACTCTGATGGTATTTTAAGAACTACTACTCTAACTCTTTCCAAATGTGAATGAATTTCATCTGTTATGCAGTGACACTTGAACCAGTGACAATCAAAGCAAACAGCAGTTCAGTCTATATTTTTAGACATAAAACTCTTATTTACTCAGCAGAAACACTTCCAACTGTTTGAGACAATGGTGTAGTACTATTCATGCATTCTGCAGAGCAACATCTATTCCCTTCTACTAGTCCATCTCACAGTCACGTTTTACTACGTCAAAACCTTTGCTATATAGGCCATTTGTGATTAAAACGTGAACTCTTTCTCTCTCTACTTGGCATAGACCACGGTACGACATGTACATGTTGGTCTTTAGTCTTTAGTCATGTCAAAAAGTGTTGGTTTAGAAAACTGACTACACCTCACAAGCCAAGAGCAAAACTAACCTGGGTCTCCACACTCAACTATCCATTCTAAATAAACGTAAAAACAGATTTTGAATGAGAACCAGAGCCTGTTTGTCATCAGAGTTCAGTTAATTTGGTAAAAAATAAAGTATTTCCTTTAGAAAGAAAAAAAAAAAATCTTACTAATCTTAAACTTTTGAACAAACTATTATGAATATTATGAACAAACGTTAATTAGCTATGAGCGATAGTATACTTATAAACAAACACAGACTAATAAATAATGCAAAAAATTAATTTTGCTGTTCATGTTAGTTCATGATACCTCATACATTAACTAATATTAACGAACTGTACCTTAATATAATGCAGTACTTGTGACCCTTGGATCATGACCTCATAATAATCCCTTTAATTGTGTATAAGTTTTCATACCTCCACTGAATAGTTGGGGTGTGGTAAGAGCACTGGCAAATTTAGCCAACATCAGAGTTAAAATCCTCTGTGGCCTCTTCAGGTCTGAACACATCTGTACAAGCTGCTAAAGATTTTTGATGTTACCTCACAAACAGCTTGAAAACATACCTGGCATTTTACAATAAATGATCAGAGAGGTGTGGTGCTGACTACAGTACAGCAAATTATGTCACTGACCTTATCAGTAGTCCCGGGAATACTGATGAGCAGTTCAGGATAAAAGGTACTTAATTAACAGGTCTACATGGAATTTGTGCCAGCACAACTCCAAAGAAATATCCACGGATTTCTGCAGAAAATTCTTACTCCCTTGCGTGTTTGTTCACCTGGAAAACAAGCACAAAAGTCAGCAGATTACAACTGGGCCTACTTATAAATCAACATTTATAAATAATTTGTTTTATAAATAAAGATTAATTCCAAATTCATCCAGGTTAGTGATTAATACACACACACACAAAAAAAACAAAAAACAAAAAACCCCTCAATAAAACAGATCAGTACAGTTAGTCATGATGCTTTGTTTTAATGTTTCTTTCCTGTTGTTCCATACATAACAAAAGCTGCGTCTGTTTGCTTGGAAAAAATCTCCAAAGCTCCGAAGTGTGACTTGGAGTGTTTGGCGTTGTCTAATGCCTTCTTGAGCAAACAATGTCTGGAATGTCGGGCACACGGGAAATTCCTTGGAATTAAAACAGAAGTTCTAAATGTTCTAAATTTCACAGTCAATATTAACAACAAGAAGGGGACAACAGGATGTGTGTTGGCATTTCTGGATGCCATTCAACACAATCAGATCTTTATTAGCAGTTGAGTGTGATACGCATAACAATACAGTGATAAACAGCTATATTTTTCCCTTTAATGCTATTTTGTAAACCACCATCTTGGTATGACAGAGACCCTTACAATCAAAATGAAGTTCAGAAAAGTAAAATCAGTAATGAGATTTAATGATGCCTGTATAGATACACTTTAGAGTTTATGTTAATTTGAAACTGATATGTCATTTTATATCAAGTTGACTTTGGGAGAAACTGATAAAATCATCATCAAAATCAGGCAATAACAGGGCAACAGAGTTGTGACTAAAACTCAAATCTGAAACCTGACAACCCCGTCCTCCCCTTCTTGTACTTACTTGAGCCTGGACAAGTTTTAAAGAGAAAAAGAATGAGAGAGAGTAAAAAAGTTACCTAATTAAAATCTCATTCCTCACATAACTGACCTTGATTGAAAAAAAAAGGTCTGAATAGTGACAGTATCTGAAGCTAGTTGGATCTCCTTATATAAGTTAGCACCTGGATTTACTATATTAATAATGCCTAAACAGAAAGTGAAAATGTTTTTCTGACAAGTTAAATTGAATAGTAAAGAAAGAGCAGCCAAAATTTGTTGTATTATATGCTAACAAGTATAATTAAAAACATAATTTTGTAATAATAAATAAAAAATATGAATAAATAAAAATATAAACATAAATAAATACACTACCATTCAAAGATTATTCTCCAAGAATGCTTTAAATTGATCAAAAGTGACAGTAAAGATGTTTAGATTGCTAGAAAGTCAAATAAATTACCTTTCTATTCATTAAAAAAGGTTTACACGTAAATATTAAGCAGCAGGACTGTTTTGAACATCGATAATAATAATAATAATAATAATAAATGTTTCCTGAGCACCAAATCAGTATATTAGAATGATTTCTGAAGGATCATGTGACACTGAAGACTGGAGTAATGATGCTGAAAAATTTAGCTTTGCCATCATAAAGAGATAACAAATATATATTTTTATTATATAAACTGTTATTTTAAAATGTAATATTTAACAATATTGCTGGATTTACTGTATTTATGATCAAATAGATGCAGTATTGGTAGTGTCAAAAACAGAAAAACTGCAAGTGGACAGTCTAAAAGTGAATGGTACCTTGTTTCTGTACAGTAAATCTATGTGGCTTAATAACAGGGAACATTAAGTCCATAACTTTCTTTCACCGGATACACGCCTTGTTCTGCATGTGTCCCCTTCTTACCAAACCCCAATGCTAATTGCAGCGTCTTTAAATCCATTGTGAAGTTTAAACTCCAAATCAGCTCAACATAATCTCATCATCAAAAGTTGTGACTGGCAGATGACCCAATAGCGTAACACTGTTCCACATTCAGAATTGCTTAACTGCATGAATGAGAGAAACAAAGGGCCGTCTGGTGGACCTCCCAGCCACTTTGACTGGAATGAACCTCAAAAAAGGGGTTCTTCCATTCCATGAGCGTTACGTAACATCTGTGCTGCTTCAGTGCAGGGTCTTCGGTTTATTTTAACAAGCTCCTGTCTAAGTGCCTTGATTGGCATGACACAATAACAGCAATTAATTCAATTCAAGTTTATTTGTATAGCGCTTTTCATGATACAAATCGTTGCAAAGTGCTGTACAGAAAATTAAGTTTCTACAATATATTTAGTAGTAGCTTATCATTGGTGACTATGTCATTTAATGTACATATGGCAGAAATGTACAGAAAAATCAATTAAAGACGTAATCAAACAGACGATGAACACTATTAACAGCAATTATTATATGTTGAAATCAAACTTATAGCAAAATTTGGTAGTTCTGTATGTTGTTTCAGGGTTGGCATCGTCTGAGGACCTCTGAGGGGTTGGCATCATCTCTTCTCAGGTGTTCTGGATCCAGACTGAAGCTTGTATAAATCCTACGGGATGTTAATTAGTAAATCATGTGGGTGGCCTGCAAGAAAGAATCAGCTGTGGGGTTTTAGATGTCTGTATTAAGTAGTGTTTTCTAACTCTAATTATTTATGCATGCAGATGACAGCTAAACAGCAAAAAACTCAAAGGCTATAAAAATGACCAACTTTTTACATTTAAATATCAGTTAAAGGAGCAGTCACACTACACTTTTTGATTTCCATTTATACGTTTGTGAAAAAATGGAGACCAGAAACGAAGCTTATGCAAAGATGTTTCACATTTTGCTGCATTCCAGAGTTCAGGTTTGGTGAACTCTGACCTGGAAATTTTCATCACATGAAGATGTGTGACCAATACAAGATTCATGTCACAGCTTGACCTCTTAATGGAATTTAAAAAATGTTGTTGGATTATGATGTGAGAGGATAACAGGGGATGTACTTTTTTCACTGGAGGAAGTGTTATTATGGATTATGGGCTCAAATATTGGCTAGAAGCAATGTTTTAAATTTAAAACACCCTAATTGTTTCTTATAAACATCCAGCTTTTTGCTTTACGATGCGCTAATTAACAGGCTGGAATAAAGTGGATTATTATGATGTTTTTATCAGCTGTTTGGACTCATTCTGACGGCACCCATTCACTGCAGATGATCAACTGGAGAGCAAGTGATGGACAGCTAAATTTCTCAAAATCTGTTCCGAATGACAAACTCATCTACATTTTAGTCAAAGGGGGAGTAAATTTTCAGCAAACATTTATTTTTGGATGAATTATTCCTTTAAGAGAGCAGGAGACAAATTTATCCTCACACATTCGGAAACCAAAGAACAAGGAATCATTTTTAACAAGCACAAAAACACATTTTATTTTGATCCTTATCCCGGAACAGACTAAAACAAAGCGGCTCAGCCAGCAGAGTGAGGTGGGCCACTCTAATCCACCTCAAAACAAAGGCTCACCTCTTCAGAGAAAGACTTCATCTGAGAGAAGTGGAGGGGAGAGGGTCACAGGATCTTACCAATGTCAAAACAAGCTTGATAAGTGTTGAGAGCTTAGTATCAGACCATACATCCACCTGCATACTGAGGACAGAGCCACAAAGCCACCCAACAGCACCAACTTTTGGGTCACCTAAACTTTCCCAGGGTTCAGTGTCAGTGGCTGCACCTTTGTACCCGCTCATCACCTCACTCACATGGGCTTGGGTTACACCTGTCTACAGATCCTTACAGTCTCAGGACTTCAACTACTCTCTACTCTCATAGTCTCATTCTTCTTTGTCTGAGGGCTGAAATCTGAAGTTAACTAATTTACTGTTAATTTACTGTATGCTATGAATTACTATCATCCTTGTTTATTGTCTTTTCTACAACTGAAAAAGAAAGAGTACAAACAGAAAGTTTCTAATTTCTAAATAAACAAAGCCATCCTTCCCTGAACGTTAACTGCAAAACGACTGCATAGCTGTGTACTTCCATTATACAAAGTTTGAGTTTGTATTGCTCTATTGTATTAAAGGTATAGTTTACTCAAAAATGAAAATTATGTCATTAATTACTCACCTTCATGTTGTTCTAAACACGTAAGACCTTCATTCATCTTCAGAACACAAATTAAGATATTTTTGTTGATATCCGAGAGCTTTCTGACCCTCCATAGACAGCAACGCAACTGACACGTTCAAGGCCCAGAAACATAGGACATCGTGAAAATAGTCCATGTGACATCAGTGGTTCAACCTTAATTTTATGAAGCTACAAGAATACTTTTTTTGTGCAAAGAAAACAAAAATAACGACTTTATTCAACAACAACTTCTCTTCCGTGTCAGACTTTGACAAAAGTACCACGACGCATGCGTGTGCATTCCTGAGTAAGATTTTCAGGATTTTCACTTTTGGGTGAACTATCCCTATGAGAAAAAAAGTCATACAGGTTTGAAACAATATGAGGATGAGTAAATGATGACAATGTTCATATTTGGTGAAAATCTCTCACATGCTACACTTTTGGCCTGACTTGACATGTAATTGACATTCATGTAACCATTTAATTTGTTTTTTCTCTCACTGTACACCTTACTAGGTCTCATGCTTAAGTCTTCCCAATACCAAGCTGGCTGAAACAGTAGCAGACCAAATTGAAGACAAGCACATGCTAAACATCTAATTTTAGAGCGACTGTGTTTGTGCTCCACAAGTAAAACCATAGCAGGTGGATGCGTGTAGCTCAGTGAGTTCACTAGATGTTTTGTGAATGACTGACAATCTTGGGCATCTCTCATTACGGTGGTCTCGAACATCCACCTTTTTTGTAAGCCTGAAATCTCAAGAATTGCACTCATGACACGGACAAAGTTTCATCGTGTGCACAAGGCCGAGGCCAATCCTTAGCCTCGAGCGCTAACACACCCACAATCCCAAATCCCTTATTTCCTTTCAACGTGGTTGAGTGAAAGTGGAACATTCCAGACTGCCAGACTAAAAGGTGAGGGAGCACAAGCAGTAACCACACTGTGTCACATGTTCCTGCTCCTTCCTGTCTAACCCTCTCTGTTTTCAGTTCGAATCTGTCCCGGACCAAGAGGCCAATGGAGAACCATGTCCACAAGCTGGCGCTTAGCAGAGCGCAGCTGGAGTTTTCTCACTGCTCGTCTGAACAACACCGTAACAGACCAGCCAACAGCTTGTCTGTCAGCACAGCTCTGTTTTCCTGAGACCCCTCGCTGTTCGATTGCGGGACCACTGAGAAAAGTCACTCCCTGTGTAAATATGGATTTTAGAGATTTGTAAAGGGAAACAGACCTCAAACAGGAAATTCTGAATAACTTGCAATCAACCTCATATCCCCTCTCTCATCTGATTAGCGTATTTAGCATAGCATTCCTCCCTTTGAGCACCCGTTTGACCTTCTTGTGTCAGACGTGTATCATGGAAAAAAATACTATCAGACTCTAATTTCTCCTTGCTTCCTGTTATTTGGAACATTCCATGAACAAATTTTGACAGTATCAGTGCTACTAATGAGGCTCCAGCACTTGTTTTCCTTCTCTTTGAAGTTATTGGTAAGCAAAATGCTGACTAATGACTTCAGCATTGTTTCTTTACAGACAACAGCCAATAGGAAAAAATTGACAGACGTCATGGTAAACTTAACATGTTTGAGACTACAAGGTAATAAATGAATTCACATAAATTGAGCTGCTTTTTGTAAATGAGATGAATGGCAAAACAGTGGCCCAAGTTACCTAAATTCATCCTATAAATAATTGTTATATTATTCACTATATGCTTATTTTATGTCTGATTTTGCCATTTTTATAACAAATATAATACATTTTTTTAATGTATTTCTTTATGTGTTTGTCTTTTTGTGTCATAATATACACACGTTCAAAGTCTAGTGTCAGTAAGATTTTTTATTATTTTTTTTTACATAAAGAAATTATATTTTTATTCATCAAGAATACATTAAGTTGATAATAAGTAATGTTTTGATGTTACAAAAGATTCTGTTTCAAATAAATGCTATTCTTTTGAACTTTCTTTTCAATAAAGTATCCTGGAAAAAGTAGCACTTTTTCCGCAAAAATATTAAACAGCACAACTGTTTTCAACACAACAGAAAACAGTTATTTGAAATTATAATATTTCACAATATTTTACAGTATTTTTTTTCCTAATCCAATTAATGCAGCCTTGATGAGCATAAGAGTCCATTAACCTGGCAAACTTTGGCTGATCAAGTTCTTCATTAAAAAAAGCATATTCTATTAATCCAGCTGAACATATTTTAAAGCAACTATGCTTACAGGTTGACTGATAAAAACGTTTTTCTGTCAGCTGGGACTAGGGTTAGAGTAAGATGATTTGGCTGGAATGCATGGCAGTTCAGTTCTGTCTCTCTGTTATGTAATTCCATGTGCTTCTCTCAAACGTGCTTTTGGTCAGTGTAATGGAAGTTTGAGATCCTTTATCACCATTGTGGTCTTCAGTAATTAAGTGATTAACACCATCTTGAACAGTTGGCCCTCTAAGAGAACTTGTATATATAGCATCCAGTGAATACCAACAACCTTAAAGATGCCTGTTGTTAATTGCTTCATAAGATGTTAGCTGGGAACCCACATGCTAGATGATAAGATTGTTATTATTATATCCTGCAGCTCCCATTTTTGAACCTGAAAACTGTTTTCTAGCAACTGTCTCCAAGAATATGGTGAGCACATCAGAGAAACTTCCAAGACTGAACCCCAAGAGCAAAATGGTGCTACTGATTACTCTGCTATGTCGGCAGCTGAAGCCATACCAAAATAGAGAAAGCTGAATGAAAACATTTATATTTGGTGGAAATAAATCTGTTTCTGTCTAAATGTCTGTTCTAAACTGCGGTTCTCCATGCCACTTTCACTGCAGACACGCAAGGTTTAACATATCTCATTAGCAAAGCCTTCCATCTGAACCGCTGCTGTACTGTGGTGTGCTGCTGAGAGGCTACATCATATGTTTTGTATAATGCAAGCTATTGCTCTTTTGAGCTTTCAGCCTCCCATTGGGACTTTTAGGATCTCTAATCAGAATCTGTTTAACCCCAGCCACAGAGCCTTTCTCCATCATGATCATACTGATGTCTTTAACAATCCTGGCAGTAAGTGAATAAGAAAACAAAGATAGAGAGACTAAACACGTGTCCACCAAAAAATCTTGAAGGTTTCACAGAAACAGCCTTAATCGTAATGGCAGACAAAGTGTAAGAAAACAGTGGATGCAGACGGATGTAATCTGACCTTTTCTGTATGGCTGTCACTGCTCTGGTTTAAGTTACTCAAGGGAAATCTGCTATACCTGGTCACTTCTTCATAAACCTAATAGCTTTATAGATTATTATTCCATATTACATTTACATTTATGCATTTAGCAGACGCTTTTATCCAAAGCGACTTACATTGCATTCAAGTTACAGTTTCTACATTTTATCAGCTCTTGCTTTCCCTGGGAATCGAACCCATGACCTTGGCGTTGCTAGCGCCATGCTCTACTATTTGAGCTACAGGAAAGCACAACTTATACTAAAGGAATATTTCACCCTAAATTGAAAATTCTGTCATCACTTACTCATCTTCACTTTTTTTCCAAACCTGTATGAGTTTCTATGTTTGTGTATGTGTGTGAGTATATGCTAAAAACTTATATTTATTCTATTTATAAAAATGTATTACTTGATGAATTGTCAGTGTATGGAACCATAACATTTTGGGATAAATATATAGCCATGAAAAATTAAATGAGACACACAAATATCATTTAAAGGGATAGTTCACCTTAAAATGAAATTTCTGCCATTAATTACTCACCCTCATGTCGTTCCAAACCCGTAAGACCTTCATTCATCTTCGGAACACAAATTAAAATATTTTTGGTGAAATCCAAGAGCTTTCTGACTCTCCATAGACAGCAACGGAACTACAATGTTTAAGGCTCAGAAAGGCAGTAAGGACACCATTAAAATAGTCCATGTGTCATCAGTGGTTCAACATTAATTTTAAGATGAACGAAGGTATTGCGGGTTTGGAATGATATAAGGGTGAGAAATGGGTGAACTATCCCTTTAAACAATGATATGAAAATGTTTAAATGCAATGCATACATGCCAGGAATAATTGCAACATATTTTCCTGCTTGTGAAAAAAGACAACTCATCTGCAAATAGTCATAGACATGAGAAGTAACAAGTGAGACGTTTGCCAGGAAGACCATTAGTCAGTGTGCAATCATGTGTTCAAGTGGAAAGAGAACCTGCCAACACCATGTCTTGTCATACTTATTGATGATAATGAGGGCCGGTTCACTGACTCCAAGCTGCAACAGACTACAGATCTTGACCCTTTATGTTGACTCAAATCCATGCCTTAGGAAACAACTCTTTTAACATAACCCAACAAATCAATGTCAAAATATCTCACCTCTTCTCCTTTTTGATTTTTTTTTTTTTTTTTTTTTTTTCCCACAGAACATTTAGTTCTCTATATCCACCCAAGGCAGTGGTCAATGGCACAGAAAAGTGCTCTGGCCTCTCAGGCACTGAATCTCCTTAAATGACAATAAATCACTAAAGGACTGCTCTTTACATCTGTTCTGTCAAACATGCCTTAATTTTACAAAAATGTATATCAGAGAGGCCTTGAGGACGCTGTCATCACGTGTTCTGTGATGAGCCCTACGGGGTCGAGTACTCCTGGCATGCGGTAGTAAAATTAATCATTAAGCCTGTGAAAATGGCCATGAAAATACCTAATGGCACACCACATGGGTTCATACCTGGGTCACTCTCCCCCCTCCAGTGATGTGCATGAGCCTCTCACCTGCAATCCTCCATCTGCGCTCTGTTTGAACGCTTATATGACTACAATCTTTTTACACTTTGAGAATAGTATGTAATATGTAAACTGGCAGCTGGTAGCAGTAGCCTAGTTTTATGCAAACGGCATGCAACGTGACTTACTAAACTTCCTGAAGCACCAAAACATTTAAAGATTAAAGCAAACAAGCCTTAAGGCATGGCTTCACTCGCTCATTAAAACCAGTGAAACCTCAAAGCCGACTTGTCCACACTGGGAGTGATGGTGATGATGATGATGATGATGATGACTAATGTATTTACATGGTTCTTTCTGACATGGCAAGTTATCCGATCACTGAACAGAAACATTGGCCTGTGTGATGTACCAGGGCACCTGTGAGTTTCTCTGCCTGATTCAAAGCCAAGCAAGAGCTGGTGGTCCTTCAAGCTTGACTTATTGCTTAATTCTGGTGGACTCCACTAATTCAAAAAGGAAATAGTTGAATGGCACAGATAAATGCTCACGGTTAGGGGTCAGTGGTTAAAGTATTTTGATGAGAAATGAACATTCAAAACACAAGAAGCGATGTAAGTCCAAGTTCAACGGGTTTCAATGGGTGAACAGTAGCCTTTTGATCTCCCTGGTTCCCCTCTGTTTTAATCCAGGATGGTAATAACGTGAAACATTTTGTGAATAATATTGTTTTTTGTTGTTTTATGCTGTCCTTTGCTACTTTCCTGATATATTTCCAACATGACTTCATTGTTATTCATTTTTGTATGTAAAAATGACAGTTTAAAAAAAGTTTTAAAGAATATTGATGTCATTGAATACAATGGCTTTATTTAATCAATGAGGTAATTAAATAAGTTCAATGCAGTCACATTTATTGAATGCGTTTAGGCTACCTAATTTGAAAAAACAGTTTTGTAAGATAACTGTTATGTATGATTTCTGACGTCGTATTCAACACAGTTTAAGGGATTCCATCAGTTTACCCAAGCTGATACTTTAAAATGTAAAACTGAATGAGAATTTTGCTATTACTGAATAATTATCTAATAATTTGGAACAGATGCGGCTAATAAAATTACCAACTTTAACGCATGACAACTTTAAATGATCTGAAACATAATCTTTTCTATTCATACATTATATATTCTAAATCTTCTGAAACCATATGGAAAGGAAAAGACCATAATTTAGTGTAGGATTGTGTAGGATATACATAAAAATATTTATAGAAAAATAAGAAATATATTTACAATATACAATAATATAAAGGATATTTAATACACATTTTATTTTTTAATTTGTACATATGTACTGTAAATTTACATTTTAGATCCTATCAATACTTCCATATTGTAAAGTAGCTATATGCACACCTGCCTTTCAAGATTTTTAAAAGACATTGATACTTTTATTCAATAAGAATACATTAACATTGAGTGGCAAATTAATGTTACAAAATATTTACATTTCTGAACTCAAAGAATCCTGAAAAAAGTACAACTGTTTTCAACATTGATAGTGAGAAGAAAAGTTTCTTGAGCAGAAAATCAGATTTCTGAAGGACCTGAAGACTGGAGTAATGACTGCTGAAAACTCTGAACTGTGAAAAACTGTGATTTTATATTGTAATAATATTTCACAACAATACTATTTTTACTGGGTTTTTTTTAATTGAATAAATGCAGCTTTGGTGAGCATAAGATACTTCTTTCAAAAACACAAAAATCTTACTGACATTAAGCATTTGAACAGAAGTGTCTATTTATTGTACGTCTCAGTGTACAAAAATGTAAGCGCTGAGTACTAATACCAGTGAATACTATTAAGATCAGCCTGATTTTTCTTTATCATTTTAACAGAACCATGAATACTATCACATGTGCAGTATTAACAAAAAAGACTGGAGGCATGTGGTCAGTAGTACGCATGGTATCCAGATGAGAGCATTTCTGTGAAATAGTGCCGGGGTCGGGCTTAAAGTTTCATAACCACCATCCACCCCACCTGACTTGCAATGTTCTCTTTCACTGCTATTTCCAGCACACTCCCTGAACTCTGTCCAGAGCAGCTGGAAGTTGACTCACCTGCAGTCGAGGGAGGCAGATACTGGCAGACAGGTGGGAGGGAGGGGATTCCCAACAACCTTACATAGATACGAAACACTGGCGACAAAGCCATTGTCTAGCTCACACGGTAAAATCACCTTTAGACAAGGACGAATGCAGACGGCAGACATTCCTGACATTCCTAGCCATGCCAGTAGATACTCTTTCAGTGTCCAAACCCCATATCATTTTGCTTGTCTTGGCCTTTTCTCTCTAAACAGTCTCAAGTATCTTCTGGGATATCTATTTTGTGTTTGTTCACACTGCTGACTTTCATCTGCCCATTTGTATGCAAGAGCACATAACAATAGAAGCTTTCATTTGCAAAGACACATGTGGACCACATGTGTAGCTTGTGCATCTCAGCTACTCTCCAGTTTCTACTCGCTTCCTAAACAAGCTAAAACAAAGATCTGGCTGTTAATGTTATCTAAATATTAGTCTTCTCACAAACAAACCGTGCTCTCCAAAAAGCTCTTCACATCAGTGGAAAAGACAAAGCTTACTGTAATTCTGCTGCCTCAGTTTTCATAAAGGAGGCTAGAAAGACAAAAACAATGACCATGATTCTACAAGACTAGTGAAGTGACATTGTATGTACAAAAAAGCATGTACTGTCCATTCTATTAAATTTATCCATTTGCAATTTGCAGTTTGACATGTGTTTTCATTTATGGGTGAACTGTTCTTTTAAATATCACAGCAAAATTTATTAAGCCTACAATATTTCCTGTGAGATTTCTGAAATCAGCTTTGAACGTCTTGACTGTGTAACACATTTCCCACATAGCCAGAGTACTTATCTACTTTGGGTGTCAATGGCAGGTTCAATGACATTATGTGTACATGGCTGCCATACAAACAATACTTAGTCGCCAGGGCTTATAAAATTCACAGCAGTCAGCACAATAGTATAGCATGACATTTTCGAGGCTTAGTCCCTCAGTGAGCAAGCCCAAGACATCAATTATGGAAAATAAAGCCTCAAATAACTGGTCTGAACTTACTGCTGTTACTTGTCTCTCCGTTGTCATGATAACAATAATGAAACTCTCCTCACATCATGATTTGGAGGCGTTATTTAGACTGTAGAAAATAAACAGAGCACAGCACGTTATTAAAAAG
This sequence comes from Spinibarbus caldwelli, assembly GCA_039654775.1. Lineage (NCBI taxonomy): Eukaryota > Metazoa > Chordata > Actinopteri > Cypriniformes > Cyprinidae > Spinibarbus > Spinibarbus caldwelli. The sequence goes on along the minus strand of CM077241.1, from coordinate 18,877,081 downwards.
TTCTGTCCCTCACATGCATTTACCTGCACGAAGGAGAGACTGATCACAAACAGAAACACAGACTTGATACAAAAACCAAAAAAATCTGCTGCTGTACTTAATGAATATAAAGTAGATTACATAATCTGCAAGGTGTAATTATCAACAAATGTTATTTAATGTTTTAACCAAAAAGTGACAATTTTTAACCATGTTTATGCAAGAAAGTTCGCAAACTGCTTACCTCATAGATATGTATAGGAAGATTCCCCATTCGACCACTCCAAGCACGTAGACTCGTCCGCCATATTGTACGGTCAACTTGACGTCATTCACCATAAGCAGACCATCAGCTGTGCAGGATTGTGGCTTTATCTTTATCTTTATCAGAACTTTATCTAAATGTGCAAAAACTTTTAAGATACAAGAGATTTTAGCATTTTGATTTCTTTTGATAGCTTTGTTTTGTCAAGGACCGTGTGATTACGTCATGAGTCGATAGAACTGTTTGGGTCCCTCGATTCGATTCCCGCCTGACTCGATTCCTGAGGCATTTCTGTGTTGTGTTTGCACGTTATCTGCATGTTAGCATAAACCACAATCCTACAAACAATAGGAGACTCTATGCCTGATGGGTGCTTGAAATCAATTTGCGGAAATGAGTCAGACTTCCTACCTTTTCGAACCAAACATGAATCAATAAAAACACTCCTAAAAATTTTCTTAATAAACTAAATAAAATATACAGAAATAAATGGAAGAAAGTTAATTGAAATAAATACATTTTATGTAAAAGAAATTAGTATACTGTACAGAATATCCATCCAAAGCGCTAAAGAGTATTGTATTTTATTGTCTGGTCTAGTCCTCAATAACAAAAAAGGTAACATTATTTCATTTCAGTCAAGGCCTTCCCCCTTTTTTTAAAAAAATAGGAAACTGTATAGATGATTTAGGGGAGCCATGTGACTGACCATTGAGAGGACAAAGTGAGCAGATCTTGAAGGATGACCCTGTTAAGTTAACGGCAAACAGGAAAAGAACCAGGAAAAAGACAGCTATTCCTGCCATAAATATGCCCAGATGGTGCACATGTGCATGTGTTGCGCTTCTTGATAAAGTGTCCAACCAACATAAGGCTCTGGAACTGTCCATAGTATTTTATTGCCAAGTGACAAAATCTAAGTGAAAATTACAGATGTTAGAAACCAAAGAGGAAATTGTTACTATGTTCAGGAATTTAATACAATGGAATTTTATTGTTGAAAGTTATTAGGTGTTTGCATAACACAGGACACTTTGCAGGCTCCTCGACTTAAGTATAAATGATTACTTCTAGTGTTATTAAACAAATGGATTTTATAAGCCAGTGATTGCCACATTGAAATTTCCTAATAATCATATAAAGTGAAAACAAAACGTCCAGCTTCATACAATCATGGGCGTCCATTATGATTACATCATAGTACTTCAAGTCCATTGTGATTTGTTTTTACTTTAGCTCTTAGTTGATATTGAACAGAGGCTTTTAAGGAACAGTCCTCTTTTTATGATATATAGACTTTTAACATTTAAATAAGATTATGCTATTTAGTTGGCAGGGTCTTGGATTGCAAAATGTAAAAAAAGCAATTTTTACAATAATTTTGAAAGAAACAAACAAATTCACATTATGACTTATTGTTCGGGGTGTTTTTGTGCGTTTATTCTTTTAATTTCTTGTTTTGAGCCATATTCATTGCCATGATTAAACCCATGCTCAAACAAATTGACATGTATTCAGGTGTCAAAGTTTGTAAGGGAAGCACAGACCTTGACTGCTTTTGTGCATGGAAACCCAAGCAAACATGACCTCTGTGACTCCACACACTGCAGGAGAGAAGGAAAGGACCCCTTGTCCGTTTATGACTACATTAAGAGTCTTGGAGAATGTCCAGATTTCCATATAAAGTGATAATTTGGCATGTTTCCTTTGCCCCTGCAGGCAAGAAAATGAAACTAATTTGTGGCTAAAGAGAAGTTTCACGGAATGGTCTCAATTTGTTACAGCAGTGGCAAGTCTGCGATTACAGCCAGAATATACAATGAGATTATGTAATCTAAAAATCCTGCCAGCTAATCATGCTGACAGTTTTAAGGTTCTGGCTCAAGAAAATAAAAGATGAGAAGATCAAAAGCTTCCAAATAAGAATACAATTTTAAGGGTTTTATAACAGGCATCTTAAAGTGTTCAAAAGCAGTAAATATCCACAAGAACTCCATTTATAATGAGTAACATGTCCAATATGTCAGCTGTCTCCTGTGGTCTCCTTATATCAGGACAGCCTTTTTTTAATTTCCTGTTTGTTTTCCTTTGGAAGTGAGTCAGGAGAAGTATTTGGCGATATCAGAGACCAGTTAGACAAAAGATCATATGCTGGTTGTTTTATCGCTTGGTAACAAAACATTTGCAAGTTTGGCAAACAATAGCTGAAAAGGACAGAACCATATCTGGACCTCATGCTTCCTTATGTGGTTTTTCATAGCTAATCTAGGCTCTGTGAGGTTTTACCATGATGTTCTGCATTATGTCAAATCATGTTTATATGACAATCACTTAGCAATTTTATAATATTTGCTGCTGTGTCCCACTGCACCATGGGAGTTTCATATTCATACTTCCACCCACGACCATTCTAATAGCATATCAAGAGCGTCTGTATAAACCATTATCCATTGTACCAAAAATATTCAGACGGCTACACTGAAAATCCATTCTTAAACGTAATTTAATCTCATAAATAAATGAAGTGATAAAATGTGGCCGGCTTGTAATACTACAAATTACCATGTCGAGGAAGTCAATGATGCAAAATGAGATGAAATACAGCAAAGTGAATACAGACTTATTATTCATGATGAGCATGATAATGGGTCCTTGGGTCCACGGTGTGACTGGAGGCATGAGGACATGGAAAAAAGCCAAGATTATGTGCTTGGCAAGGTCAGATTACAGGCAACAGAAATAATAGCCTCGGTCAAGAATTACAACAGTCGTAAAAAAAAGACTAATTAAAGCTGTAATAGCTTTGTGTCCCTAAAAGAGATGCATTCCTCTGATGGGTATCCCAGCAAAGTCAAAGAAATGCTAAATATGAACACTTCTGAGATGGCACTGAGGGCCCACTTGATACAACCTAGTTTGGGCCTCAGCATATTCACTAGAATAGGGTTTTCAAATGCCATGGACCCCCAGAGCTAAGATGATCCTCTTGCTAAGAACCAATTTTTCTTAAGATATTTTCATTAATGAATGCCTATTGGAAATGGAAAGAAAAAAGAAATATCATAAATGTGTGGAAAATATTATGTTAAAAATATTTACTTTCTATATAGAAACTATGGTTGTCAAAAGAATGAGCTTTTCAGCTTATCAACTTTTCCTTGAACTTTTCTGAAAAACCCATGTGCATGTGTTTTCCAGGATTAATTACTTAAAATGTCTGGGTTTTGGCTTTGTTTTCCTATAGATGTGCACTATATTCCTCATATGTTATATGCATTGCTCTGACAGTTCTCTGTAGATCCTACCTTCTCGCACGCCACAATTGGTCGATTATGTACAATGCCAGCGCACACTATTGGTCAAACTGCTTTTTTTTAAAGTCATTGCCTTCAGCAAGTATGAAAACAACTGTAAAACAAAGCCAAAACATGGACATTTTAGGCAATTTAGAAATCTCAGCCAGGACATGTCTGGGGAAAAGGATACTATAGAGTATACTGTCTATACTCAATAGAGAACATTGTGATACTCACTGAACCTGCATTTTGTGCTCATTATTCTCTGTACCGTGACTTGAATTAATAGGTTAGGGGTGTTTTTTTGGCCATTTCTGAGATATGTAGATGGTCATCTGCTTTATGCGAAGCATTTTGAAAGCAGCAGACATGTTTGTTTTCTGCTCAATACATCAATTAAGTGAATAAAAACAAGATCCAGCTGAGTGCACCACTGAAGAGAGACTCAACGAAGCCTGCCAATGACATCCACTGGGAATGGACTATTAGACCCACAATGCGTGAATGCATTTATGTGCCACAATGTGATGAATTAGAAAAGGCTCCAAAAAGCAAGTATGACTATGACACCAAAGCAAAAAACATGAAAGAGTGGATTTTTCATAATTCCTAGCACATTTAGTCTCTCCGTGGATGTCCTTGAAAATTTTGCATACAATTCTACATTCTGTGAAGACTTCGCATTGTGGCGTATGAGTAATTTAGCATTTATAAGACAAAAGATTTTCAAAACAACCACATGAATTCAATAAAACACATACCAAAATCAGGTTTTTAATTATGTTGAACAGATCAGTCAAGAATCGAATGATTCTTCTGCTTCAGCTAAACATTTAATCAAATAAAAAAAGTGCATTGTGGTGATAAACCATCTGTCCTTTTTTCTGTGAGTGAATTACACATCTCATAATCAGAAACTGAATGTTATTGATTAAAAGTATGTGTCACCTGTTTCACATTTCCAGAACATGCATACAAGATTTGCAAAAGTCATATAAGACTCCACAGGACTTGTAACTAAGTGAACCTTTATATAGTGACCTGTCATATAAAAAGAAAAAATTAAGTAGGAAAATAAATCTGAATTAAAAGAATAAAATGCACAAAAAAGTAACAACTGTTAAAAATCCCAAATGGAGCCACCTTCCACCAATTTCATTCAGAAATATTGTTTAATTCAAGTTCTTTGATGCTTATTAATATGAACTCATTGAACTTTAGTATTCTCCTTTTGCTGCAGACAAAACTACTGCATCCTTGGTTGCAACTGTATATACAAAAGCAAAACTCAAACATGCTGTCTTTCATAGAATACAGATGGTAAGCATAAGAACACAGTGTGCTGAGAGTATTCACTGAGACGAATGCCTATTTTGGATTAAATCTTCAGGAAGACCCCTCATGGACAGACACAATGCTCCAGCTGTGCTCTCGCTCTCGAAGGGTGGGACCACTTTTTTCATCAAAATGTCTTTAATAAAGCTGATGAAAGCTTGGCTGCCCCAAGAATCAACATGTTGAAGGATGCATACCTTTGGGGGAAAAAATGCTATATCCTTGGTGACGACCTGAATATATTGACCGCAACTGTTGTTTTGTCTGTTGTTGTGTAGAAGACGCTCATCGTCCAAAAAACAACAGTTTGAGCTAAACCTGTCGTGACAGCACATGTGCTTTAAAAATGTTTTCTCACACATTATTCATTACACACCCCTTCCCACAGCTCATCGTTTCCTCACAGACATAGCAGGAAGGATAAAAGAAAAAGATGGGGAAAACCGCAAGTGAGACAACACTACTCAGCATGGGGGTGTTATTCTTCAGAATCTTTTATCTTATTCAAGCTGGGCAGATGTTCAAAAAGTGAGTTTTATGGGTGAGTTTCATGCATACGTACATATTTAATTTTTAAAATTTCAATTGTAATGTTTTGACAAGAAATCATAATTCATCATAAATTTATTCTACCATTTGCAATAAAATTTAGAACCACGTGAAATCATATGTTCGCAAAAATCACATTCTCCACATATATTAGGTATAGAATAACCAAGAGTCTCCTCAAAAATAAATATTTCTGAGTAATAAGTAAAAATTACATTACAAAATGAAGTCTGCATATGCACATCTGACAACTAAGAGTCTGAAACATGATCGCATGTAGCCATAAAAACTGTTTATTGTGTTTTAACCGGTTTGAGAATTGTGCATGAGAGCAATGTGAGGTTGTAAACTCCTTATAACAACATGGTTTAGCTGTTTTATACAAATAACTGGTCACTTCATTTAGAATAAATTAAATGAAACAACATTACAGAAATCAAATTTATGTGTGAATGCACATAATTAAATACAGCACGACAGCACCCAAAAGTAGAGGAATGCTCAAAGTTATGCAATTTTAAAGTGAAAATGCTGGCGGCAGCCAATCGCTGTGAGCTTTAGGTAGTGACGTTTATTTTAAAATCTGCTAATTGTGCTGGAGTTTCTGCTGTATTTATTGCATAAATCATATTGTTTACATATCACATTTCATTTATATTTCAATGGCAATTATTGTTACCAGGAATAACAAAACAGTTATATTATATTATATTATAGGACAATGTACAACAGCAACAGATGATTATATTATTTGTAAGAAAAAAAAAATTATATATCAAATGTCCAACATCCATTGAAAGCTATACAATTATTATAGTTTATTTTCTCAGTTCCCAGTGTTCTTATGTAATGACCTTGCCGTGGTCTCCAGGATGTCTATGTTATGTCAGGTCTCTCACAATGTTAGATCTTCAAGTCACAGTAACTCTTAGCAATGACATAAATACTCCCATGGAGTATTTGACTTAAGTAAACAAGTCCGATAAATAAAACAACTTTCTTCCATTACATATCGTGTGCAGCCAGAAAACAATGGAATTATTCACAGTGCAACGATATCACAGAACAAAAGTCATCCTAATCAAAAGCTGCAGAGTCTAAAAATGCTGTTGATATTATGGTGGAGAGTAATGCCATATATATTACAGAAAAATACTAGGAGGCCAGATCTTTCAGTGTTCCTTTTCAAAGCTAAAGACACATGCAAACTGTCTCCTCATTATCAGTGATTTGGCTTTAGTAGTTATAGGTTACTGGAAAAAGTTTGCCATGCTTTATTGCCTTACAAGAGGCCATAAAGTATTGTGTTTCCAAAATTAACTTGCTAACATTAAGAAAACTGTTTCATTCATGGCACAAAAATATCCAATTTTACATTACTGCCTTTCCATTTCTTGAACAATATAGTGTTGTTCCATTTCTTTACGGCCAACCTCTATGCTGTAAAGACTTTGTGATTTTTATAAGTGATATGAACCTAAAAGGATCCCAAATGCCACATCTTTCAGCAACTATATTCAAGCACTGAGAAACACAGTGAATGCTGGGCAGGTTATAAAAAACAACAATGTAAGCACATTTCTTCAAAGATATAATTAAAAGAGGGCACGGATCGTGTGCACTTAGTCATCAAGCACACGAACATATTCAATAAATTAGCAGCTCTAACTTAGCAACAGGTTTTGAAAAACAGAAGAATACAGTGCAAGTGTGTACCTGAGTAAATTGTATCCATGTGTACGAATACCTAGAACAAGGTTGACACCCCTTTACGCCTAGTCTGTGCTAGACATAAGAAAGATTTCTGGCTAATTGCGTGTTTTTCGATGCGCAATGGCTGAGCTTTAGGATGTCAAGCACGTCTGGGCCAGTTCTTCCAGAAAACACTTAGCAGGACAGCACAGTTCAAAGTATGAACCCAGGGGCAATTACAAAAGTGACGCTAAAGCACCATCCCATTGAGACAGCCAGCTTCCAAACTACCACTTTTGAAACGTCCCATCGGCTGAGTGAAACAGGATGAATAAAAGTGATGTTCCGTCTGCTTGGAATGACTCAGTGTGTGTAAATGTCTCCTGGGATATTTTCCTATAGTATGCAACAATGTCAGGAATGTGGGCATGGCAGGTGAACTTCCAATATCCCCAAATATGGGTGGTGCAGTCGTGTTTATTACAGTTGGTACTTTGGGATTGGAGTGTTTGTGTATGTGTAGGTGGAATGTTCATTGGTATATCAAGAGCAAACGGCTTAACTTTCTTGCTGTCCTCATCACAAATGTAACTAATTTGTTTTAACAATAGTACAGTTAAAAGACACTGGAGTGAACTAATATTTTAGTAAACCATATAGCATATTTCTTTTAGTGATGTTCTGATTTACAAATAATAAACGGAAACTAATAAGAGTTTATGAAAATCCATGAAGAATTAAAGGAAAGGGAGCCTTGCTGCAGAGATCCTGTTGAATTACATTATTAAAATTCATCAAAAATAAAATTATTATAGTTTTATTATAAAATAAATAGTTTTTGAATTATTAAAGGCATTAGAATTACAAAATTATTGGATTACTTGAATCATTAAAGAATTTAAGGTGATACACTGATGGATTGATGTGGGTTAAAGGTTTTTAGAATGCACTGTATGCTTCTGTCTGGTTTGATGGAGTCAGGTGATGGCTGTCTATGTGAGTAAACACATCACTGATGCCGTGTGTCTGCTTTAGTAGTGATAAGATCATTGACAACAGTAGCATAATGGTGAAAGCTCTCAGGAATAATGATGGCATGTGGACTCCTGCCGCCTGGGTCAACAAGGTCGTGCTTCTTCAGAAAATGCACAGATGTTTCCACTTCTGTGATAAGCAACTAACAGATGAGAATTAATCAGTTTGCCAGAGTGCAGTGATGTCAAGTCCATTTTTAAGTTACACGAGGAAAAAGAACGCTCTGAGCATGAATTTTAACTACATCCTGAGAACAGACCACAACACCACTGAGGTTAATAAATGTCTGGTTCTGAAATTACAAAGATGATGCAACTCAATTTTCTTAAAAACATTTTTCCCAACAAAAAATGTATAAGTAATGTAAAAGTTACAAGGCTGCATTTATTTGATCAAAAACAGTAAAATAAGGAATATTGTGATATATTCTTACAATTGAAAAGAACTCTTTTTAATTTTAATATATTTTAAAATGTAATTTTCAGGAGTGGAATGAAGTGGCTTGCTCTCAGCACCACCGCAAAATAATTCAGAACACTGTGCGTTTCTTTTTTCCCGCTAACTAGACTCAGGAATGCAAATTACATTGTGCATGGAAACACATTAAAAGGAAGCTGGCACACCATGACCTTCTGCTAGAAAGATGATGGAACGGACTCGGGAAACATTCTCTGACATTGAAAGATATTTAGCAAGTTGCATAATACGGGGACCTGTGAAAACAAATCTCCTTTCATCTGTGAGATCTGCTGGTCAATGGCTCTACTCTGATATTACAGGTAAAGAGTGGATTACTGAAACAGCTGCGCAGGTGTTCACAGTCCATTCTAATCCTACATCTGAAACAGTCCAGCTGTTTTGTTCTAATTCAAGGCCCGTTTAATGATGAATTACTACATTCAGGCTCAAAACAGTCATACAAAATAGTCCATGACAAAACATGCAGACCAAATCTGCCTCTTTGGTTACTTAATGATCCTGTGTGGCCTGTGACCTCAGGTTAGAGATGAATTCAGATGAACATGCCATTCTGCTGATTTAATGCTCTTCAATAAAGCTTTGCTTGTGTATAACCTGCTGAGAGACATAAACAAGATGCTTAAGTGTCTCTGAATAAACACTCCAATGTTTGGTTGGTCTCAGAGAGAGAGGTTGTTTTGGTTCAGTATGGAAAGGTATGCCTGTCCATTAGATTTCTTCAGGATGATCCAAGACAGTGGGGCTTAATATAGCTCATCTTGAAAAATAATAAAATCTTTCTGTTGAGTACTATGAATGATTTAGAATGATCAAGCCACAGACTTCGGACATCAGAGATTTCGAGAATCCTTATATACACTTATATTCAATCTTTTCTGAATATTTAAAAGTGTATAGAGAGAGAGAGAGAATCATCTAGTCAGCAATATCTATATGTAATATTTTTTGCCAGCATTTAAATAAAAAGAATAAACACTTCCAGTTTCTACGTATACTTTAATTCTCATAATATATTTTTCATAAAATTTGTATAAATAAATTAATATATTAATGGTAAACACATTTTATGAAAATGAAAGTATTCTAAATGTATCCTGGATGCACTGGATGGACTGTTTTAATTATGTCGAGAGATAGACAACATTATTGAAGCAATATTAAAGAGTAATTGAGATTACCTTGTTGAGTTGTATGTTTTATATATACACATATATATACACATACATATATATATACATACATATATATATATATATACATACATATATATATATATATATATATATATATATATATATATATATATATATATATATATATATATATATATATATATGTTAGGGGTGTGCGATATTGGTAAAAAATAATATCTCAATATTTTCTGGGATTTTATCGATAACGATAATTAGACAATATTTTGCTGAATGTGTTATTGCGCTCATACCTTAAGGACTGCCATGGACAGCTGACTCCTAAAGTTTTTGATATTCTTCATATTCTGTGTGGTGGTCAGTTCACACTGATAGAAATTAATCTTTTCCAATAAGTTTAAACTGATTTTTACATTTTATGGGAATTTTTACCTTTATAACTAGCCATTTTTTCTAAAAGTGTCCATTATCTTTTGAGTCAAATTCTTACATTTAATCAATGAATTAGAATAATGAGACATATGGGCTGTTACACAGAAGCTGCATCTGTTTAATGCAAGACATGAATGCATTTAACCTGCAATTACAAATGCATAAATAATGTATTGATATATTGTGATAAAGCGAGCACCACTGTTGCACTCTCGCTACAACTCGGTAAACAAGCGATATGTTAAAGTCCGGTCCCTCCTTTTATAAGACAGGCTCCTCCCCATTCTAGGATCATTCCATTGACAGGTAAATGTCATAGGTTAAAACTCAAGTACTTCATATACTTTCCATAATTCTGCCCCATCATTCAACAACAACTCATACTCTCCACATATAATTCATAAATAAATATAATCTTCATCAATTAATCCATTTAACACTTAATTTCGACATATTGACGTACACAAAAACCCCTATTAATGACAAACAATGGTTTCGCCGACCTCCGCATGCTCTGCGCCGGTGCGGCACAGTCAGTGACGTCATAACTGCTCGCCACCCATTCGCTCTGTTTGGCCGGCGCAGCATCTCAACCCGGGAGGCCGACTAACATACACTCACGCCAAACAAAAACATAACAAATACGAAACATCATACAAAGTGCGGTGTGTATGCGTGACATTCCCAGGAATGTATAAACTGAAGGAAAGGGGGAAAAATGTTCAACATGTCCATATGCCGATGGATCGCGTGTGCACCCGCTTCTCCGACAGCAGAAACAGCGGGAAGGGATGAAAGTGGAGAGTGAATGAGGTATGTGTGTGTGTGTGTGTGTGTGTATGCCAGTGTTGCTTCCCCAGCGGTGGCAATTATGTTGCCTTTGTCACATCACCTCCCTCCTCTCCAAGCCACGTACTGACCGGGAACCTGGACAGGTAGTCGGCGACTACATTCAACCTGCCAGGCCGATGCCGTACCTTGAAGTGGTAAGGTTGAAGGTCCAGGTACCACCTTGTGATTCTGGCATTGTGATCTTTCATTGAATGGATCCACGTCAGAGCTCGATGGTCAGTCTCAAGGTCAAACTCTCGTCCAAGGAGGTAGTAACGCAAACTGTCAAGGGCCCACTTCATGGCGAGACACTCTTTTTCTATTGCAGAGTATCGGGTTTCTCTGGGTAACAGCTTACGGTTAAGGAAGATGACTGGTTTCTCCTCTCCTATACTTCCCTGAGCAAGGACTGCCCCAATTCCTGTCGCAGAAGCATCCACCTGCACCAGAAATCGCTGGAAGAAGTTCGGACTTTGCAGGACTGGGCTGGAACACATCTTTTCTTTCAGCATATTGAATGCAGTTTCACAGTCTCCAGTCCACGGAATTGGATTGTTTACTGTCTCGCTCAATAAGTTAGTCGGGGTACTGCAATAGAGGCAAAATTTGATATAAACCTCCTGTACCAGCCTACCAACCCCAAGAAAGACCTCACTTCCTTCTTTGACTTGGGTCTTGGGCTCCGCAGGACTGCCTCCACCTTATCCACTTGCGGTCGCAGCTGGCCGTTACCCAGATAGTAGCCAAGGTAACTGGCTTCTTGTCGTTCCCTCTCACATTTGGCAACGTTCAATGTCAACCCTGCCGCTTGGATCTTTCCTAAGGTCTGCTGCACATGTTGCAGGTGTTCTGCCCAGGAATTGCTGTGGATTACAACATCATCGAGGTAGGCGGCAGACCATTCCTCACAACCCTGGAGGACTCGATCCATCAATCTTTGGAAGGTGGCAGGTGCCCCATGCAGGCCAAAAGGAAGGACCATAAATTGGTATAGGCCCAGCGGAGTTCGGAACGCTGTGTATGGTTTGGAGGCTGGACAGAGGGGCACCTGCCAGTAACCCTTACACAGGTCCAGGGTGGTGATCAGTTTGGCTTGTCCAATCTTCTCCAACAAGTCATTCACCCACGGCATCGGGTAAGCATCAAACCTTGATTGTGCATTCAGCTTACGGAAGTCGATACAGACACGAAGTGTCCTATCCTTTTTCGGGACGATGACCAAGGGACTGCTCCATTCACTTGTAGAGGGCTCTATTACTCCCAGTTTCTTCATCATCTTGATCTCCTCCCTTAGAGGTTCCACCAGCCTCTCAGGAACCCGGTAAGGCCGCTGTCTCATTGGTGTTGGGTCGGTCAGGTGTATGGTGTGCTGAGTCAACTCAGTCCGCCCAGGCCTCTGGCGGAACAAAGTAGGGAATTGGTTCAAGAGGCGTTGCAGTTCTTTTCTTCTAGCATCATCTAGGTGATCCAGGTTCACTACTGATGGCTGTCTCTGTGCTCTTGCCTCCGAACCTTCATCCTCCACATCCTCCACCTTCAGCACCAGAAGTGATGTTTCGCTTGCCTTACCGGGTGGTTCCTTCCACTCCTTCAGTAGGTTCACGTGGTAAGTCTGTTTGGCTTTCCCTTTATCAGGGTGGTGGACCTCATAGGTAACTGGCCCCATCTTCCGGACCAACGTATATGGTCCTTGCCACTTAGCCAGCAGTTTGTTTGATGATGTTGGTAAAAGGAGCAATACCTACTGCCCTAGCTGGAACTGTCGCAGTCTTGCATGTTGGTCATACCATCGCTTCTGTGCTTGTTGTGCCTCTTGCAGGTTTTCCCTCGCCTGTTCCCGATACTGCTCGAGCCGGTCCCTCATCTCCAGAACGTACTGTACTATGCCTTTCTCCTCAGTTCTGGAGAAAGGATCCTCCCAGCTCTTTCTAAGCAGGTCCAGCGTTCCTTGTACCTGCCAGTCATAAAGGAGCTTGAATGGCGAGAAATCGGTTGAGGCCTGAGGTACTTCCCTATATGCAAAGAGCACAAATGGTAGTCATTTGTCCCAATCACGCCCTGTGTCTGCGACGAACTTACGTAGCATGTTCTTCAGGCCATCTGTCTGTGGATGGTAAGGACTCGTCCTGATGGCAGTGACTCCTGGCTGACGATTTAATTGTCCCATTAGCCGCGAGGTGAAGTTGGTTCCCTGGTCCGTCAGAATCTCCTCTGGTATGCCTACTCTGGAGAAGAGCTGGACAAGGGCAAGAATGATTTTGGGTGTGGTGATGGTTCGAAGTGGGAAGGCTTCTGGATATCTTGTAGCGTAATCCCTGATCACCAGGATGTACCGATGTCCTGCACTACTTTTCTCCAAAGGCCCCACGATATCCATAGCGATGCGTCTGAAAGGAGCAGAGATAACAGGCAGAGGTTGCAAGGGAGCTCTGCCCCGCTGGGACAAAACACTGGTCTTTTGACAGATGGCGCATGTGGTGCAATATGTCTGTACATCAGAATACAGTATGGGCCAGTGAAAGCGTGAGTGAATGCGTGGATAAGTTTTCTGCTGGCCCAGGTGCCCAGCCCAGGGGACAGTGTGTGCTAAATGTAAGACAACATGGCGATAACAAGTTGGAACAATCAAACGTGTCACATCATTTGCTTGCAAATACAACACTCCATTTATCACTACATACATTTCCTTGCACAGATTGGACACATTATCATGCTCAGCCTTCTCAAATAGTGGTTTTAAAGACTCATCCTCTCTTTGCAGTTTTGAGATATTCTCTGGGATCCTCGAGCCACTAGCATCAAGACCTTCCACAGACGTCACAGAGGCTGGGGTACCCAGGTACTTCTCTAGCCGCCGCTGTCGGTGTGACTTTCTAGGGACCTTGGTCCCGCCTTGCAACAGACTACTGTCTAAGTCTGGCAATGGCTGCAGATCTGCTTTGGCTTGTCACATATATTAAACATAAAACTTTGAATACTGATATTTGAAATTATTTAAAACATGAAAAAAATCTAAAAAAAAAAAAAAAAAGTCGAAATGTGAAATTAAAACCGCCAATAGGTGGCAGCACAGTCATTGCGATTGAACTGAATCATTTAAACGGTTGATTCATTTAGGAACGAAACACCTTCATGTTGCTCAGAGACCCAAAACAGTGCTGTGGCTGAGTTTGGAATGATTTTTGTTGGCGAAATAGAGCAAAAACAGGCAATATGGTGTCTAAAACGTAAGTCTCTTAATTAACTTCTTATTTATTGAACCGTTGTAGAAAATCAATATCACATTTGTAATCATGGTAATTTTTGGAGAAAAACGGCACAGTGAAATTGATTAACTATATGAAGTGATATAAATATATATTTTTCTGCCCCCATGTCTTGAATTTGTGATCATTCTTAATGCATTTTAATAGACTGAATCATGCAGTGAAAGAACGCTCTCTAAAAGCGCACATGCATGCACTCTGTAGGGATGTTTTGAAAATACTCGATAATGTCAAATCGCACATCATTAAAACAACAATTACGATATTTTCGCAGACGATATATATCGCATACCCCTTATATATATATATATATATATATATATATATATATACACACACATACACACATACACACACATATACACACACATACATATACATATACACACACACATAAATACATACATATGCGAAACATGTATTGAGATGATATATACATGAGCAATATCACACTCATAGACGTGTGATATGGCTGTATATCGGCACGGCTGTGATTCGGCCATAGGCAATCACAGCGTGCTGATATACAGCCATATCGCACTTCTACGAGTGTGATATTGCGTTTATACAACAGTCTGACGGCACGAGTGTGTAAATAAATTAGAAACAACAACGGAATGTCTTTAAAAGCCCTCTTTTGTGCAAAACTAATTCCTTCTGCAACGGATTTAAATGTAAAGTTGACAGTTTAACAGCTTAGCCCAAGCCTCCATTACTAATTCCAAAACGTCGCTTTAGAACTAGTAACAAGTTGCTTCATTCAAAGCTTATTGTATTACTGTAGTAAAAGCTTGCTGTATTATGTAAAATAAGTATTATAAGAGAGAGATGGACTGAGCGACTGTGATTATCTGCATCTGATACAGCATCTCCTACTCACAATTAATCAGAAGTTTGAATGTCCACTGAGGAAGGCGCTATCTTTGTCGTAACGTCAATATCCTTTCATTGATTCCTGATGACAGCGCTGCTCAGTGCATTTGTTAGCTGCGTCAAGCAAAAATAACTTCCGTTTAGAAAAGCGTTTATTAAAGCAATAAGTCCCAACAAGCCATGGTTTACAGTGAATTTATAACAGCTAAGTGGTGTTGTTAGGCACAACGCGAAGCGGACTGCCTAAAACCCCCTTAGATGTTGTAGGACATGTCCTACAACATTTAGATACAGGTTGTAGGACATGTCCTACAACATTTAGATACAGTGAAAGGTTGCCTATCATATTTCAAAATGTTGCACTCGACATATTTTATTCTGGCATTATAGTTTGGGAAAAGTTCAACAAGTGAATGTGTACAAGTTTATGTCACAGTGACACTAATAAGTAAACTCATAACTCATCAGAATAAGATCAACCACTGGATTAAACCGCATTGGCATCACAATTCATGGCTTATTCCTCACAACGCGCCTTCTGCCAAAAACGAAAAGTAGCCGAAATGAACTTGAATCTTTCTACAGAGGTGACGTGAGTGTTTACATATTCGCGCGTTTCAAGCTTGGTTTCGCGTGGATGATTATCTTATAGCACGCGATGCACGTGGGCATGACGGGAAAGACTGTACCTCACGGTTGTTTCATACAGATTATTTTATCAGAGAATATTTGTTTTCGACATGACTTACTTCATTTAATAATAGACACTTCAAGCTTTCTTTAGATATACTGTATTTCTCATGTCATTTTCGCTCATTTTAGTGACTCGTTTCATGAAGATATTCACAGAGACTGAGAATGCAGAAAGCGCACCCTATTTGTTTTATTTTACAAAACAAAACAAAAAAGTTTTGTTGATATTGGGAGTGAATCAGGGGTATACAAATAATAGGCCTACTTATGTATTTTTTTCAGTCAATACTAAATTAATGAAAGAACTATGAGTTTCTCTAGTGTATATTTTAGGTTTGATAACTTGAAAAGTAAAGTAAACTTGAAAGTAACTTGAAAGTAAAACAATTAGTAATCTGATTACTTTTTAAATGCAGTAATCAGTAATGTAATCAAATTACAATTTTGAAGAAGTAATTAGTAATTTGTAGTGGATTACTTTTTTTGAGTAACTTACCCAACGCTGATAATGATATTAATAAAAACAGTATTCTTCCACCAAACAATGTAGTTTCTCAGAAACGGTTGTGGTTGCAACAAAGTGGTTGCCGAGCAACACAGATGTAAACAAAGGTGTATGTTTGTAGTGTAATTTACAACAGCTTCGAACGTGGCTCAGCCAATCAGAATCAAGGACCGGAACTATCTGTTTTATAATTTTCATTATAAAAGTCTTTAATGCAGTGCTGACTCATGAAAAACTGTTGTCGCCATCTAATGGCGGAACAATGTAACTAAAATCACCATCACGAACACATGCACCATGTCTCAGTACTAAACACTATTAAATACTATTATTATTTATATAAAATACTATTTATTGAATAATCATTTAATTAACAACAACAGCCATCATAAAAGTTGTTAGGCAATTCAGTCAACCGTAGGCAAAGGCAGCGGGATATCTACAGCATTAAATTTACATAAACATGATCAACTTTTGCCAAAACTATTTGCTCTGGAACAAATAATAGTTTAATGAGACCAAAGACTGGCCGTTAGATTTACCCAACACGAATTATATCTCGTGTTTAACCACTATAGAGACATCAGAGCCAGCGGTAAATTCCAGAAGATGAGGCACTCTCAGTGGATGTAATGAGCGCTGAACGGCCGCTGAACCGCTGGAGATCCTGTCTCCGAAAATGTCGAAGCAAATTTTCAAATAGACCTTATCTTTATTAACAAACCGCATATTTGAAGTCCAAGCCTCTCGCTTATATTCTCGCCTGAAAAAACTCTTAAAACTGCCAAGCGGAGTGATACAAATGGTAAAATGGTTGGAAGAGCTCTGTTGGACTCTAATATCGCACTCCTATCAGCCAATCAGATTCGAGAACCAGAAAGAACTTGTATAAATACATATATACTGTATATATATATATATATATATATATATGTGTGTGTGTGTGTGTGTGTGTGTGTGTGTGTATGTGCGTGTATATATGCACACACACGCACACAAATACATACACAAAACATGTATTGAGATGATTTTGTTGTTTATTGGTTTATGTGTTTATCTACTTCTGAATTCTCAAGTTATTTTTAGAGAAGAAAACATGATTTATGCTTTATTTGTACACATAAAACTCAGTTTATTCTGTCTGAAATAAACCTCTTAAAATCTTCTGTACACTCCTACCATCCAATTCACAGAAATTATCCAAGTTTTTGTGCGTGTAAGAGTCCAAACAAGCTTACAAATAACCCCCATTTTGCAAAGAGGCAAAAAAAAAGTTTAGTAAAGTAGTGGGTGTGCAAGGTTGTTTTTAAATCTAGAGAACCTGATGAGTAATAACAGGACTGAAATTACCTGCCCCTCCTACATTTATAAGGCAATGAGTAGATATTTGCTCAGTCAGATGGATCATATCTTACTCACTTATCTCCTGGACTTGTGCATGCCATGACTGCTCAGACATCAGCTACACACCTGATGGTTATTGCTTACAAGAAAGCTTAAAAAGAATCCAGAAAATATGCATAAACTTTGAAAATGTGAAAGATTTTCTCATTATTTATGATGTTTTACACCAAATGTAAGCAACTGTCCCATAACTGGAATATTTTCTCCTTCACCTTTGCAACCGGTCATATCAAGTTCCACAGAAGCTCTTAACTTTGAGAAGCTTATGTGTGTCATTGAGCGAAAGCATGGTTTCCATGACAGAGCTTTGGAAGCCATTTAGCTGAGTGATGTCGCAGACACTCAGACTGACAGTATCTCTTGAGACTGGGTGCCATATTTCTGAGCACAATAGGCTGCATTGCCACAGGGCACAGAGAGTAAATACAAAGGAATCATGGCTGCCGTATAACCTCTTGTATCATCAGTTACATCTGTCCAGAGAGGTCTCTGAGGTGAGCTTTATCACTCTGACCCTCCAAACAATACAGCTACCACCCCTGTCTGACGTCTCCCAGGATCAGTCAGATTCAATTTCAGCTGAATCCCATGGCTGCTCACAAATGAGACATTCATCACTGAAGCAAAACTGCACATTAACTTGAAGAAGTGTCTTCATTCCCGTTATGTTTCACTGAAAAATCAACAACCACCAAGGTGGGCATCAGGTTTAAGCAACAGAAGTCTGCATACTTCCTCTCACAAATCCATGGATTGTGCAAATAGACTGTTTTGAGTAGGAATAGGAAACGGTTGGCTGATCCTCTTTTAATCATCCTAACTCGGCCGGTCAAAGATCCAAACCTTAAAGGGATAGTTCACCCAAAAATGAAAAGTATGTCATCATTTACTCACCCTTCACTTGAGTTTTGTTTTTTTCTGTTGAACACAAAAGATGATATTTTAAAGAATGTTGGCAGATGACAGTATCCATTGAATTCCATAGCATGGGGAAAAAAATACCATGAAAGTCAATGGATACCATCAACTGTTTGGTTACCAACATTCTTCTGAATATCTTCTTTCATGCTCAACAGAAAAAAAGAAACTCATACAGGTTTGAAACAACTTCAATTTTCATTTCTGGAAAAAAAAAAAAAAAAAAACAGCTCCATATGGCTCACCTTAAAAATGTTTATTTAAATATGTTAACCTTCAGTTTGGATAGATTATACTTTTTATACTCAGATTTTTATACTGATAGATACACAGATTCCTATGCTGGTTCCAAATATTTAAAATGTCTTAAATTAAAATTAATTAATTAAATCTTAATTTGTACAACTTATATCCTTCCAAACCTTCATATTCTTGAAACATTTTTGGGTAAACAAGTGAACATGATAAAACTGCAAAATTCATTCAGACAAGAGTCAACTACAGATGTGGATTTGAACTGAAACAATGACCAACATTTTTCATAAATGTCAGACTGGGGCAAGTTGTCAGAACATTTATAATATTACTTTGCCAAAACAGCAGCTTAATATTTTTAATGTCAGCCTACTTTTTATTATTATTATTATTATTATTATTATTTTGTGAATTGTGTTTTATAATTGTTTCAGTGTTTTGCTTAATTGCAACCTACCACATATAATAAGATTAAAATTCCCCACTATTAACTGATTTTATGAATGTAAGCTGCTTTAAAGTATAAACAACTTTTACAGGAATGAACTTTAGAAATCGTTTAGGAGACCCAGGTGCTCAAATAACCACAGAACGGCCTTTAGCGGAGAGACGTGTTACTGCAGCACTTTCTTCAAGAGCATCCTATAAGATGCTGTGCATGGCACTGAGCACTCATATAAAGCATACTTACTCGTTACACGAAACACTTGCTCTAAAATAAAGTAGACACTTAAACGTGAAAACGTTTTTGTCATTCGTTATAGATTGATTGAAATAAAAGGAACGGTAGGGTAGAGACTTCGGTGACAAGAAATAACTGGAATCATTGAATGACAAAACAAGCAGCAGTACGTGGATATAAAAATAATCAGGACCGCGGCAAATAAAAAGGCACTAAACGGAAGCAGCGGTCACGAAAATCAAAAGTATGTTTATGGAATGTGTTCGCTGGAATGTGGTGCGTTTTTCTCCTCGTGTGTAACTCATACAAACGCTCTGTGAGGTAACGCAAGCTCGTCCCTTTTTCCTTCCAGCATCTGATTGGAGGAGACGCGCGCTCAGGAATGTCATGAAACTATTTAAATAGCACTTTGTTCTCGTTGGTAATAGTTAGATTGGTCACTGTAACTACAGCAAAGAAACACCGAATGCTGTAGACCGCGGTTAAGGAGAAAAATAATTTCTTTATTTTGAAACGACCTTTGATTGACGCATCTTAGGAATTATATATAACTTTTTTTTCCTGGATTTGCTGCTGTTTTAAACACTAGGAAGGTGCGTTTTTTCTTATATTTTAATAATTGATTGATCAGAGCTGTTGAGGTTAAGTTTTGCTGAATTTTCAATAATTTATACATTTATCTGTGATTTCCGATAGGTAAAAGTGATAAAATGAAGTCAACTGCAATTTTTTTGCTACTGATGCTTTGGAGCTGCGAGAGCGCGAGAGTCGCAGGTGAGCGATGATACAAAAGAAAGAACTAATCTGTAACTGATGGCGTTTAGCGTTTTTGAGTGAATGCTGTTGTGGTTTAAAGTATAACTAGCTGTTAAATATTATAGGAATAATTGACAGTCAGTTGGTAATTATCGCAAAATAAACTCCAACAGTGTGAAGGGGTTTATGAATGAGTTTATTTTGCAATAATGACTGGCTTTCATTACATTATTCCACTTACTACACGGCTACTTAAATGTATATTATAAATGTGTGTGTGTGTGTGTGTGTGTGTGTGTGTGTGTGTGTGTGTGTGTGTGTGTATATATATATAAGTTTAATTTTTTAATATTATAGAGACAAGCACAGCTACTGTATGAAGGAAACGTATGAGTTGACCAATCAGAACTCTAGAGAGCTGTGGAATAA
Organism: Spinibarbus caldwelli; assembly: GCA_039654775.1. Classification (NCBI taxonomy): domain Eukaryota; kingdom Metazoa; phylum Chordata; class Actinopteri; order Cypriniformes; family Cyprinidae; genus Spinibarbus; species Spinibarbus caldwelli. The sequence continues at coordinate 18,856,255 of CM077241.1, read as the reverse complement.
ATTAATACTATCAAGTACATTATAATGAGATTTCTTTCATTTCTGAATTCCTGGTAGAAAGTCGAGACGACAACAGCGTTTACGATCTGTTTGAGCTCGTCCAAGTGCCCAGGAAAAACCACGGAGTGACTCTGGTGAAAGGCGACGACCCTTACAGCCCCGCCTACAAGATCCTGAACCCCGACCTGATTCCCCCGGTTCCCGAGAGCGCCTTCAGGGACCTGGTCGATTCCATCCACGCGGAGAGAGGATTTCTGCTTCTGGTCAATTTCAAGCAGTTCAAACACACGAGAGGAAGCCTTCTGACCGTGGAGAAGAAAGATGGCTCCGGACCCGTCTTCGAAATCATTTCCAACGGGAAAGCCAATACTCTGGACATTGTTTTTTCCACTGAAAACAAGCAACAGGTCGTGTCCATCGAGGAAGCGGATTTGGCGGTGGGACACTGGAAAAACATCACTCTTTTCGTGCAGGAGGACAGGGTTCAGTTCTATGTGGGATGTGAGGAGGTGAATACAGCGGAGCTCGATGCGTCTATCCAGACTATCCTCACTCAGGAGACCCCAGGTGTGGCGAGCCTGAGGATCGGCAAAGGCGCAGTGAAGGACAGGTTCATGGTGAGTGGACGGTTCGCTGTCTATGAATCGTGTTGCATGCCAAATACAGTGAGAAGCATTAATCACTTGTGGATTGTTTTTAGGGGGTGTTGCAAAACGTGCGCTTTGTGTTCGGCACCACACTGGAAGCAATTATGAGGAATAAAGGATGCCAGAACTGTAAGTGTAATGCAGAACGCATGCATATAAACCCATAAAAAAAGATAATGTCAAAACTGCTTCTTACATCGTGATTATGCCACACTGACTTGGATAAATTTGTTTAAAATATTATTTTTTAATTGTATTTTATTGTGTATTCTATTTTAAATAACATAAAATACAAAAAGAGCATCACTTCTGTGCCAGTCAATGAACAATAGCAATATAAGATAAAGACTGCATTCACTGTCATCAGCCTTTTTTCATTATCTTTTCATTCAACTTTTCCATTAGCTCAATCATTTTTATAATGAACTTTAAGCCATCTGAATGCCCGTTCCTCTTGCAGCAATTATGACTGATATCATCACCCTTGACAATCCCATAAATGGATCCAGACCTGCAATCAGGACTGATTACACTGGCCACAAAACAAAAGGTAATCCTTCCTTTTCAGTAATCCATACAAATAAAATATACCTAAGTTGAGAATCCAAGTACAATTTTTAACCATTGCAAACTGTATATTTCTCCTATGTAGATCTGCAGATGATTTGTGGCTTTTCATGTGAGGACCTGGCTGCCATGTTCAAGGAACTGAAAGGTCTTGGAGTGGTGGTGCAAGAGCTGTCCATTGAACTCCGCAAAGTGGTGAGCAAAAAGTTGTTGTGTATAAATATGTTGAACTTGTGTAGTGGACATGTACTGTAGATTAACACACAACATCCACATAATCAAATCTCAATTTTTGTTCTGTTTTCTAGATGGACGAGAAAAACATGCTCATGAGTCGCATGGGCATTCATGCTGGTGTCTGTCTTCACAATGGAATTGTGCACAAAAACAAGGAGGAATGGACAGTGGACGATTGCACAGAGTGCACTTGCCAGGTAAGAACCCAATAACCTGTAGACATGTACCTGTTAGACTCTGACAGCTGCCTGCTCTGTCATTAAGCCACTAATTTGCGAGACGGGAGCCTTGTCATGTAGGTGCTATGGTACACAGTTCTGGTCTTAATATTTTCCATTGTGGCAGACTTAAGCCAGGTGTATCCATTTCCCTAAACTACCTAGCCTCTAATTAAAAGTGTGAAATGGAGGTAGCTAAAATAAATACAGCAAACTAAACTAAACATGCTTTCAGCCTGTTCTCTCTGAAGTGCCACATTATCTCAGTACTGAGGAATATTTCATGCCTAATTACACTGACTTAAATACGACCAGGTTGTCCACTCTCAAGCTTAAGTTTAAGATGACTTGAATGAAAATTGTAATGTTGAATGTGGTGTTGCACTACAGCAAGAGGCTGTTTTTTTTCTCATTCCAAATGCACCAGTTGTGGCATATCCTTTAACAAATGATTAATGAGAGTCATTGTGTTAACCGCAGAACTCTGCAACAGTGTGCCGCAAGATTTCATGCCCCCTAATCCCATGCGCAAACGCCACAGTGCCTGATGGGGAGTGCTGCCCTCGATGTGGAACCCGTAAGTGCAGCTGAACTACTGTATAACAAAGTTTAACTGTGTAAATGTATAACAAAGTTTAGAGACTTGAGAGTCATCGTAATAACATTTGAGAATCATATATATATATATATATACACATATACATATACATATACATATACATATACACACACTGCTGTATAAACATTTGGGGTTAGTAAAATAAGTTTAACTCAGCAAAAAAAAAAAAAATCTTGATCAAAATTGACAGAAATTTATAATGTTGCAAAAGATTTCTATTTCAATAATTATGGTGCATCATATTTGTTAAAGAATTTTGAAAATCAAATAAACTGATCAAGTAAATGCATCCTTGGTGAGCTTAAGAGACTCAAAGTAAATATACAAGTAAAAAAAAAAAACGTTCTTTTCAGCTTGAATGTACTGTATTGTTAACCAGGCAACATTTTGACTTTTAAAAGCTTTTGTATTGAAAGCACTGTTGCTACCTAAACATCCACAGTCATTCCTGCATCACACAATAGACTTCAACTGAAGTTTAACTAATAAAAGGAACACTAGAGCTTTGTGCATCACTGAATCACTAAATGGCCATAATTGTCTAAATTAGTTAAAGAGAAGTGGAAAATTGGTGCTGTTTGGCAGAGATTCAAAAAAGAAACAGCAGGCTCCTCACGTCTTGAGGGCTCGCCATGCATAGCAAGGATTTCAATTAATATCAGCCTCATGTGTTTGAACTTATGGCATAGTCAAGGGTGTTTGCAAATACCATTTCCACATTTGGAGAAAGGTATTCCTGTGCATTAAATACACTGACATTTCCCCAGCATTCAAACTGCCTGGTTCATGCCAGGGTTCCCTGGAGTGCTCTGTCTCAAGCTGCCCAGCCTAAATTGAGTCCATTAAGACCCAGTATTAAAAGCTTCTCTCCATTTTGCTGCTTTAGAAAGAAGGAATAGCTCTGCTATTGTCTCTTTTTGCTCTCTCGACAGCGAGCGACTCCGCTGAGGATGGCTGGTCCCCCTGGTCTGAATGGACCCATTGTTCTGTGTCCTGTGGAAGGGGCATTCAGCAGCGCGGCCGCTCCTGCGACCGCATCAATAACAACTGCGAGGGCACGTCGGTGCAGACGAGAGACTGCTACCTTCAGGAGTGTGACAAGCGCTGTGAGTGGTGCCCAGTGGTGAAAAGTTACTATGGTTTTTCTTTACAGTAGAGGAGAAAAGTAATAAACTGCATTGTTTTTAAACAGTTAAGCAGGATGGCAGCTGGAGTCACTGGTCACCCTGGTCTTCCTGCTCGGTCACCTGTGGTGCTGGCATTATCACTCGCATCCGTCTCTGCAACTCACCAACACCTCAAATGGAAGGCAAAGATTGCCAGGGTGAAGGTCGGCAAACTGAGAGGTGTGAGAAATCACCATGTCCAAGTAAGTGAACACCCTATGCAGTGTGTCCACTTTTTTGATTATTAAAAAGTACAATTGTCCAATTTTCTGTTGTGTATTTTTTTCAGTCAATGGTGGCTGGGGACCATGGTCACCCTGGGATACTTGCTCTGCCACTTGTGGCAGTGGCGTCCAAAACCGTAAACGTCTTTGCAATAATCCAATACCCATGTATGGTGGCAAAGATTGTGTGGGAGATGCAAAGGCCAGCCAGATTTGCAACAAACAAGCCTGTCCAATTGGTGAGTTCTAGTTTCACTCAACACTTTAGATGATACTAGTCTGTGTTTCTGAGATAAATCATACTTGTTTTAATTTTTCTCAGATGGATGCCTTTCAAACCCATGCTTTGATGGAGCCCAGTGTACAAGCTTCCCAGATGGCTCTTGGAAATGTGGAAAATGCCCCACAGGGTACACTGGCAATGGAATCAACTGCAAGGATATCAATGAGGTGCAGTACACTGCTTTTTAGCGATGCACTGATATTAGAATCCTGGCTGATAATGAACGCAGTGGGCAGCAAAAATCACATTCTGATTGTCTTTTTCTCTTTGTTACAGTGTACAGAGGTCCCTGATGCCTGCTTTGAATTTAACGGAGTCCACAGGTGTGAGAACACAGTGCCAGGTTACAACTGCCTGCCTTGCCCCTCTCGCTACACCGGCCCACAGCCGTTTGGTCGAGGAGTGGAGGACGCTGCTTCCAAGAAACAGGTAAATGAGAGAACACCAAAAGATTATGGATTATCAACTTTGCACCTTCTCATGAGCTAATGTGCGCTGACTGATTTATCTTTTCCTGCAGGTGTGCACGCCTCGTAATCCCTGCCTCGATGGAAGCCACGACTGCAATAAGAACGCTCGCTGCAACTACCTGGGCCATTTCTCAGACCCTATGTACCGTTGTGAGTGCAAACCTGGCTTTGCTGGAAATGGACACATCTGTGGAGAGGACACTGATCTCGATGGCTGGCCTAATGCTGATCTTGTGTGTGTTGAGAACGCAACCTATCACTGCAAGAAGGTTGGCATATATTGGCTTTATTTGTTATAAAAATACAAGTAACATCATTGCGTCTACTGTTTATATTCATATACTCCCAATCTTTTTTTTAGGACAACTGCCCCAATCTTCCCAACTCTGGGCAAGAGGACTATGACAAGGATGGAGTTGGTGATGCTTGTGATAATGATGACGATGACGATGGCATTCCTGATGACAGGGTAAAATATAGTTACATTACTGTTTATACAGTATATTCCACAGGTGCTCATTCCAGTCAAATGACTTTTTGTGTATTTCGCACCATGTATGAATGAAGAAAGTAAATCCGCCCAAATTTGACATAGCTTACAGGCTGAGGTGTGGAAAAAAAAGTGCTGTGTAAAGTAAACTCAGTTTCTTTTGGAGACAAACCTCAAATTCCACCAAAGAAGTACCTTTCTGAAAGACCTGCAGTGTATCTTGTTAATCCAATATTATCCTTGGTCCAATTCCTAAAATAAGGCTCGCTTTTATCGTTGCGCTCCTCTAAATAGACCTCCACAGCCGCAGCCAAATTACAAGCCTAACATCTAAAAGTAATAACCTTCATGTGAGCAGGCCCTATGGAGAATTGCTTGACTGTTATTTGCCATATGTTTCTCCATCTGAACTGCGGTCTCTTTTAAAATAGGACAACTGCCCACTCATCTTCAACCCAAGACAGTACGACTACGATCGCGATGACGTGGGAGACCGCTGCGATAACTGTCCATACAACAGCAACCCAGACCAGACCGACACTGACAACAATGGCGAAGGTGACGCCTGTGCTGTGGACATTGATGGAGATGGTACGAAACATCAGCTAAATAATTAATTTCTTTCTTTTTTTATTTTTCATTCTTTTGTTTATTCTTTCTTTCGATTGTGCAGTAAATTATAACCTAGATATTTTCTTGACAGGTTTCGTGAGAATCACCCTGATTCTTTCCAGTGTGTTTTAAAATAATCTTCATCCTTATGTCATTCTTTTTGACAGGTATTTTGAATGAAAACGACAACTGCCCATATCTGTACAACGTCGACCAGAAAGACACCGATCTCGATGGAGTTGGTGACCAGTGTGACAACTGCCCTCTGGAACACAACCCCGACCAGGTATGTATATGTGAGACTTAAACGAGTAAGTGAATGCCGCAGGTGTTTCAAACCATTATATAATCCACAGAGATCTATGAGCTGTTCAGTTCAAATCCAGAGCCATTGCTAAAAAAATACCCAGAGGGTAGTCGCAGTCTTTACTAAGCTATGTAAAGGAGGAGTAAATCCTCCTCTCCATGAATCCAAAGCCACACAATAAAGCACTAGGAGGCTTTTCAGGGACACTCACTAGTGTTCAATTATCCCAAAGGATATGTGGAGGTAAAGAATGGTTTTTAGGAGCGAGAGATTTGCCGTTGGGTTTATGCATGCCCTGTCGGCACTCAATCCCTGCGGATCACACCTGTGCCATGGTTAACTGAAGAGAAGGAATGCACCCCTCCTTTCCTCATTAGACGCTGAAATGTGACTGTGGTAGTGCCAAGCTTCAGGAACATGAGATTGTTTTCTGAAAAAGCCTACACAGATGGGCCAACTAGGACAGAAGTTTGTGCCTTTTAGAAAAAGGCCTATTCTAGTAGGAATATTTTAATTAAGAAAGCCATAGAGCTTTAAAGACACTTTGAGACTTTGGTATTTAATGATTCTACACTTTCACTCCGACAGCTCGACTCTGATTCTGACCGTGTTGGAGACAAATGTGACAGCAACCAGGATATCGATGAGGACGGTCACCAAAACAACCTGGACAACTGCCCGTACATCCCCAATGCTAACCAGGCTGATCATGACAAGGATGGTAAAGGAGATGCTTGCGACTACGATGATGATAATGACGGCATCCCTGATGACAAAGACAACTGCAGATTGGTTCCCAATCAAGATCAACTGGATTCTGATGGTCAGTTTTACATCTGAATATTCAAATCTATTGCACTCATTAATTTAAAGATTTATACTTACTGGTTTAACTTCTTCCATTTGAAGGTGATGGACGTGGTGATGCCTGTAAAGATGACTTTGACCAAGACAATGTCCTAGATATCTATGATGTCTGTCCTGAGAACTTTGACATCAGTGAAACCGACTTCCGCAAATTCCAGATGGTTCCTCTGGATCCCAAGGGCACTTCTCAGATCGACCCCAGCTGGGTGGTTCGTCACCAAGGAAAAGAACTGGTTCAGACAGTCAACTGCGACCCTGGCATTGCTGTTGGTAAGTTCAGTCTTTAAAAAAAACAAACTTAAATTTCACCTAAACAAGAATAAATAGAAATACCTTACACACATGTAAAATACTAAAAACGGTGTGTAAAATATAATTCTTTTCTGAATTTCTTTAAAGGTTTTGATGAGTTCAATTCAGTCGACTTCAGCGGAACGTTCTTCATCAACACGGATAGGGATGATGACTACGCCGGCTTTGTTTTCGGATACCAATCCAGCTCTCGCTTCTACGTGGTCATGTGGAAGCAGATCACACAGACCTACTGGTCCAGCACACCTACTAAGGCACAGGGTTACTCAGGGCTGTCAATCAAAGTGGTTAACTCCACCACAGGGCCAGGCGAGCATCTGAGGAACGCCCTATGGCACACCGGAGACACTCCAGGACAGGTATGTTTTAACAAGTTTACTGTGATGAAATCAGGTTTGAAATCTTTCATTTGAATGCAAACATTTCTGTACGTGATCCATTTTAGGTGCGCACACTGTGGCATGACCCAAAGAATGTGGGATGGAAGGACTTTACTGCTTACAGATGGCACTTGACTCATAGACCAAGAACTGGACACATAAGGTATTACTAAAAAGATCATTAAAGCTAATTCTGGAAATAACACATATGTATTTTATTAATAATTTTTATATATATTTCAGAGTGGTCATGTATGAAGGCAAAAAGATCATGGCAGATTCTGGAAGAATTTATGACAAAACATACGCAGGTGGAAGACTGGGTCTCTTTGTCTTCTCACAAGAGATGGTGTACTTCTCAGACCTCAAATATGAATGCAGAGGTGAGCATCAACACATTGCATAGACACCCAAATAAAGGTTTGCTTGCTTTTATTCACATTCAGCATTAACACTTCCTGTCTTTCTGTTCCCTTTCAGATGCGTAATTGCACAGGCAGGAAGTTCATCAAAGAATGCACCTTTCCATATAAATATGTATTCCAGGCAAAGTCCAGGGACAGATTTGACTTTTACTTTTTCTGCTGCCGCTCACACACTGGTGGAGTGAGAAAGCAGGTAGTCAATTTCAATGTAACTGTCACTGGTTGGGATAGAAACCAAGTGGCTTCCGATTCAGAATCTGGACTCCTCCACCATTAGCAGGTAGAGCAGAAGAAAAGTCTCCCTCGCTTTGCTTAATTGGGAAGACTGAGATCTCTCTCTGAAAAACCTCATTCGGCTCTGTGTGGGAAGAGCTCCCAACAGACAGCTATGCACTTCAAAACCTTTACTCTCTCTCATGTGTTTTCATGCTCTCTTCCTGAAAAAATGTCCAAATTATGGCTACATTAGAGAGAGCGCAACCCTTTTAAAAATGATTGCTTTTATAATATTCAGTATTTTATCAAAACTTTAAACCGTTTTCTTGACTAGAAGCGTTGTGAATGTTTAAGATATTAAAGCAGCAACAAATGGTTTAAAAACATTGTATAAGTAAAAGAATACTATTTTTGTATTTCAAGCAGGTGATTTTAAGAGAACAAATCTGTCATTTGTTGATTTTTATCTAAATGTTTGTTTGTCTATCAAACGTTTCGCTTAGCATAGTCACATCTTAAGTATCATAAACATCCATTAAGGTCTGGCGGGAGATAAATTATGGTTTAGTGGGCATAGTTTTCTCAGGGCTAGATGGTTAAACCATTTTAACATATTCATTAGAAATGGCAAAATGAAAGGTTGTATGAAGAGGAATTGGACAGACCAAGGTTTAAAGACTCGCCACATCTGGATACTAGATTACCAAGTACTCTAGTGTGAGGTTTTATGTGAGATGCTAATTTCTAAGGGAAAGTTGAGTCTTTTAGACTTTTTCTATATATATTTATGTAGCACTTACAAAACACTTTTTGAGTTTGGCAAGACTGTGCTGTGATTTTGCTTCAAGAAGCACAAGCGAGGGAATTTCTAAAGATCGCGCTCAGTAAAACAACTATTTCAACATTTAAAAGAAAAATAAACTCTCATAACCAAGGTTCTGTCTAAAATTACTCATCCAAACCTTTCTGGTCAAGAACCGTTTATCCGTCACTTCCAAAGGAGATGATCTTCTGACCGGTTTGCCTTTTCTGTAGAGAGAGAGAGATAAAGGAAAACTTTAATGTACAAATATTACCTCATTGCTGTTTTGTAATTTGATCAAGCAAAAGCTTTTACATACTTTTTCCTTTGCTTCAAGAAAACAAATTGGTTGCTTTATTGCTACTGTAGCATAAGTTGTAAATAGTATATAGAACAAACAGCCAGCCCCACATCCCATTGGAAAATAGAGTAAAACAACATTTTTTTAAGGAATACATCTGCCAGTGCTTTAAATGTCCAGTACTTTTTTTAAGTTGATAAATTATTGCTTTATTGTTGTCTCTGTTTGTAAGACTGTTTCATATGTGTGTGTAGATAAATGCTATTTAAATAATTTATCATGGAGTGCCACCTGAGAAAAAGGCATTTCCATCTGTATAAACAGTTTGCACACTGACGTGAGGATGTTCTGTTCTTCATTGTTTGTATCTTTATGTGTTGTTATTTTTGTACAATTAGTGATGCTTGACTGTAAACATTTTTACTTAGTTATACAATGCAAAATGCTATTTTTACGTATAGCGATTATTTTGGTACATACTTCAGAATAATAAACAGATGATAGACGTAAAACTGATGTTTATTGGCTTCGGCTGCTTTTTATTACTGCATGTTTTTGTCTTGTGAGATTTTTGTTGTGCAACAGCAAGTCTAAAAGACTGTGCATAGCACGAAAGGTCAAAGTAATTATAAAACAAAAGTTCCTAAAGGGCATCTTGGGCCCCAACATGTGCTTGAAAGCAAACTGCTACATAGCATAAATGCCTTAAAAAGACACTAAAAATAGATATGGTAGACCAAGGTCAATGATAGTTCCAAGTTAAAGGCTGAGACAAGTCCACTTTCTTCTTCTAAAGACAGGCACGCATATCTTCAGTAGAAGTGTGGAATGTTGCAGCAGCGCCTCTCCTCAGGGTTAATCTTCTAATTCCTCACTCGCCTGTGGGGAAAGCGTGAACCTCCCTGACCCACAGTGTGGCATTCTGGGTTTACTCAACCCAGATCTGGGTGATTTAGTAGCGCTCATCTGACAGGTGTGGGTCTGTAAACACATTCATATCATGTTGGCCAGGGATCAGAGAAGATATCAGGGTTACTGTGGAGATCCAGAGACAATCTGGGCACAAGACTGCAAAGTCGGCCTTTGTATTAGTTGTCCAAAATTCCAACAGACAAAAACTGTAAGAAGGACCTCGACATGATATAAGTCATGGAGATGATATAAGTCATGGAGATGATCTGCTTACTGAAGGTTTAAGTCTACTTCTAAGTCTTTTTGGTTGTGTTCCATAACTTTCATAGCGTCTTGGTGGTCAGACCTCCTATTCAGTATTTATGGCTTAAATATACGTGCAGTAAAAATGACATTGTTGCTATATGAATAGAAGCTGTAAATTCAAAATGTCTGAGGTACTGTCTGGTTATATATAAAATCTTGAGGTTGTTTTTCGAGGCAGTGAAAACAGTAATACTGCAGGCTGAGGTTTTAGTTCCTACCCTTTGAATTGTTTTTAAATTTAGTGAGTGTGCTGATTTTTTTATATAACAATTGAGACTTGGGGAGTAATTTAGCCGGGCAAGTATAACGGTTTGACGCCAAAATTATCTGTTTTTGTTTGTTTGTTTGTTTGTTTTAATGTGTTGGCATATATTCCCACATTTTATTTGTATTCTGCTAATGGCAAAGCTGAATTTTTAGCAGCCATTTCTCCAGTTTCAGTCACATGATTCTTTAGAAATCATTCTAATATAAGGATATTAAGCTCAAGAAACATTTCTTATTATAAATGTTGAAAATTTGAAATATTTTGTAACCATATTTTTAATATCATAAGATATATGAAAACATATGAACATAATATAATGAATGATTGATTAGTAAATGACTGCAAAGTAGAATTAGCATTGACACTGATGTCATGATTTAAAAGCATTATGTGAATGAGAAATGTACTGTATGACACCTAGTCTGAAGGTGTAGTTTTCTGTAGTAATTCTGACCAGATAGTTACTGTCTTCCATTCTTACATCTGTAATGTCGGACTTTGTTATTCCATTTGACCAATATGAAACCACTGTGTATACAGTGCACCCATATGTTTATTTAGAGTGTACAATAGCATAAAATGCTGTTTTCCATGATGAATCAAGGTGAATGTCTACTGTAAACTGTCTGTGGCAAAAAAGGAAGCCAGAGACTAATAATTTACTATTCATTAAGGCACTGGCACGAGATGAGAGGCCATGCGGGAAGTTGAAAGGAAGTTGCTCTAGCTTTTAATTTCCTGCAGTGAGCTCCTGCTAACTCATGGTTAAAACAGATCCTGTAATTCATGCAGCTCCCACCACTGTACTGTATCAGACAGCAACAAACACATCAAATCGCCAGGCAAAGCTGCTATACATATGGAAATAAAACAGCACATATAATGAATGATGACTTTATTATTTTTGAAAGTGAAAATTGTTGGAAAAAGTATTTGAACCCTTGGATTTCCATTGCATTTATGTATAAACTGGTCATAAAATTTGATCTAATCTTCAAGTATAAAGACAAACAGTCTGTTAAACATCTAATATACATATACAAGGATACATTTTCAAAAAAAAAGGATTTATCAATGTTATGTACATAACCGATAAATGGCAATTTTTATTTTAAAAAAAAAGCAACATTATTTTAAATTAAAACTAAAACACTAAGGATTAAAATCAATTGTTTTATATACTAACTGAATTTAGAAATCACAACCATGTACAGTATGAAAAATGGATATTCCTTTCTTGGATATCTTTCTAAAGATTTAATTGAGTGTTATGGCAGCAAATGTCATTTACATGTAAATGATATGTAGTATTCAACATCAGAATACCCAAATATCGGCTATCTGACATCATAAAATGAAAAATATCGGCTGATAACTAATATGATAATGATACATCAAGCATCCCAGTCAGTTTTAGCAGTAATTTTAGTACTAGTTGCAGAGTCAACACTTCTAATTTTTGTTTTAGTTTTCATGTAATATTTATATTTTATATTATTTTATTTTCATTTCAATTATAGAAAAATATTTTAATAGTTTTAGTAAATGATAACACTGGTTCAGATGTTTTCTTTTAACTGTATAAGGAAACGTGGCTTTCTATTCCACAGAAATCTATTTACAACAGTTATTTGAATAGCTAGTTTAGTTTCAAAATTCTCTCATTGGAGCAATATTTGAGCAGATTATTTAAAAAAAAAAAATAAAAAAGATGATGAACTTTAGCACTGAATAGTTGCTGAGCAGTGAAAGGAAGGCTGAGTCTTCAGGAAGGCAATGTTTTTACCGTTCACAGTCACACACTGCCTTCACAGATGTGTGAAATATCAGACTCAACTGTCATATGCATACATCCCAGTACTGACCGTGCTCTCCTTCAGCCTGCTTGACATCGTGTGAGAGGGGATGTTACACCTACAGGTGTTTGTTTTTCCATTTAGTTTCAACCCCAGGAAAAGCTGGACAAGGTTGTGACATCATATGCTCGCTGTGTGACAGACAGCTGAGAAGTATTACACACGTGCAAAGATCGCCACTTTCAGTCACCCTGAGGAGAAAGTCATAAATGGACACTTTCATTCTGGTCTGACAGAACAGACAAGCTCTCTGTATAACTGCTTTCCGTAGCATAACACAGTTTGAGGACTATATTATGACACACATGTCCATATTAAAGTAAACTGCATCTCTTTAAACTGTATCATGTTTCAGAGCTTCTATAAACACACAGCAGTCACTAAGCGCATGGGGAGATATTGTACAACACTGGTTGTCAGATGCTCTGTACAAATGCTACTAAACAGTAACACTGAGTAACTAACATTTTAGATAAAAAATGGTCAGGTGTTTTTGTTGATTTTGACACCTGCAGCAAAATTGGTTAGAAAGGATGCCACAGAAAATCAACCGTCATGTCTCCAAACAAACACATAGTAGTGAATGAATCAATATTTTTGAATGAATTGTGGTTAAGTGACAGATTCAATGACTCACTTATTTGTTTTGAATGAATCATTCAACTCACTCATGAAGAGTGCCATCTACTGGTCTAGCAATGTAACCTGGAAGAAGAAAATGAAAAAATGCTCTTACCGCAACAGGCTATAGGCCAGTTTTTCTAAACTGGGCAAATTTGCATTATAGCGCAATTCCATAAAAACACAGATGGGAGGGGGAAATTCTGCGTGTGATTTAGTGACAATGCGCACATTAAAGAACACAGACGCAGCCAGATCATTTCCATAATGACCAGCACAATCTACCAAAAGCAGCGCAAATTACCACCTGCTTTAAGACATGCTTTTTCTGGGCATGAAATAATGGCGCAAATACCAGTAATCTGATGAGAGCAAACATTAATAAATCATGTTGCGTGATACATTTTAATACTCTCCTCCCATAAATTTTGCGTCTGAAAGGGAAACTCCTACGAATGCATACTCAATAAGGTCAGGCGCAAAAATAACTGTGTCCACGCCTTTTCAGCGCTAATTCTTCACTGTGCGACTTTAGTAAATCCTCTACTATTTTAACGCCAAAAGGTGGTTTGTGCTGGTGCAAGCTGTTAGTAAATTTGGTCCTTTGACTTTTAATGTATAGATAATCCCCAATGAGTGTGGGCCAAGAGAGCAAATATATCTGTGACTGCACCTTAATATGAACCCGAAATGAACCCTGTACCAACCAACCCCAGTCTCCACAGTATTAACAATGAGTTAATTTAAAGTCAATCAATTTAACTTAGAAAACTGTCTTTTGATGATCAGCAGTAACACACTGGGTGAATCACCTCAGATTCCTTTCTGTTAACTCATCTGTTAGCTGAGCTCTGAAGCCAGATCTTCCAGTGTTTGAACAGTGGGCAGAGCAAACTGTCTGGACAAGATGGATGAACTGAGGCGCTATGTTGCATAAGGTCTGGCCAAATTATAGTGTGCACTTCTTAGGGATCTGACAGCAGCCCATCCATAAGTGACCACCGCAGACAGCTGAGAGATGCCTCTGTGCCACAATATTTACCCTGCAAATGTTTTGGTTACCATATTTGCAACTGATAAAGAATTACACTGTATACTTGGTTGAAGCTTTATTTCAAAAAGCGTAAATTAAATGTTTTTCCTGATTTTTTTATTTTATTTTATTCTTACTTTTATTATATATTGTTCATTATTTATTTCAATTTAGTAATAGGAATATGCATGCTAATACTTGTTCTATTTCCATGGCACTTTCACCCATTCTGGCGATGATGATATCGAAGAACAGAGGAGCGAGTGAACAAACATGAGGGCTGATATTGGGTTGCGCACATCCCTATTTCCCCAGCACTCTCTGCGAGGCCAGACAAAAGGCCCACAGAAATGTGAGCCTACGGAGTGCTGGTCTCTTTGCCTCAGATGCATGAATGAGCTCCTTTAGAGAGTGAGGCTGGAGCGAACACCTCACAGCAACACATAGTGCTGAGGGAGATAAAAAACACACTCTCACACATATAATCCTCCTTGGCCTCTCATTCCAACAATGAACATTAGACCTACAACACTGCCAGCACTTGCTGCTCTACAGCTGTGCCCATCTGATTCAGTCACTCAAAGGAGAACGCTGCATATCCTACTTTAATATGAAACCAGAGCTTTCTCTGAATAACTACTTTATTGAAACAAATACTTGTTGCTGTTGTAGCCACTGTTTAAATCAACAACATCTATTGATCTAGTTTCTCATATACACTTAGTGGGAACAGGCACTGAAAGAGAATAGCGCAGTCTTTGTCCCCGCTGTGGGAAATTTCTGCAGATTTCACCAAACCCCAGAATGGTGCCCACCAGTTGAGAACTCTATAGAAAATGTTCAGCAAACTCTTTGTATGTGAACACCTGGTTTATGCATGTTTAGACATTCAAATCAGTGTACATTTCATTATAATGTACTAGCCTGAAGAAGAGAGTACAACCGTTTTTCCTGACAGTGGAGGTTGGCCCTTTTTTTTGTCTATTAATTTAAGTCAAAAATAAATTTAAAAAATGCAATTCATACATAAAATTTAATTCACCTCTTCTATGACAAGCATGCTTTTAAAATTCACTATTTTTCTGAGGCATATGGTCAAATAAAGTACAAATGTCCTGATTTCCTAATGAAAAAAAATTAAAACTATAAAATTATATATATATATATATATATATATATATATATATATATATATATATATATATATATATATATATATATATATATTATTTATTTTTTTTTTTTTTTAATAAAATCATAAAAAGCATTTTGGTAAATCCAGTGTGAAACTTTTTTTTTTTTTTTTTGGTAAAATGTCATGTAGTAATAATAATAATAATATTACGCAAATGGGTCTTCATAATTATTAGAACCATTATTAATAACTGAGCACCATTAATAATGGAGCATCAAATCAGCATATTAGACTGATATCTGAAGAATCGTGTGACACTAAAGACTAGAGTAATGATGCTGAAAATTCAGCTTTGCCATCACAGGAAAAAAAAATCATTTTAAAATATATAAAACAGTATTTTAAATATTAATTATATTTCAAAATACCAATATTTTACTGTATTTCTGATCAAATAATAACATTTATAATGTAATATAACATATATACATACATATTTTAAATATTTACTTGACATGACATTTTACCACATTTGTAGAGTTATATTTTAACGTTCAATTTTTTTTTCAACTCCATTGAAACCAACATGGAACTTGGCACATGCTTTAAACTAACACCTCTCCTTTTCTTTATCTTGGACACTTTTATTTGTCTTTGACCCAAGTGTCCTTTGAAAAAAGCAAAACAATCCAGAAAAAAAAAAAAAAAAAAAAACACTGAAAAACTCTTTATAAAAAATATGGCAGTTTTTCAACCAGGGTGTTACACAATATACTTATAAAACCCCAAAGCAAGAGGATAAAATGTTGAGCCACATTTCCACTTGTGGGTTGAATTCAAAAAATCATTCCTCTGGTGACACTCCAAAAATTCACCTTTTGAAATTAAAGGGATACTCCACCCCAAAATGAAAGTTTTGTCATTAATCACTTACCCCCATGTCGTTCCAAACTCGTAAAAGCTTCGTTTGTCTTCGGAACAAAATTTAAGATATTTTAGATGAAAACCAGGAGGCTTGTGACTGTCCCATTGACTGCCAAGTAAATTGCACTGTCAGGTCCAGAAAAGTATGAAAAACATCGTCAAAATAGTCCATCTGCCATCAGTGGTTCAATCTGAATGTTATGAAGCGACGAGAATACTTTTTGTACGCAAAGAAAATAAAAATAACGACTTTATTCAATAATTCGTCTCCTCTGTGTCTCTCCGCAATCATCGTAGCGCCATTTTGGAGAATATCCACTGAACGCACTATGTACGCTCTTCTGTATCAGCCACGCAAACAAAGATGTGCTGTTTTTGTTCAAATCAAAGCGTAAATACGCATAGAAAACATATCGCGGCTGACAGAAAATCCCTTTTTATTTTCTTTGCGTACAAAAAGTATTCTCGTTGCTTCATAACATTCAGATTGAACCACTGATGGCAGATGGACTATTTTGACGATGTTTTTCATACTTTTCTGGGCCTTGACAGTGAAATTTACTTGGAAGTCAATGGGACAGTCACAAGCCTCCTGGTTTTCATCTAAAATATCTTAAAATGTGTTCCGAAGACAAACGAAGCTTTTACGGGTTTGGAACGACATGGGGGTAAGTGATTAATGACAAAATTTTCATTTTGGAGTAGAGTATCCCTTTAAAGTAAAGTTTTTGCAAAGTCTCCATCAAACCTGTCTGTGCTCACTTACAGTCCCACATGAGCAATATCACACATTGATCTAAGACATCTGCACACATTCCTGCAGCTTTCTCCCAAATGGAAGTGTTTGAAAGGAACGAATATGTGCTTAAACATTGCATAACATGAGAATATGATGCTGGGAATGTTATCATCACTACTGATCCACTGCACCTTCACCTGCAAAGCTTTTCTTATCGTCACCACCATCATCCAACCATCTTTCCAAACATAGCCAATCTATTCAGTAGATCTCATCCGCTCTGTTGTGTATCACACACCTGTGGTAGATAAAACAATGTGGGATGACATACATTTTAAAAATGAGAAGAACACTTGAATGTTATAAAACTAGATCAGTTTATTAAAATCAATTTATAACCACCTGGCTTTAAAAACATTGATCTCTGACAGCAAAGGATTTCAATATTACACAGATATTGCACATTTGACCCCAACTGATTTCGATATTATACAGATATTGCACATTTGGCATATGTCGTTAATTGTAAACCTACTCTCAGTATCTAACTTTTAGTTTTGTTCAATTGGATTTATTGCCCAGTATGGTCCTAATTTATGGTCACGCTATGATATTTATCACTGAGAACAAAAAGACAGCTGCTGATCACACGTTAGAAAACCGCCACAAACCACAGATAAAACCCTTTCACACAGAGATCAGCTGTGTATTTTTGCAGATTTTCCAAAGCCTGTGATTACAGTGCAAATTATCAGCATTCCTTGCGGGCTACTGTTAGAGAGCAGCACAAACATTAGATGCCTTATTCCGAGCCTTGAGCTCCTGCACTTTTTAATGCTTTACACAAACACATTTTAAAGCTTTATCTGAGTTGTAACTAGCAGCATAGTACAAAAATTCAGTTCGGTCTAGTTTATTGCCAATAGGCATATTTATTTATCACTTATTTAAAATATTATTAGTTATTTTTATGAATTACTTTGTATTATATTATTATTTACTATTAATTCATTATTTGCCACTTTTAATAATAATATAATTTTTTTTTTTGGATTGAAATGTAAAAGTACATATTAAAGAAAGGTAAAGGAGTCTAATCATAGAAGCTCTTTCAAAGCCTCAACATTGTTTTTGTGGGAGCAGTCCCAAAAATGGAAAATGTCACTAGCTAAAAATTTTCACCGGGGGAAAATTTCACTCGAGGGAAACAATCAAGACATTATGGACCCAAACCAGCGGTAGAAAACACTGAATCTGATTTAAAGCGCGTGTTGGCTTGTGAAAACTATAGAGCTGGCCAGCACTGAAAGCGTCCAGGATACCCACTGGACAAATTTATAGCACAGGGCTTTGAACCACCATGTGGCTATCAAGGAAATACCTCTGTATAACACATTTACTGAATCATCCTACTGAAAATACTTGCAAAAAAAAAAAAAAAAAAAATCAGTCTTAGGTTCTAATAACCATCGATATTAGAAAGGAATTATTTGAAGAGTAGAAATTACATTTGTAATATGGCCTTTAATGAGTGGGTTCTCCAGTCACTGATGAGTGCTTGAGGACCTATAATTTGACAGTACACTTGCACAGTAGATGCTAAAACTGAATGTAGTTTTGACATATACAAGTGTTTTCCAAAGTTTGTATAATAACAGTTTTCTTTTCGTAAGTTATTAGTGTCAAATGTGACAAGCACGTCAGGCTCATTTGCAGTTATAGCGCTGAGATTAAAGACTGCTGAAACTGCAAAAGAGAGAGGTGAATCACAAAAGCCGTGCAGCAAAATACAACTGAAAAAAGTCTCTAGTATTCTGTTGAGGTGATGCAGCCAAGGCTGGTGTTAGCTGCTTAGTCAGTGGTAAGGTTATGAGATGGGGTTTTTGAGTTAGGTTTGACAGTTGTTCCCGGACCACCAGAAGGATGTTGATCCAAGTACTTGACAAAATCACAGTCCCCATAATAGGTCAATACAGAATCCCTGGAACCACAGCTGCATGCTAACAGCAACAACAGCAATTTACTTGAGTCTACTTGATCCGTGAGCCAGACAGCACAAATACACATTCGCATGCTTTCTATTTTTAAGTCTGGTGTTATAAATGACATAAAAGCCTTCTAATTACACTGTTTATAATATTTCAAGCGTTCCACTTTAGTAGTGCAGCTTTTGTAGAATTATCTGCACATGCATTTTAAGATTAAAGAGTTTTTTTTTTTTTTTTGTCTTGCCAACCACAACACAGTGTTTTGTTTTTTTTTTTCTCTTCTGCTTCTGTTGAAGGTTTAAAACTGTGCTGAACACTCTTTATAGGCCATACAGCTTTAGTCAGACAAACAGTAGGCAGACAAAACAGTCTAAACTGTTAACATAAATTCAGATTTAGGCTAAAACAAACATCTGTTAACCTTGTTAAAAATGTAAATTTATTACTTGTTTGATACAAATTATATGACTTTTACTCCTTGATATTTCCTGCTTACTTTCATTGGAAAGAACACATTGTGGGTGAGCAGATGATAATTTTTATTTTAAATGAAATATACCCCAATAGATCTATTTAATTCTAGACTCTTTTCTTCACGTTGCTGTTTACACACTGTGAAGCATGTTCAAAACATGAATTTATTCGGATTACAGTCATCAGAAAACCCTGTGGCCTCTTCTGAGGTTGAATTTTGGTTCTTTACAGATCCCATATTAAAATCATGGTTAGGTTTTAGAGTAGGGTTAGGCTTAGGAAAAATGCATTACTGGAACGTGAAGAGAAATTGTGTTGGTCAGTTAAATGATTTGTCACAATGGGAATAAAACTTAAAGTCAAAAAAAAAAACATTTTTAACTTTATAAATCTATTTGGTATTCATATTCCAACAACTCCAAGTATATTTGTGAATTTAGTCTTTTTAATTAAATTAGGATTTCACACCTACAGTTTCACAAGGGCTAAAGATTTGGATTTAAAAAAAAAAAACATGTCAGACGAGCTTAACTTTTATTTAATGCACATCAATAAAGACTCTGTACATAACACAGTCATTCATTCTTCTATTCATAACTTTGGTTGAAAAGTCTGGAAAGTTTAATAATCATCTGGAACTAACCACTGCCCAAGTATGCCTTACGGTTGATGATAAAATTGTCTTTAAATGACAGAATTAAATGTTTAAATGTTTCTGCTAATAGTTAGCAACGAAGCAGGATATGACAGTTAAAATTAAATAATTACATCATAAAGTCCAGCAGAGTGACATATAAGATGTGTTCACAAAATGACACGTGCAACTAATACACAGTCTGAGAGCTAATTTTGAATGGAATTATTCCACAGATTAAATTAGCAACAAAACTTCAAGGAGGTTCCCAATTAAAGGGGAAAGGAAATGACAAAAAACAGGCAGAATGCTGGAAAGCTCCAGTTCAGCTAAACACAGTGTGGCCTCTGTCAGTGTTTTTTCCTCTAACCTTCACACTTATTTATACTCAAATGCACATGCAAGCCTTCGAGGGAAGCCCTCAATGCCCTGGACAACTGGTGTAATGACAGTCTGGTTGAAAAGTGGGCCAACACCACCAAACCACTTCAACAATAAAGCCAGAGAATCTAATTTTGCTGTTCAAAACACAATATAATAACAAAATAAGTATTTAAATAAATTCAAAGATAATTATTGCATTAATTTATGACCCAGGCCAGAGAGTCACATCACACAGCGTGCCTGAAAAAGTGGCTTATTTTTCACAGGGATTAATGAGGTGATTGGGAGGGCAACCACTCATATCTCCTTATTAAGAACTAGAAACACTTCCTGTTGGAACTGAGAGCTTATTGCAAAAGTTGCACAAAGTGACAACAGGAAAATCTGATTGTGCAGACTGGTTCACTTAAATCTTAGTAAAAGTTGCAGCCATTCATTATGTCAAAACTGAGCAATTACATAAACGTACAAATCTAGTGGGGATTAAGAGACTGTTCTATCAAACATCCACAATAATTAACAACAAAATAATGTTGAGTATTGCGCAATATAGGATTATGAGCTACACAACCCTATTTCTTCTTTCTTCTAAGCAAACAAGTGCTAGACATTTGACCTTTGCGTTTGCTTTTTTTGCAGCATCTCACACATGATACATCAAACTTAAAATGCAGCACTTTGTGGGGTTTTTTTTTATTTCACTACCCCAATTCTTGCATTTTTAACCACAAAAACAAGTTCTGTTTGAATGGCCTGGTCCTATGAGTGTGATTTTTGCGTCATCAAGACTATGTAAAGCCTAATTCTAGAAAATTCTATATAGACATTTCAAGAAATATCTGATGCATCACATGACTAGGAAAGTTGCTGCTATGTTTTGCTCTTGGACATTTTTGAAACGGCCAACAAAAACTCTTAAGCTCTCCATTTCATCCACTTTGGCATGCAATTGAAAAATCACAATTGAAAATCAGCCTCTATATGTTCATTGTTCCAAAAACATTCCTCATTTTAAATCTTGGCAACCAAACCTTTTGGGAGCCACATCAATTGTGTCCAATCTCAATGTCATAGGGAGCAGCCTGGAGTGAGGCGGGGCTCAGCTCTTCCCAGGGGACCCCAGTCAGATGAATATTGTGTGAATACAAAAATAACTGATTTGACAGCTGATGAATGAGACTAATGAACCTGTGGATCATCCAATTAAAGGCTTTTTAGGCCACAAAGGCCATGAAGTGCTACCAAGAGGAAATGTAGAGGAAATGTGGATGCTACATGAAAATTCAACTGAAAGAAATATATAAAAGGAAAATCTAAAGAAAGGAAAAAATTTTCTTTTTTCTTTATTCCATTTCATTTTATTTGTTTATTTTTATTTTTTGGTTAACAGCGTGTTGTCGTGCAAGTTTCAAAAAGGCATGTTCATCCAAAACATCCCATATGTTTGAGGCATTACAGTTTTTCACTGGTTTATTTTGGAAATAATAGCATATTCTAAATTCAAATGGTTGGCTTTCTCAACCAGTGATTAGCACCACTGTTGTAACTATAGAAAAGGAATACTTGGAGCAAAATATTTGAGTCAAACATGGGTTGATTACAGCCAAACATTATTTCATCTTGTTCTTCAGCATGCTATTTTTTACTTTCTTTGCCATGAAGGCTAAATTGTTCCATCCCTTATTCTAAGGGTCATATTTATGTGACCACGATTATAGCCTTTATGATTCCATATAACTAGCTGATTTAAGCGTGAGGATCTCACATCGGCCACAAATTTCCTCTTTATTTAGTAAAGCTTCCGTCATGCTTCTCGCTGACCCGCCATACAACCTTGCTGAACGGACACTTTCGGTTGTGCTCCCTGGTAGTAACCACACTGCAAGAGGGTGTGTAGTTTGGCATAACCTAGTTCCAACACACAAGACTATAAACACTCAGTGAACTCATGCAAAAACAAAAAAATTCTCTTGAACACCAGAAAAGAGGATTGTGATACGTTGCTTCTTTAACTCTATGGTGTTATCCAGTACCTTTTCTTATACTTTGTGTACTCAAAATTTGACATTTTGATAGTGTAAACTGGAAAAATAGGTGGTACATCAAACATTTTTAATGTGGTTTCACCTTCCTGGAGCCTGTCTCACTCTGCCAACTGGTTAATTGTTTCAGGCTTCCAATGATCGTCTATCAAAGAGAAAACAGAATAATCGAGAAAGTAAGTCTCTTTCTAGGTAGTATTTATATAGACAGAATGTAAGACTAGTAAGGAAATATTTAGATCCTCATGTAAATAAATAATCTGCACCCATATTACAGATTCATGCCAGGCTGAACTTTTATCATTAAACGCAGCTCAATGTTTTACTAAAACCAGGACAACACTCCAAGCCACGTTCTGTGTACAGTCCTCATGTTTATTTGGGTTATTAATATAAAGCAGAGAGCGAAGAACACAGTGTAGTCCATTAACCAACACAGTCATATATTAATGCAAACATATTCTGCTCAGCAGCTCTCCGTGGAGAAATTACTGCAGCGTACATAAATGGCAAAGCAAGTATTAGGAACTTAAATGTCACAAATATCTTCAGGACAGCATATAATATGCTAAAAGCCCATTTACTGTAGCCATACTTCCACCTCAGTCTTACTGAACACAACTGCTTGGGCCAAAAGTGTCTGGACAAGTGCCATTTTGCATCAGAATTGCAAATGGTTTTGCTGTCTGCTGTAAATTAAGGGCCCATAAGTCTTCTGGTTCAGATTTTTACAAGTTTTCCTGTCTTTATAGCAAAATTAAAAGGTTTCATTGGATCATCTACCTTAACCTTTAATGGTGTGTAAGGAAATATCTTAAAAAAAAAAAAAAAACCTAATCAGTTTGCTTGTTGATTTAACAGTAAGTTTTCTTATTATACCGTTTATTATGAACCTCAAAATTCCAAGTATACTATCAAAGTATCCCACTTGGCCATAGGATGGCTGCTCTTGTGAAAAGAGTCATTAAGAAAGCATGTTATGTGGATTTTGCTGAAAAATGGCTCAAATACAATTCTAGAGTCTAAATATTTCTGAATGGTGGCAGAGAGAACTTCTCTGGGTGGGTTTTATTTGATCCCTGGGAGAATGTGGCTGGTCTGCAGTGTGCTTTATTCCAGAATGGAGGAAAGCTAGCTTATCTGGGAACGCCTGGCATTTCCTCTGGTCTGGGCTCCGTAAGAAACATTGCTACAGACAGGGATGACTTCCACAAATAATTTGCACTGGCAGACATAAAAAAAATAAAAAAATAAATAAATAAATAAATGACTGAGAAAGCTGTGTGCAATTTTCTTAATAAGAACTTAAGGAACAACAAGTACTGACTTCCTGGTCAGGAACATTGCTTAAAAAACAGTGTGTGAATCAAAAGGTGTTTGAGGTATCCCAGTAGGATGGTAATGATGACTGTGAAAGTAAGATATATTATATATTTTGCTAACAGATTTCCATTTATGCAAAAAAACAAAACAAAAAAAAAAAAAGAAAAGAGACTAAGAGAGAAAAAGAGAAAAATCTATGGAAACTGGTCATTCTCACAAACACTGATTTCATAAATACTGATACAATTACATTCTACAAAAAAAATAAATAAATAAATAATAATAATAATAATAAAATGTTAGGAAAACAAATCCCCTCTTGAAAGAAACACTGAAGAACGATATAAAATTTTTAAAATAAATTTTAAACTTTAAATAACTGTATAAAGGAACTTGCTTGCTAACACAAGTTAAACTAACTCCAAATATTGCCAAACACCTAAAGCCACTATAGACGCTATCATTCGACAAAAATGTGCTTTATTACTTTGGGGAAAAACTCCTCAGATAAGCATCAGGGCCATCAGATGTTAATTCGAACCTAATGCAAAGCAGCAGCATAAGTGAAAGGTTATATACATAAATTGTGACTGCTTATAAACTAGACGCTCATCCAGATCATCTTCGGCCGCCTGTTTATGTGTCAGCTCAATCTTTCAGAGAGGAATCCCATGCTGTTGGGGGGAGAATCTCAGTCCCTTAGAGGGAAACAGTAAATCTCAAGGTCTATAAAAATGTAAAGAGGCATGGTAAACCTTCTCCCCCATGACCTGCAGTTCCACCCACTCAAAGTATTTCACATTTTGTTTGCACCTGGTCTGTACGCTCTTCTTACAATCTGATGCCTAGGTCTGGTCAGGGGGGACTGTGATAGGGTGTGTGAACCCTGAATGGCAGACAATGGCATGAATACATGAGTGGAAGTTAGTTTTTTGTACTAAAAAACTCACCTGCCTTGTCTAAGAGCTTAACATGTTTAACAGCCCATACAAAAAAGAAACAAGAAACTCTCTTTTTTTTTGTGCTGACTTTGACAGGCAAATAGGATGTACAATATATTTTTAATCTGAATTAAGACCACAAGCCAAGACCACATATAGAGGTTACTATAAAACTGAACATGGCTTTACCATGTCTATAAATTATAGGCATTACATTCCAAAGTGATGTGCATTTGATATTTAAAGGTCTCCTAAGCAAGCATATAATTTATCATACGTGTCCACTGGTGTCTGAGAGTTCACTGCCACAAAAACAGACATCAGAAAGAAATAGCGCACTCAAAAATGACAATTTGTCATCATTTACTCACCATCATATTGTTCTAAACCCATGACTTACTTTCTTCCTCTGAACCTGAAAAATTAATTTTTGAAGAACATTCCAGTTACTGTTTTCCATGAATGAGAACAGGAACTGGGGTGTCATGCCTAAAAATAAAAAAAATAAATAAATAAAAAAAAGTGGGGTTGACACTTGATTTATACTTGACACATACTAATTCAAATTAGTTTGCTACATTTTAAGTCTACCAAAGCAATATGACTGGAAGAAACTAATATTCAAGTTATTATTCAATGATCATTTTTCCCTCCAACCAGATCATAAAGAGTCCAATTTGTGAATGAAACATTCAGATCAATTTCGAGAACTGGATCAACCAAGTCATTAAAAAGATCAGTCTCAAAAGATTGTCCACAAATCAGACATCACTTCTTCTCTCATCAAGGCTAGGCAAGGCAAGGCAAGTTTATTTACATAGCACATTTCATACACAATGGTAATTCATCAAACTATTAAAATGGTCTAAAATTGATTTAAAATGAATTAAAACAGTTACGAATAGAAAACGATTATACATAAAATCCAATCCAATCAGTTCAGACGTAGCACAATGCTCATTCACAAAATGCACAGCTAAACATGAGTTTTGAGTCTGGATTTGTGGCTAATGTTTTAGCACATCTGATCTCTTCTGGAAACTGATTCCAACTGCGGGTGGCATAATAGCTAAAAGTGGATTCCCCTTGTTTTGTGTGAGCCCTTGGTATTTGTAACTGACTTGATCCTAATGATCTGAGTGGTCTGTTAGGTTTATATTAAGTGAGCATATCTGCAGTGTATTTAGGTCCTAAGCCATTGAGTGATTTATAAATGAGTAAAAGTACTTAAAAAAAATCAATCCTAAATGTAACTGGAACCTAGTGTAAGGACCTGAGGACTGGTGTGATACGCTCAGATTTTCTGGTTATAGTCAGAATCCTGGCAGCAGCGTTCTGTATGAGCTGCAGCTGTCTAATGGTCTTCTTGGGAAGGCCGGTGAGGAGACCATTACAATAATCCACCCTACTGGTGATAAAGGCATGAACGAGTTTCTCCAAGTCTTGACTGGAAACAAAACCTCTAATTCTTGCAATGTTTTTGAGATGGTAGTATGCTGATTTAGTTACTGCTTTGACATGACTACTGAAACTAAGGTCTGACTCCAGAATCACACCAAGATTCTTGAATTTTTAGTTGTTTGACCCCTAGAGTCAAGGTATGTATTCACCTTGAGAACTTCATCTTTGTTTCCAAATTCAGTGACTTCAGTTTTCTCCTTGTTTAACTGAAGTTTTGGCACATCCAACTGTTAATTTCATCAATGCATTGGCAGAGGGAGTCAATGGGGCTGTAGTCATTTGGAGATAAGGCTAGGTCAGTCCATCAGTCCACCAAGAAGAGCTAGGACAGATGATAACATTTTTAAGTGAGCAATGATACAAATTTCAATCAGTTCCTTAACAAAAAAAAGTATAGTATGGCATTAGAAGATGTTTCGAATCATGTGAATTTTATAGACAAATTTTTGTCATTTTGGAACTTGACAGACTCATTTCTCATTCACTTTGAGTAGTCAGGGGTAGTCAGGATATTCTCTGAAAATTCACTTCTGTGTTCCACAGAAGAAATAAATTTGGGTTTTGGACAACATGAGTGAGTAAATGACATTATTTTCACTTTTAGGGTGAACTATCCATTTAACTCTCAAAATCACAATCAAAATCTAGTTCTAAATGCTGCATATGCCAAAAAAAATAAATAAATAAATAAAAGTGATTTGGCCCAGACAGTGTAATTCTCAAGGGTGGTCTTGCCTGGTTTGCTGAGTGGTGTACTTGTGCACTGAGGTTCACCTCAAGTTGGAGTCTGGCACAGGGGAAAGAGATTCAGCATGAGCTGAATCTCAACACTATGTACCTCAAACTAAAAGAAAGCTGCTCTTTATGGCGCTTGCCACGTGGCGGAAGAGCGGCTGCCATGTATTAAGAATCTAGCAAGTTTGAGAATGCAGGAACTCAGAGTGAGCCAGACTGCACTGCTCATGCCTGACAGCTTGACAAGTGTTCGGCCAATCCTGTGGTTTGTGCACCTCTGCATCAGTTCAGAACCGGCTGAAGCACAAAAGAACTTGGAACAAACACCGCTTAAGACTGTCCAAATAACACTGAGTAAAATTATAGTGCAGGCACTGCTTATTAACTTGATGAATAGGGATTTTTTTATTTTATTTTATTTTTTTTTGCAGGAACTTTTTGAATAAAGCCAATAATAATAATAATAATAATAATAAAATGAATAATATGTCACCCAATGTAAATTTTTTCTCAGAAACAATGTTGTTTTAATGACATACTCACAGCATATGAGATCCATAATTTCTCCCCTCCAGAAATCCACCCAAAGCAATCTCATGGCAACAGATAAAATATCATAAGCATTTGAAAAGACATTGTGACATAATGATTTACCTAAAATGCTTTTGGTACAACCTACAACTGATTAGTGTCAGAAGAAACAGGAAAGACACATCCAGTATAACATAAAAAATAAATCAGTTAGCAGACAAAAACAAGCTATTCCAAGAAATATGTGATTCCACCGACTTTCATCTTGGACAGCTGTTAACAGAGCTGCCGAGCATAATTCAGTTCAGAAAAATAACTGAAAAAATATGATGTGTTTGTCAAAATCATTAGGGTCAAACTCAAACGTGCATAATTTTCAAGACATGTCAGTCGGGATTATCTTTGCAGACACACATTTTTGAATCTTTACTGCATCTTTTCATTGATGAGCCATTGCCTTTAACAGAGGAAATGAGATCAGAGGACCTTTGCATAACATTCAGATCGAAGATTCAAGTAGATGACTTCACTCCCACAGAAGCCATTAAAGCAACGGTAATAAAGATACGGTAGATGTAGAGCCAGGTCTGCCTCATAATGACATTTAAGCCTTTTGGATGTGATCTGGAGAATGCTTCAAACTAAATGACTGCATGCTTTTATGAGCGAGGGCGAGCGTCCCGATGTAACAATGCTCCAAGAACTGAGAGAGACTGCGCTCACTAATACGAGTGAAACGGGTCACGTGGACTCAAGAGAAACAAGCACTAACCTGTGACTGAGGCTTTTGGATCAGGTGAATGAATATTATTGTGGCTTTCTAATGTCGGTCTGGAAATTAAGGGTTTTAGACAGCTTTCTGACTCAAATTCGTCACAGACTAGGCAACTAATGAAGAGAAAGAACACTGTTGACATGCCAAGTAAAGACTGGAGCAAAGAGCTGCTTAGACTTTAAAATGACTTTACTGGAATCATTTGAAATGTCATAGAACTTAATGCAAACCAGTACCCATTTAAGAGACAAAAATTTGTTTTGCTTACTGTAATATTATTTGATCTATCAATCAGTTAAAATGGTGATATCAGAGTGAACTTGTATTTTTAGATAATTTTTTGTAGTTTGTAGTGTTTAAATTGACTGTGATGTTGTGGAACTGACCGTAATGACTGACCCTTGCCAAGCAACCCCATTAAGAGAACAATTCAGATTCAAAACTACTAACTGTTAATATCCTGATAGGGATATATGGAGTAAATTCATCTCAACAACAAACTGGACTCAGACATTGGTCAGAACTGCTCAAGTAGAATGAGATACTTCTAGACTAACCAATACTTTTTAAATATTTTTTTTAGGATAAACATCAGTGTGGTCCAAATGTATATTACTGCATATTTCCAAATGAAAACCAACTGGGCTACTTTAAAGTTACTTACAATGTTGTTCTAATAGGGGCCAACTGGCACTTTGCATTTCCCACAAAGAGGTGCTTGGGCATTATCCTTACATATCAGACTCAAATCATTATGACATTTGTAATATTTTAAAAGAAGCTGATTTCAACTACACACTCTCCCTTAAATCATACAGCTTCTTGAACTTGACTTTATAGAACAAAGAATGGACTGGACTGTATTCAAGAAAATATGAGCGAAGACTTATTCTCTACATTAGCAGTTCCTGCTTCATTAAACTGGTCAAAACCAGAGTTTCACATGTAACTACAAAATTAGCAAATAATGAGCATAATTCAGAAGCCCCTTACAAATGCTAAAAGTGGTCATCAGAGCACACTATAGACAACTGATCAAAGCTACAGAGAGCTAATCCATATTAATACAAGACATTTAAAAACCATCAGTACTTCTCTTGACCGCTGAACCACTGGGTGATTCTCAGTACTAAAGTGGTTACATGGCATGATGTTCTCCTTCTTTGGGATTTTAACAAGCGGCATTTGTGCATCAGAGAACATGCAAATCATGCCAAAAGAATTCTTTAAAAAAAAAAATAATAATAAATAAAAATAAGTAGCACCCACCCACTGCTATGAAGTACTGCAAATGATGTAATACAGTCAGTTTTGCTAATAGCCTAAATATTTATTTATATATGCATATTTCACAATAAGCATTAAATACATTGTTTCTATATGAAAAAGAAAAAAAATGAATAGCCATTTTAATTTCCCCCAATGTCATTAAAAGCTGTTAAGTACTATCTTTTGGCCTGATTTTCAAATAATTTTTTGCTGCAAATCAAAGTTTGCAATGTTGTGATTCACATTGTAGCTGGCTGATTTGATTCATCCCATGGCATATAAATCTTTAACAATTAAGACTTAAAATTTTCTTGGGAAAATGGTTCCAAAATCAAAGCCACTAAAAATATGTGAGGGCACTCTTGAACCAAAATTAATATAATAAATGAAAAGTCAGGGTGAATAAATACTCTGTGTGTAAGATGACATATTGTCACAAATAATACCTCTATGCTGTTACAAGTTCATAAAATCCATCCGAAGGTGACCCCCAAGTCATTTTTAGATCATCACAGCCATCAGAACATAATGGTTGGGTCCTCAGCAGGTTGTTCAGCTGAGGGCCCCAGGAGACAGACGCCACTGTTGCTTTCCCCACTCTTCTCAATGCCAGACTGGCCCTTAGCAGCAGCACCCAATCCAAAATAGCACAACAAACCACCCACAAATACTGAGTGAGTAAGAGCTTCACCGCACTGACAGATGTTCCCCAACGCAGCTTCTAAAGGCCAGATCCCAGTTCAGTGTGTGTGGTTAACCAGCCCAGTAAGGCCTCTGCCTGTTTACTAAAGACTCACAATGGATAATTCAAGATTTAAGTGATTTCTCTGGTGTTTCGTTACTCTTTGATGATTTTGATTAAGACAACTTTAAGCTCAGCTTGCCCCATATCTCATGTCTCGAAAATATGTCAAGCTCTCTAAACATTTTTCTCTCTAAACCGTAATAACGACTCAAACAAAGGAGCTTTTAACTGGTTCGTCAATCGTCATAAAAGCGGCAGATGTTCTTTCAATCGAGCAACAAAAACCTAGAGTCCACATAGCAAGTCGGCCAGAAGTCCAGACGACCATGAATCCACTTTATTGCAACATGATCAGAGCCTGGAACTTCAAGAAGGTGAGGGTTATTTGCTTAAACATGAAATGAGTTAGTGATGTCAAAGACTTGATCTTGGGGGGCACTTCAAAGAAGAGCGGTATTACTTTCCAAACTTCTTATGGTGCTGGAATGCATGGGCTAAGAGCAAGGGCTTCTCTATCTTAAATCAAAACCACAGAATATCTTCTAACATGTTAAGCTGTTTTTGAATAGTTAGACACCCTGATAAGCTTAAGACAGAATAAAAATAACTCTCGCCAGGTGTGTAACAGTAAATTTGCAGTTGAAATTTTGTAAACAGTCATGATTTATGAGACTTAGTCACAAAAAAATTGAGAAAACTAACTGAAATGATGCCTACATGTTCTCTCATCAACATCAAAACACAAAAATCCTATATCTTTTCTACCTCAAACAGGGCTCCAGAAGCTTCAGGCAGCGACAAAAACGATTAGAAAAAAAGTATAACAATACTTTAAAATGCACACTGGAAAGTGTATACCTCCATGAAATTAGCTGGTTCTTTTCATTGAGCCAGGCAAAAAGATTCACAAATCAGCCTTGAACTCGATCAGGAGTTATAGTTTAAATCAGACTTACTGATTTGTTCAGGCCTGCATTTCTCAAAAACACTGCAAACTTAAGTAGATCATTGAGACCATAGATGCAAATGCTTTTAAGACAAACGAAGCCCAGGGATGGTACGTAGTTCATAACTGTGACTCACTTGAATGTCTTATTCAGGTATGTCCGAATTCAAAATAAACAGGGAACTGTTACTGCAATGTTTACTTTAGGCTTGTGAGACTTACATTAGTCTGTTACTGTGACAAAGAAGAACAGCAGGTAACTTGGCTTATACTTTTGATACATTAATCTGCTCCATTGCATGTGACCAGATACAGACTATTCCCTAAATATCAGGTCAGGGAAAGCATGAAGAAAACCACGTGCTTCTATTGGTACATCTTGTCCATTTCAACAAGAAAGGAAATGCTTTGAAAAACAGTCATGGTCAAAGTACTCTTCCTGCTGTTAAGAGTAGGTCGGAATGTGTCATTACTTCAGCTGAACAAAAATTTTTCCTTTTCACTTTTAATACGTATGTTATGGTAGCACGTGCATTAGTCTTAAAAATCCTGTCAGAATCAATCTTCCAGGGACCATTGGAAATAGTGAGTTAACAATTTAAGGGAAAAAGAGGCTGCAGCCTAGTCATATCGAAACTAATGTGCAAAATACTGAGAGCAATAATAAGACTTGAAGACAAGACGCTTGACCTTGCCAGCACAGATGGAAGAACCCCATCACCTAATAGTGAGTGGATTCCTGGCCCCTGATTTTAATACAATATATTATTGTTCACCAGTAAGCTTCTGATCATCACTATCATTCTGCAGTGTTGCTACAGATACAAAAGGCCTATAATCACTCTCAACATGAACAGTTGGCTGAAATTTCATCCTTAAAGAAAGCATTTTCACTAGCTCTGAACTTGCAACAACAGAAATGATAGAAATGGAGCGGATAAAGATGATAAATGCTCACCCAGTTTTTTACATTCTTGAGGTCCTTATGTATACTGTTTGCTGAAAGAAAAAGATGACAGTTGGGCGTTTTTCTGTGTATATTGATGGCTTTTTATGTACCTGTTTTATGTCACATTTAGATCCTCTGACTCACTTCTGTGACTGGTTATTGTCTGAACACCCATTGTCTGTTTTTTTGCTTTGTTTGATTTTTACATAGCAATACATCCGACACAGCACTGGGTGCATAAAACAGTTTTTAAGCTTTATTTCTGTGTTAAGGAAGTTAAAAGCCTTACCACTTTCAGAAATATGCTCTGGTCAAGTTCAAACACTTAAACTAAAATGGCAACAATCACAGAATTAATAAAATGATTATGCTAATACTCACTGATGTGTTGATGTCGTTTTCCCATCAAATATAATGTCACTTCCCGGAGAATGGAGTCATCAAGTAACTGGCTTTTGTTAAACTAAAACATAATAAAATAAATGAATAAATAAAATGAAACACTCACATGATACCAAGTGATACTGTGGAAACAAGGGAAAATAAAATGATTACCAATTAAGTTTTAAATGTTTTAACTAGCAAGCCTTTGGCGTTAACTCCTGCTGGTACTGTCCTTATTAGACCATATGGCAGCAAATTTGAACATTGACAGCCATTCGAAATTATCTATCTCTTCTGACTAAATTATTACTGTAAACAAAAAGACATCGTTGAGTGATAGCTATATAGCTATACTGTATATCTTAGCTATATAGCTATCATTCTTTAAAGAGTAACAAAGACAGTTGCTGAGAAGTTTGGAAGCGTGCGTGACTGCTCGTGTTTGTCGATCAGCATTAAACATGGCGTCATTCGCCTGCAGTGCCAAAATATTTAGTCATATGGTAGGCTATTTACAGCTCAGGTGATTGGTGAAAAAATTATTTTAGAAATTATTTTAATTTCATTTAAATATGATATTGTGATAAAAAGAAAACTTAATATCCAATGTATTAAGACATTAGATGAGGCCTATATAAGCCTTAAAACTTATACCATGTAAAATCAGGGACAGATGCATGTTTTACAATTGGCTTGGATTCAGTGAGGCAGTAAGTGCTACCCAAACATCAGACTTCATATTAGAATTGCCAAGGTTGTTGATCCACTGTAAACATAGTATTCATTGCTCTGCACTCAGCATATGCATGACCTCATAATACCTAATGAAGCTTAGAAACCTATTCCTATTTATTGTGTTAAAGACTGTCGTTTTCAATTAAGACGGACATTTAAAATTTTTGCCATCAGGTCAATGGCCCGACTGTACCCAACCACCTCAAGCTGTTGCTCTCTCTCTCACCCTCCATTATTTCAGCTCATTCTTTCCGTTAGTCATTCCCGCTAATTAAAAGAAAGCTTTTGCCCATCCATGAAAGAATCATCTGTGGATGGAAAGCTGTTTCATTGGGTTGTACAATCCTCAAATTGGAGCTGTGTAAGCCAAAGTATGAATTCTGAGTAAACAGGATAACTCTTAGTTCTATAAGTTTTCTCTTCATAGAAACATAGCCGTTTGTATATCTTCAAATTCACTTTTGAATCAGACTTACATATATAGGCTCTATATCCCACATATACGCTATATGCTCATGTCACTAAACTGGAAAATGCTCAAAATGAAGCCACACAAGAGGTTGTGGTGCAAAATACAGTGTATGCATTGGCAGCTTTGAACAATAATGTGTTTAAAAAAAAATGGAAGCTGTAGGAACATTAACTGTTCCATGGCAGTGGCCCAGTACCTGAGTTTTAACAGGCTCACCAGAGCTGATCCCAAGCCAGACACCCAAAACAGATAGGCCACTACAGAAGAAATATAAGAAGAGATGAAAGAAAAGTCTAAGCTTGTCTTCTGGTCAAAATAAAAATATGAAAAAAAAAAAAAACCTTGGTTGTATGGTTTTTAAGTGCTAAATTCTGACAATGCAATAGATGAATGTAGACTAAAGAAAATCAAACAGA
Organism: Spinibarbus caldwelli; assembly: GCA_039654775.1. Taxonomy (NCBI): domain Eukaryota; kingdom Metazoa; phylum Chordata; class Actinopteri; order Cypriniformes; family Cyprinidae; genus Spinibarbus; species Spinibarbus caldwelli. Next base: position 18,822,114 of record CM077241.1, on the reverse strand, counting down.
AATCAACAGTAGCTTTCAATGTAACTGAACTCGCCTTTGTTTCTGCAGTGTATAAAGACTAAGAAAGTGCATCTTTATTTTGCTGTGGTCAGAACAAATGTTAAATAGAAATGTTTTTTTGTTTTTTTTTACCTAAAAAATAAATGACATACAACTCCCAATAAACTTGCTGAAGTGCAAAGTCAGCTTCCAAACCTTTTGTTCAGCTGTCAGCTTTACAAGGGAATAAAATGAATGATCTGAAGGCTGCTCTGATGCAACTAAAGAAAAATCAGATGCTAGGTAACAGCACATCTTGAAAATGTGCCAAAAAAGGGTCTCTTTTGTTTTTACAAGCAAGCCATAACTGGGTGCTAAAACTTTTTTTTTTTTTTTTTTTTTTGCTAAAACCATAATCACCAGTACATAAAACAAACTAGCAATATACTTTAACTATTAAGTTTATTGCATTGCAAATGGCAGTTGAATAAGGATATTTTATGCAACTTGAGTTTATCCAGTCAAGCTTGTCTGGAGTTGGGGGTTACTACTGTTGTTAAGGGTCTTCTGTGCAACATTTTATGTGTGAAACAGTAAATCTAAAATAAATGCAATGTACCAGTGGTGCCTGACAGCATTTTAAAAGGAATTTCCATGGAGAAAGTGGCTGTGCGATTGGACGAGCAGGTTGGCTGAATGGAAAGTGACGCACCTTTGTAGACCAAGCAATAATGTGGGAATGTTGGAGCTCTTGAGGAAAATGAGCTTTGCTTTATGAGAGGTTCAAGTACAAACAGTGAAAGAGCTCTCCAGGACAGCTTCTTCAGAGACAACACACACTGCTACCTGTAGAAATGCACTACTGTGTGAAATGCACCACTGACTGCAGTGACCTTAAGCACTCTACATATGAGCGAGTAACAGACCAACTATGCAACAAAACTGAAAATAAAAGACAATGGCCAGAAACCCGCAGAGTTTAGATGCAACCCTAATTAAACACACCTGATCCAGCTAATCAAGTAATTTAGGCTTATTTGAAAACTGCTAAAGAAAACTAGGCCAAAGAGACACACTTGGCAGTCTAATATACCATGACTTATCTCTTAGTCTGTTTTGTTGTTGTTGTCTTTCACTAATCCAGAGCTCATTAGATTTTATTGATACTGTTGTAACTTTCCTTAATCTACTTTTGGATTTTGTGTGTTGTTTGTAACTAGCAGACAGCATTGAAAAATAGTCATCCTTAACTTGCTCTGCTCAAAACATGCCAGGTCTTGTATAGTGTGGATTGCAACACAACTGCAGTTCGTATTTGCATAACTGCAGCTCATATTTGGTAAATGACAGCTCTTGCCCTTGGTATGTTAAGAAGAAAGGGTTATGTTATCACCAAAGGGCTAACATTCAAGTGCTTAATGTCCATCTTTAGCCTGCGTTTAATTTTGTTTAAGCCCTTTAAAATACTTTTTGCAAGACTTTCGATGGTAACCTTAATTTGACACTGTATTATATCATCTTCAGTTCAAGCCAAAGGCCTGTTATTGATTTCTAGCTGAATGACAGCCTGAAAGAAAGTGGACTACCTTCAGTTTGACAACAAAATCCATCTTTTTTATATATTTTTTTGTGGTTAATTGTGATAATAATGTGGATTAACTAAATTCAGCTTCCATGTTTCAAACTCAGAAACACATTTTCTTGAACTTGATGAAATTTTTGACTGGAGTCATCTATTTCATTCAGCACTAAAATGGGAAAATACCTAATGGTGGTAATACCTACATTATTTTGATTAGAAACTGCTATGTTGTTTATTGGTGTGTCGTGACAAACTTGAGCTGTTTTTATTTAAAAGTCTATTGTGGCTTTTTGGTTGAAAGAGCCTTAAGCATGTAGATTATATATTAATCATTTTAAAATACAGAGAAGTAGTTAGCTTAGGGCATACTTGGCCTGAAATAGGAAATATTATTATACTAATTAATTTCACAACATGACAGCCTAACCAAATCTACTTTTTCCTATACCCAAATTTTCTTAAGTTATACTGCCCTCTAATGCAAGTAAATGGAAGTACTGTCTGACAACTGAAATCAGCGAACCTATAATGAACATTTTATTATATTTTCCCACACATTACGGACTAATAAAAGCTAGTTTTTGTTCAGTGTTCATGAATGAGGCAAATTCTTACTTATTCTCGATAAAGTCCATTAATGAAAACAAATATTCAAAAACTACAATTATTCAGGTAGCTCAAAATAATTAGCATTATTATATAGCCTACTTTCAGCGTAGCCTATGTTCTGTCTGTGCAACATAGAAAATATCTCATTCATGCAACCCAGGCATTGGAACACCTGTGTTATCAGTAAAATACTTGTCACTGTAAAGAGAGGGGATCGATAAAAATAAGCTTACAATACGTCCTTCAAAGTGATTTATGTCACACTGTACGAGTTATGAAAGACCCTGAACCAACAGATATAGAAAGGCAACTCATAATTTCCTCATAGAACAAGCAAATGACACTGAATGTGTCATGAAACGCTCCAATTTCCCCAGATACATGTTATTGATTCTTGCAGCCGTAGATGTTTAAAGGTTTTGGTCCTTATACTGTGTATAATATAATAAAAAAAAAAAACCTTGCATCATACATCCCCACATAAAGCAAAATCATTATGTTGTTTTTGGTGAATGATGTTGTTGAATGCCTGATGTATTTCTCAAGCAGCTGTATGTGGTCTAGGTCTCTCAAGCCTTCATTGATTTATGACTCGAAGGGAGGCTGCCTCGGCAAATGTAATCTACAGAGTGGTCCTGGGTCATCCATTCACACTGGATAATAGTGTTTACTTAACAGTCATGTCTGGCTGAGGAGCCTTTTTAAGAGGACAGTGATTTTCCAAAACACCATAATCACAAGAAGAATATTGCCTATATTTTTGGATACAGACACAGTACTCTGTAGCCTTCATTTGTCCCTGCTACCAATTTCAAAAGGGACATCTAGTGCATTTTTACTTTATTGAAATACATATGCAGTGGGTATACTGTCCTCTAGTTTTTCTTTGAGGAGGCAGGCTTAGAATTGCATTGGTAGAGATCCACGTTTCCATACGCTGATGTGAATTATGAGGATAAGTGACATATGGATTGCATTCCCTTGTGTTTTTCCCAGACAGGATGAAAATGAACCAATAAAACAGTGTTTTAGGTTCCTGTTTAGCCATATGCTTGGTCACATTATTGCGTCATAGAGATTATGCTTGACCTTGTAGATACTGCTGATGCAACATACCAGTTCTTCAATATGTTGTTCAAAAGAAACAGAAACCATGACGGTTACTTCAGAAAGCCCAAATGCACATACTGGATCTCCATTTTCTGTGCTGGTTTTGATGAGAGCCCTTTTGTCAGCTTGTCCCTGGATCCAGATACTTGAGATGTAATGGTGCTGCTCCCTGCCATTGCCTTCAAGGCAGAGCAGACTGATCATGCTGCAGGATGCTGGTGGGTAGGCAGAATTGAGATGGGCTCCATTTACTCCGGCGAGACACTTGTCTGGGAGTCTGTAGCCGTGAGCTTCCATCAGATGTGGTCAATTCTGCTGCTGAGTTCTCTTGTAAAGGGCTGACATCCTCAGGCCAGGGGCCCAGCTGGTCAATGTGCTATTGATAACTCTGCAGAAAGCTGCCAAGACCACTCAAAATTGTTTTGATTTTGATATGCTATTAATCTCACAATGCATACAGGATATTTTATATAACTTGGATGTCCTCTTTTTCCCACACATGTTCTGACTGGGATTTCTAAATTGCTTAAAATATGTTAATTAAACATGCTGTCTACAGTCCTTATACATTATTATCATCATTAGTAGTAGTAGTATAGTAGTAGTAATTATACTAGTAGTAGATACAGATGTATTATCAAGGTTAGCGTCAGGGACAATATTACTTAGATGTTAAATGAAAATCATTGGAAGAAAGGAATAAAAAGCCAGGAAACTCTCGTCCAATTAAGTTAACCATTATGCATGCCACAGGCTGGGTTATCAGTTGCTAGGCAACTCTAATTAAATGAACACTTGACTTCAATTTTGAGGTATTTAGTTTAGATAAATTTGAGAGACATGTGCTCTTTCCATCAGACAATTTAATGGAAATCATGAAAACAGCATAATTAAAAAAAATAAAAAAAAATAAAAAAGTATGCACAAAATGTAATGTAAATGGATAACAATCAGTGCACTTCCAAACAACACTTTTGCTTGATCTTTTTTATATATTAAAGCATTGTGGAAAAGAGCACAAGTATTATGTTAATTCCAGTTGTGGTGTAGCTCAAGTAAAAATCCAAGCTAGTGGTTTCTGGATTCGGAAAACACATTAAACAACTTTAAAATCCATCAAGACTTTTTCATTAATGGCACTAAAACGGGCATATGGGAAAAAACATGCTGTTGTCTTTAATACATTTTTTTTCTTCTCAGTCACATGCAAGTGCTTAAACTTTAGCTTTGCTTTTGCCATACAAGGCGATTAACTCAGAGAAACAATGTTTCTTTTAGTAAAAATGTATTTAATGAGGATAGACATGGTTGTATATCGAATACTGGTCAATTATTGAGAAACTCAGTAGAAGAGATTTAATAAACCAATGCCATGAAATAGCCTTTCTGGTATTTTATGAACATTTCAATGTCAAAACTATGTCCCTTTATCGTCAGCATTTAAAGACCTAATATTTATTGTATAATTGTGTAGATATGATTGAAAAATAAATTATTTTTTTCCAAATAACTAATCATGTAAGAAATCTATGCACAAATGCAGTATATAATTAGCCCGAGAATGGCTTGGCTTTTGAAAAAAATATGTAATGAAGAGAAAGCATTGAAATATTTTAACAATAAAAGCCAAACAAAAGCCTGTGAGTCATAATTTATGTACTATGTTTACACTACATTGTTCCAAACAACACCTCACTGGCAAATGACACTGGCAAATCAAGCGGAGGATGTTTCTCATTGTGTTTCCCATCATAGAAACAGTCAAGTCTGAGCTCTTTGTTCTCTAACGTGAGAGCTGTAGCCCTCTGCAGACAAACTGATTAAATAATTCAAAGTTACATGTTAAAATGCATTCTAGCAGATCTACATTTGCAAATCTTGATAACAGCCCACTGTGATGGTTCTTAATGGTAAACAAGTAAAATATTCACTTCACTGACAAATCTTCACAAACACTTCAGTACGATTAAATGTTTTCTCCTCATTTTTGTCAATAATGGATCATCTTTTCCTGAGAAATTCCAACAGTATTATTGAGTGTTTGTGCATATAAACCCACATTGGTTTTGGCACATTCACTGCACACCAGTGTACGTGGTCATGGCAGCATGTTAATTGCATTGTGAACCTGAATAAGATGTTCCCACATCTATTTTACATAGTAAACTTTTTACTTAGTATGTAGTTTTTTTTGTTTTTGTTTTTTTTTAAGCATGCATTAAATTGATCAAAAGTGACAGTGAAAGCAACATTGTTGCAAAAAAAAGTTCTTTTGAACTTTCTATTCATCAAAAAAGGCAGCACAACTTCAACTTTGATAATATTAAGAAATGTTTCCTGAGTGCCAAATCATACTAGAATAATTTCTGAAGGATCATGTGATTTATCTTAAAATGTATTAAAATATATTAAAATAGAAATCAGCTATTTTAAATTGTAATTTTATTTCACAATATTAAACTTTTACTGAATTTTTGATCAAATAAATGCAGACTTGGAAAGCATAAGAGACTTATGAAAAAAAAAACATGAAATATGAAAACAAAAAGTATGAATTGTAGTGTACATAAAAGTTCATTTATAATCTATAATATTTTAATTTTTGAGTGCAATGCATTTGTTTCTAACTAGCTGTTCAACTGATCTAAAAAATATTATAGCGCTAAATAACGTGGACAGTGGGCTGATTTTTCAATATCACTTGTTAAATATTTCAGTTAAACAGGACACATCAGTCAGATTCAACACAGCATTATCTACATAAAAATGATTGTGATTAATTTTATTGACCATTCCAACAAAACAAATATCATACAATCTATGCCTACCTTACGTTTGTTTCTTGAATTTCCTGTGAAAGATCAATTTCCTGTTCTGTCAGTACATGGAGGTGAAGGAATGTCTATTAAAATTGTCCAAACAGACAGCAAGAGAGCATGTAAACTCCTCCTACTTCCTACTGTAAACGTATACTCTCCATGTCCTTCACTGATCTGCACTCACTTAGAAAATCATCTCAAAATAACTTTAGATATAAAACACAAACAGTCTTTCTTGGCTTTTTATGATTTGGTCCACTGTTTCATGAATCCACATTGGGGAAGGTACTAACTTTATTGTTTCTACTGATGCGTCTTTCAGGTCGAACTCTGGGCTGCTTGGTCTGGATCAGCTCCTCTGGTGTGTTCCCCAATGGAGGAAGGAGTCTTTTCTTACTGTTCCTGGTTTCAGGCAGCCATTGCGGCGGCAGCTCAAATGGCCCAAAACCAAACTGTGTTGCATCCTCAGGGTCCATGGGAGTCGCAGGGGCGACCTGTGAAGAGGAGTAGGCACATGACTGAATAGGGGAATGTTTTGGTAACACTAAGCCCTCTTCTTTTACCGTGTCCCCTGACTGCGGCTGATGCAGCTCTCTTGCCCCCCCTCCATTTCCACCCTGTCCTTCATCTTTGGGTTGAAAGTTGCCGGAGGCCACCGAGGAAATTTCATTCTCATCTTCTTCGTCCTCGTTTGGTCTGAAGATCTGTTGTTGGCCGATATTGAACATCTCCAGGAGTTGACTACCAGAGCGAACCACAGTCTCACCCCCTAGTGGCCCTACTTCAGCCAGACCTCCAACGCTGACCATGTTCCTTCGGCTATAGCGGCGATGCAAGCGTGCTAGCATATCAAGAAGGCAACGCCGCACAGAACGGTTTACTGTGAGGAGAAACAGCGGGTTGGTGAGGAGAGAGACCTTCGGCAGCCACACGGCAGTCAGTTGTAACCAAGACGAGGCTTTTGCGGCCCCCAGCACAGAACGGTATATGACCAGAGCGGCGTAGGGAGTGCTGCAGAGTGCGAAGACTAGAACTATGGACAACAGAGTGGCGTGAAGTTCAGCCTCGCGTTGAGACACATACGGGATGGAAATGCTGTTCTGTGGGGTGCGCAGTGCCGCGATGATCACTTTCTTCTTCTGGCTGGTGCTTAGTGCGCGGCGGATTAGTGCCATGGCTAGAAACACCACTGATAGTGGTAAAATAAGTGTGGTGACGCTGTACGTGATCATGTAAACCAGATGTCCAAGTGACTGGCCGTCAGAACAGGAAGAGGTGGCGTAGACATCCGTCACATTGCTTATGGCGAAAACAGGGGCGCTGGCCACCACTGCATGCACCCAGATGTAGATGACCAGGTCTCTGGATTTGGCATCTGATATCTTTCTCTCCAGTGGATACAGTGCTGAGTAGTACCTAGAAGTCAAACAGGTTAAGGTACAGTCACATTAGTGAAATTTTGGTGAAATTTCAAAGGCAAAAAAGGTCCATTGCCTATTGTCAAATTAGACAAATGAAGCACAGTCATTTTCAAACCATTTTCTGTTAGCTAATAATATTCATTTGGGAATCAGTTGAAATACACTGGTCATGCTGATAAGTTTGATTCATTTAAAAGAACTAGTTCGTAAGAGTTATTTTTTTAGAGATCGGACTATAAAAGTTGCACTGAATGATACTGACTAAAAAGAAGCAACTCATAAAAGTCATTCATTTGGGAATAAGTTAGAATACACTGGTCATGCTAATGAGTTTGATTCATTTAAAAGAACTAGATCATAAGAGTCATTTATTAAGAGATCGGACTATACAAGTTGCACTGAATGATACTGACTAAAAAGAAGCAACTCATAAGAGTCATTCATTTGGGAATCAATTGGAATATACTGGTCATGCTAATGAGTTTGATTCATTTAAAAGAACTAGATCATAAGAGTCATTTATTTAGAGATCAGACTATACATGTTGCGCTGAATGGTTTTGACTAAAAAGAAGTGACCCATGAGAGCCATTCATTTGGAAATCGGTTAGACTACACTGCTCGTAAAAAAAGAGTTTTGATTCAATTACAGAGCCAGCTTTGCTTAGAGATCAGACTATACTAATTGCACTAAATGTTTTTGTTTAAATAGAATTGGTTCTGAATAAGAATGCTTCTCAGCCCTAGTTAAATAAGTTACATAACCTTGATACTGTTTAGAGACTAAATTGTGTGTAGCACAGTTAAACTGCTTTATGTGTGCACAAAAAGACATAAACACATTGATTAGATAGATTCATAATGAAAATCCCAGGAAAGACACAAAAGGAAATCAAAATTAAGCTGAAGACAGTATATTTTATTATGTGATTTGTGACTGAATGGTGCATGTATGGCTTTTTTTCTGAAGTGAAAAAATGTTGGTCTCAAGAAAGGCTTCTGTGCTAAGCAAAATAAATTATTCAATGAACTGATAAAGGGTCTGGCGGAGTAGGTTGCTATGGAAGCACTAGTCTGTGAAACAGCTGGTGCCCATGGGTTGAGTACAACTGTAAGAATTTTCAGATTCTCTCAAGAGATCATTCACTATATTATTATCTTAACCCATTGTTTTAATTATTGTCTGGTTGAGACCCTTATAGTGACCTCGAATCTAAAGCAATTACACTTTAGTTGTTAGCAAAAGATGAGTGAATTAGTATGGATAGCCACTCACCTATCCAGGGCGATGACAGCGAAGCTGAGCACAGTGGCAGAGCAGAAAAGCCTGTGTAGGAACTTGATGGCTTTGCACAGTAGGAGCGTATGGACCCATAGGCAGCATAGGGGACTGGCACTCAAGGCTATGTCAAAGGGCACACACACCAACCCAGCACAAATGCCAGAACATGCCAGGTTCTTGATGAAGAGATTCGTGACAGACTTGAAGACATTGGTGTAACAAGTACACCACAACACTGCAGTATTGCCTGAGGACAAAGAGATAAAAAAGTTGAGGGTTCCAAGCCTAGGTCAGTATCCAAGGACACAACTGAATGTGAGTGGGACATGAGCAGCCTTCATCTTGTTGTCTACAGCAGTTCCCATGGCAATAACGTACCTGAAGGTTGCACACTAATTTGAAGGGGGGGGGGAAGCCTTGTTCCCTTTGTGGTTTCTGTAAGCAACAGTATGGCATTCTTATGCTGCTGTGAAGGACAAACAAGCCTCACAGCACAGGGTATGAAGATTTTAGGAAGAAGCGAAAGCTTAGCATGCACAAGCACATAAAAACCAAGTGTTTCTAAAATTGAGATGTTCACATGAGGTGGGACTCTTGTTGGGTAAAGCAGCTAAATTCCCTCTTCTCTAAAAAAGCAAAAATTTGGGTTATAGTAAAGCACTTACAATGGAAGTGAATAGGTCCAATCTGTAAAACATTAAAATACCTGTTGCATTAGTAGTCAAAAACATGTTAACATGATTTTTGTGTTAAAGTATCACTGTTTTGTATAAAACTGCATACAATTTATCAGCTAAAACCCTTTACAGGTCAAATAATACACAAGTTTTAACACAAGAAAGTGCTTTAACATTGTTATGAGCTTCACATTTCTGCTTTTAAAAACTCCAAACCTGGTCCCATTTACTTCCACATTCCATGAGGGACAATTTAAAAGTCAAATGCTGTCCATTGAGCTTAACTTTTACTGAAAACAGAATATTCCTTGGCATGACACTTGTAGCTGACACAGCTGTAGCTGATAAGCATTTCCAAAGCATTTCCATAGGCTTCATTTCTTCATACCATAGATAAGCATTTAAAACAATCAGGGAGAGCATGTAAAAAAAGGTTCACTTGGGGCAAAATGGAAATGAAGCATGTCACTTCAAGTGCAAAACTACGCAAGATTCATTTACTTTGAAGAAATGATGCACGGACATGATGGTATTCACATGCCTTGAATTGAAATGGAGCCTGAGATGATTCTCTCCTTGGATGTTGATGTGAACAGAGCACTTGGGTGACAGGTGCTCTCTAGTCAGACCCGTTATTACGCTTGACACACTTTCGGAAGGTGCATCTTTTCTGCAAAGACTGTGACTTTCATCTTTTCCCATTTCCATGCAGCTGTAACGGGCAAAGTGCAGTGGAATCCATCTGCAGCTGCCTCTGTGTTATTACCCTGGTGACATTTTGAGTGCACACTGACAGTGCCGGACAATTGTCCATTTGTTCCCAGAAGTCTCAGGTACACCCGTGGCTAACAGTGGTATTTAGACTTCACAGGGGTTCCATTAGTGGTTTCTCAAATCTTCTATAATATGTTTGAGAGTTCTGATGTATGAGAATAGATGTTGACTGTTGGCTAACTTTGCTGTAATTATCATGTCTGATTAATCTTAATGACGGAAAATCACTCAAAAGTAATGAAATTGTCAGAACAGAAGATTATCAAATCATGCTGTGTCTTTAAAGGGACAGTTCAACCAAAAATAAATATTCTGTCATCATTTATTTACCCTCATGTTGTTCCATACCTGTATAACTATCTTTCTTCTGTAGAAACAAAGTAAGATATTTTGAAAGATATCTTAGTGCTTTTTTGTTCATACAATGAAAGTCAATGGGTGCCCAATGTTGTTCTGGTGCCTACCAACTTTCATGGTATGGACAAAAACAGATCAAATATTTGTTCAAATATTGTGTTCTGCATAAAAAAAGAAACTAATACAACTTTGCATGATCATGAAGGTGAGTAAATGATTTTTCCATTTTGGATGATATAGCCAGTCTTTGTCTGAGAATTATTCAACATGCATTGGTAAGCAGCAAACAGATAGATGTTACTGGAATATTGGCAATCAGAAAAACAACTGTAATTTTTCATTTGGAGTGCATGAGCCAAGTAGTCTGCTAAATGAATGCCAAGGAAATACTAGAGTGCAATAATGACTAACCCATTGCCACAATGACTTTCCATAACCACAATGAATGTCTGAAATTCCCAACTTTTCTGAAACTTGAGCCCTAATCCAGTGCAGAAACAGATCATCAGATTATGATCATTTATACTAAGCGCACTGCAGGATAATTAGTCATGTGATGGCTCATTTGTTTGAGTCTGACGAAACTGCCTCCCTCTGACGTAGTTCAGATTCAGAATAAACAAGCAGAACAAAAGAACATTATACCATGCATAAATAATGCTAAAATCTCATTTACTGCAAGAAGGCTCTGAATACTCTATTTTCTCTTTCTCCAAATATTGCATCATTTCTATTGGTACAGAATACACTGCATTAAAGAAGATGAGATTATCAACAGTGTTCTACAGCATCTATATGTAATCTGTGTAAACAAAATTTTTTGTTCCAAGTATCATTGTCAGAGTGAGCGGCTGTCGTGTAGAAAAAAAGCCTCCTTAGAAACCTGGCATGTGATATTCTGACTGAGGAAACATTACACATCTCTGTTTGTAGTCTAAGCATGAATGAAACCAGTAAAAAACAACATCTCATTTCTATGTTTCTGATTTGTGGCATGATCATTGGCTTCTAGATGTGATAATCATTTTGCTGCAATGTGTAAGAATTCACACAATCATCTTAACACATTTTCTTGGAAATGTCTCTGGCATGGCGAATCGTTTAAAACGCACTGTTCTCTAATACAGTTTCTGTTTTGTTTTCAGAAAAAAAAAAACAAGCTGTTTGCACAAAGTGTCAGCGACAGCAAAATAATTGTCATCAAAATGATTTGAATCTCAGCATAAGCTCTCCAGCTGAGTTGTGATGTACTGTAAAAATCTAAAGTATGGACAGTTGTCAGCTAACTCTAAAATTCTTTGAGTAAACTTCTTAAGTTAACTAGTTGCAAGCAACTTGTGATTAAAATGTTGCTTCTACTATTTAGAATGATAAAATTATATAGATTATACAAAGGACATGATCACTGAGCTGAGGTCAATAATTTAATAAACATTCACAAAAAAGTGAACATAAAACTTCTGATATGCACCTTCATGAGCATGCAGAGAAGTCAAAAGGTTATGAATCACACAAAACAGCTATTTCAACATCAGCAATCCTGCAAAGAGATGAAACCTTAAGAAGTAGGCCTATTTAATTATTCCAATAAGTTCCCATGCTTTGACCAAACAAACATAAATTATTTAAACAATGGCTTATGGGTATTCCCCACAGTATAAATTGTGCACTTTGAGGTATTAACACTAAAAAAATCTTGATTGTTGTTTTGAATATTTAAGTAAAAAATGACTCAAGTGTCACCTTGGCAACTTTTGTTGTTTTTCATTAATTTTAACATCAGGGCTTACAGTGTACAGATTGTGAAAGGAAAAGATTTGCTGTAGCATGACTAATTACAACACCTGTGCGTCATTATTGTGTGAATGCTCAATAATAAACAGCCTTTGTTTACAAATTCTCATCGCTCACTTGATACGAACATACAATAGGATATAACATCTGCTAAAAAAAGTGATTTATCACGGAAAATATAGCCTTGGTCATGTTTGTTAAATTTTCACATTCCAAATATAATTTGCTCCCCAACCTTAACCTTTAGAGTGGTTATCCATTCACACGCACAGTGCAATTCGCCATTAATTTATAATAGGCTCAAACTGGATAATGCAGTTTATCACATCAATTAACCAGTTATATGTGATTGTTTGTTTCATTAAAATATATTTAGAGATGAAGCCAGTGCAGCCCCCACACATTTGCTGATGAAACATTTTTCATTCCCGTGTTTGTCTAGGCTACTTACTCAAAAGGGAGCCGATGAGGATGAAAACTTGAATGGTGGTGGTGAAATCTTTGTAGGCTCTCTCCTCCAGTCGTGTCACCTCTTTATCCTGAGCATCACCCCACAGACCCACCTGAGACGACGCGTTTAGGAAACCCAGGTTCGATGCGTTTAAACTTGCGGTTCCGTTTTCTGACAGAGGAAACCAGCTCTCCGCGTAATCCGCCTCCATCATCATTCATATCTGAGGCGCCTCTATAATTCTTCGGCTCGGGTCTCGCCGCATTCACGTTAATGGTGAACAGAGCTCGAGCGTTATGATGCTGTGTCCATCATGATTAACACGCGCGTTTACTCCACTTCTTCAATTCACCGAAAACACTTTACCGATCTTTCACGATAATAACATCTCCCAGACAAGACTGCATATTGCAGATTTGGTTAAATTTGCATTACGTTGTTATCTTGTCGCTAAACAACAGCCTTTTAAGAATCGCGATATATCCGATAGAAAAAGGCATAATTTTGTTTTCTCAGCACAGATCACTTATACAATATCATTGATGGAGCGATACGACAGTGACGGCGACGTTCACTCAACTTCAATTCATTAGCCATGTAAATAGACGAACATAATATGAAATAATACAGGTTATAGACAATATTTCGCTAGCATTTGGGTTACTAAAATATGCAACTGTATGCGAATAATAATGCCTAAACAGTGTACGATAAGCCATAGAGAATATGCCAGAGAAATGATCAACATACCCGTATGAGATCGTTATGAATGATCATAGCCATATCCGAGTGTCAAAAAACGATTTTGGTAAACGCACATCACGCTAAATACCGTGTCAGTAAGTGATCTGACAGCTGGGCTTTACAGAACAGGCTTCATTGCGAGTAACAATAGCGCTTTATTTCTTCAAATCAGCGGTGGGCGCTTACAATAAAACGTCACGGTATCCGTCTGTTACGGCGTCTTGGAGAAAATTTCAGCCAGAGGTTTGGATTGAGCCTGTGTTTGGTCAGATACTGCACGCCAACAAAGCAACGCCTGTTAAGATATTAACAAAATCCTTGGAACAAAAACGTTATTTTAGCAGTTTTCATCATTTCGCCAGCATGTACCGAATCCACACATTGAACTATTCTTTGCAGTGTGAGTTTGCAAACCTCACACACTGCATTGAATTTGTCTACGTGTTGCTTTTGTTTGCTTCTTTCTATAATAGGAAGGTCCTTGGTCGGGGGAGATTTTAGACAACCCATGAGGAATCTCTAAAGCCTGCATGAAATGAGACCGGGGCTAGTTGTCACACAAGGATGTTGTTAGAAGGGTTAGGCTATATTTCAGTAACTAGAAGGCTTAGAGTCAAAAGTGTGTTTTCTAGAAGTGTTTTTCAGTTTCACCTAATTCAAAACTATCTTATGTATAATAAAGTTATGCATGCTGCTCCAGCATTGTGGTTTTGCAGCAACAAAGGTTAAGAACTATTTAAACTCTTTCATTTGGATTAAAATATTTAAACAGAAAGTGCAATTTAGCCAGTACAGTACAATATATAATAACTGTTATAGATTATAGTAAAACATTTTGTAGTTTAGTACGCATTTTCTTGACCCTATCTATTTTAAGACCATTTCCTAATTCCATATCAATCTGAATCAAATCTGATTTAATACTTTATATTTTATTTCCCTTGACAGCGACTGTATTTGAAGGATACTATAATATTCTAACACTGGATGGCATCTTCTGCTATTCAGACATAAAGGGACTTTCCTCACACTAATAAATTCTTGACATTGTTCAGTGACTACATAATATTAAAACATAATGTAAGATTTAAAAAAAAGTTCATGAATAGAGCAAAAGAGCTCTGAAGCTCACATACAATACTACAAACCCTAAAGACACAGCTAGCAACAAACCTTCATTACCATAATATAGATTTATTCCATTGTAGAGCTCATACTGTCATCCATATAAATAATTCTGTTTTTATTCTTCACATGTATTTATCATGGTTTTTAGTAACCTAATGATCTGTTTCTGCAAAACTGTTAAGACTTTTCTGTTATTATCATTATTTTATTTATCTTTCAAATTAATATTTGAATTATTCTGTGATTCCCCACACAAGAAAACAATCATCAATTCATAGGAATGCCATGCACTGCAGGTTATAGTAACAGCTCCTCTGTAAATATAAAAAGAATCTTTTCCAGTTAATCAACATGCAAGAACTCTTAAGAGCTTCATCTTAAGTAGCCTGGGTTAAACGACACGGCCTGCTGGAGTGTCCTTATCACAGTGCTCTCTAAAAGATTTGCAATAAGTACCACTGGAGCTTTGCACAGAGAGGATCTCAGTCATTTTCATCTTTAAAAAAAAACATGCTTCTGAATAAGAAAGAAAACAATCATCTGCATTCATCCAGGGAGATTTGCTTTCATCTATTTGTGCAGTGTGATATAATGGCAGCTATACTGCAACAAACTTAAACGGACAGTTCACACTAAAATTTGAATTTTGTCATAATGTACTCACCATCATGTTGTTCCACACCTATAATATGGGCATTATGATTATTTCTTCTCTGGAATACAAAAGCAGATATTTTGTAAAACCTTTGGCCTTTCATTGTATGAAAAATGACACAATGACAATTTTCATTTATGAGTGAAATATACCTTTAAATCATATAATATTGCTAAATACAATGGTAAAGTTTAGCATTGTTGAGGCACAGAATGATTCCTTTGGATTACTGGCTTCATAACAATCATTTGTGGATGTTGTCTAGTATCCCACTGACCAACACATTTAAATGAAAATAAAAATTATATATGTATATATAAATATATAAGCATGGACATAATCTTAAGATATTTAGTTGTATTTTATTGGAAGCTCTGGGTAAAACATAAAACGGTAAGGTGCATACAGTAACTCACTTGTAAGCAATGCCTATGGGGGGGGGGGGTTATATATTAATAACCATTATATATATATATATATATATATATATATATATATATATATATATATATATATATATATATATATATATATATATATATATATATGATAAATTTAACATCTAATTTAAATTAACTAATTTACTGAATGACATAGCAAAGACTTATACATGGCTAGTGTTTGCATATTTCATTTCATTCTGGTTGAACATATTTCATTTCATTCTGGTTGATAACGTTTCTGACCGAATATACTATCCTGTCAGCAATAATCTGTCCATGGGCTTTTTTGATCACTGTCGGTTTAAGTGCCGGTGTGGTGACAAATGGAGTCCCCCCTCGAAATCCGGTCCCATTGGGACCCTAAGCGACCCCATTGGCTCAAATTACTTTTAATAGGTACTTTCTTTAGTGCCTGATTACAATTCCTACAAAGTCATGTTATGATAAATGCTGTTTAAACTACGTTACAATGATAATTAATGTCTTTATTCGTTAGCTTATGTACTAGCATAGCATACAGATACCTGATTAGCTGCATAGCTTATTTTATACAGGAATTTGCGCTTATCTTACATGTATTCACAATTATTTTTTTAATTTATGTTAAATGAAGTGTTAAATATCAAATGTTTTATTTTATTAATAAAACTAATTAATGATTTTATTTTTTTTCACTTAATAGGATATTACTTTTATTTATTAATTAGCAGTTAATCAAGGGTAAGAAATTACATTTAATGTTTCATTATGCACTATTTTGTTCTATTATGCACTATATAGTAAACCGTACGTTTTTACATTAATATCTTTATGTATTTATTTAGGCAATGGGATCACTCGGGGTCCTAAGCGGACCCGATTTCGAGGGGGGACTCGATTTCTCATGACACCGGCGATGCAGTGTTGCCAGATATTGCTACCGAAACAAATAAAAACCGAAAATTAAATAAAAATAAACCGAAATTATTTCAAATCTTTTGCAAATAAGATAATATAAAGCTATCGCTGTCCCTAAACTGCAGCCTGCTTTATCAACTTTCTAAAGTGTCAAATTAAGTGGAAAAGACAAGTCCAAACCCGCTTAAAATAGCTGGATCTGGCAACACGGGGGCTGCGCCCGCGTCCTCACTCGCAACTCTCTCAAGAAGACTCGTTCCCTCCGGCAGCGTCTGGCAGCGAGCGTTTTCATACCACGGACGCTAACATTCTTGCAAACTGTCTAAACTGAATTATACATCTCATACAGAAATTCATATGAAGAGTTTAACAGCAAATTAGTCATTCAGAGAACAAATTTTATTTTTGAACATGAGAAATTTATTTATTTATTATGTCTATGGGCCTCATAGCCAAGAGGTCCGCGCTGCAGCCTGTAGCACGATGACGTAGCTGGATCAGATCCAATACGTATTGGATGTTTGCGCATGCGCAGTATTTGATATTAATGCGCATTCACATAGTGGGGCTGTAATTGAGGCTAGTTTTTGATGTAAATTAAACTGTAATTACGAGATATGTTTCATAGGCGTACACAAATAATATAATACTGTGATTTTAAACTTGTGTATTCAAACTTTATTTAAGCAACAATGGCGTAGTTTTGAATGAAAGAGTATGTAATGTTTATTTTTTATTATTTGGTTCGTTTTGGAAATAAAAAATCTAATTACAATTTAGTTTGTTCTTTATGAAGAAAATGGGGTGTAACTATTGTCTTTATTTTTTCTTCTGATAGTCTTATAGTTCTGTAAATAATTCGTTCGTGAATCAAATATTATTTTTCGTTCTCACGCTCTGTGCTATACGTGACAGATTATAAAAGTTATAGGCCTACTAAAATAAGGACATCTTTTTTATACCGTATAAAAATAAAAAGAAGAAAAACAATCCTGTCAGTCGGGGTTCCGTTAGCCGATAGACCCGTTATCCCGGGTTATAACGGGTTAATCCCATGTCCAACAAATAAATACACACACGGTCGGGGACAAGGCATATTAACACAAAGATGATCATTTCTATTTGTGTGTGTTAAATGCAAGTGAAATCCCCGGTAGATAGACTTAATAGATAAAAACACAAACCATCCATTCCGTTTCGAGAGCGCTCTCTCTCTCTCTCTCTCTCTCTCTCGGGAGACTTTTTATTTATTTATTTTTTTTTAAAGTTTTTTTGTATTGTATCAGACGATAGTATGAAAATAAACTAATAAAACATTTCTTTGACCTGAGGCGTTATTAGCGAGGTAGTCTTAATATAAATTTAATGTTTTTTTTTTAATTGAAAATGTTTGTAATACCTATATTACAATAATATAAAATCTAAATAAACAAAATGGATCGGCATTAATCTAATATCCCCAATTAAATTTACTTTATTGTCTGTATAGAGGTTCTGGACAGAAATTCATATTTGACACTGGCATAGAACATACAATAAACAATATACAGGTACATATACTAAAACACATGGAACACACATTACCCTAATCATTTTATATAATAAATTTAAATAAACATGATGGATACAACCAAAAAGACATTTAGGCTAAATCTGTCAGAGTGATGTATATCTGAATTAGCTATTTACAATGCAACCTTGGCATATCAATCATGTTACAGTGTTTGTTGTATCCTTATAATAATGGATACAACACTGATATGTGCATCCTGGCGATAACATGAAATGCAGGCTATTCTAAAAAAAACTAAAAAAAACCTTTGAAGTTGTAAAGACGAAAACATCGTGGATGATTTTAATGATTTTAGACATTAAAGTTTTTACAAAAACCCTTGCTACATATACTGCGTTAGACTTCACTTAGACCAAGTCGCTGTGGATAAAAGCGTCTGCAGAATGATTAAATGTAAATAAAAAATATGAATTTACTGGAGACCTACTACAGCGCATGCGCGTAAAACATCCAATACGTAGTGGATATAGTCCAGCTACGTCATCGTGCTACAGGCTGCAGCGAAGACAGACTCCTCATAGCTGGCTACGGGCTTTGATTTGACTGACTTAAAGTCAGTGTTCAGTTACAATGCAAAAATGTGGCTCAGCAGTGAAAGTGCACTACCATTCAAAAGTAAATTAATAGTAATAGTATTTAAATTAATAGTAACAGTAAATAATTCTACTTTGTTAATTGAGCATGACAGAAACATAACATTTTAAAATACATTCCAATAGAAAACAGTTATTTTAAATTGTAATAATATTTCACAATATTAAAGAAAATAATAATGTTTGATAAAGAAACATACCCTGCATGACATAAACCGGATTTTGAAGCAAATCATACATGTGCTTCATTCAGTTTGATTTTTTTTTTAGTGCTTGATAACTACAGTAGAAATGAAAGTAATTCAACAATAAACTGAATTTCATGACTATGATATGGACTTTACATGCCCTTTTTCTTATAGAACAGATCAGCAGTTGTAATCAGTAGCTGATAAGTGTTTTTTTAAAAAATTCACAATCCTCTTCCATGCATCCACCTGTGCCTCTGAATGGGCTTCAGGTTCCCCACCAAAGTAAACCACTTGCTTAACGACACCGTGAAAAGCAGTGAGACAAAAGGGCATATAGGGCACCTCAATAAAGTGACCCGCTTTTTCATACCTCACCAATTCGTAATTATTTTTCCCATGTGCTTTGAGTCTGTCACATGCTAGTTTTGCATAATAGGCACTTCGCCAATTCCTATCAGCTTCTGACATTATAAACATGAAATTACCAGAGGCACGTTCAATGGGAATAACGCTAGGAAGGCCTTCTTCTGACATTGGGTCATCCATAGCATCAAAAATATCCACAAAGCCCAATGGTGTCATTTTTAACCTCTTAAAATTGAAGAAGAGGGGTGGTACACAGATGTCTTTGTAGTAGATAGGAACCAAAGTATTGGCATTGCATCCATTGATCCATACAGTAGCCGATATACCAGACAGGAATGTTGCCATCGACAAAGCGAGATCTCCACTCTTTGATATGGACACTAGGCCAATTTTTTGATCTTTGACCTTTGAATTAAAAAGAGAGAGAGAGAGATGTTGGAATTTATTGTGCGACAAGGTTATTAAAATACCTTTTGTTACTTAAATTAAACTGAAATAGAAATAAAACTGAACCTTATTTTACTTTAGATAGTTGCCAAGACAACATTTCTCAATTTTGATTTAGTTTAAATAGATGTATTAAAACAAAGCTATATAGACATATTTAAAAAATCTAAAAAAAAAAAAAAAAGACAAAAAGAATTCATATGAAAATCTATTCAAAATATCATTAAAAACTATAATAATCTGTGATACTAAAATAACACTGATTCTTATAAATCTGGCATTGTAAACTGCTTAACTTTATTTAGAAATCATAAGAATTAACAGGAATACATATGAATGGTTGCACATACTAACCTCTGGCTGTTGACGTAGGAAATCTATAGCTTCTTCAAAGTACTCAAGGTGAAATTTGTCAGCTCTTTTGGGCAAATCTTGGTAACCTTGGAAAGCCAAGGCTAAAACAGCAAAGTTTCTCTTCGCCAACAGAGCTGCCCTCAACTCAAAAGGACCTCCTCTAAATACATTTGTATCCAAAATCCCAGGAAATGGTCCTTTACCTAAAAAAAAAATTATAATATCAGCATACTGCAAACTCCAAAAGCTTGACTGAAAATTGTTAACTATTTTTACCACAGAGAGGCGCTACTACAAAACACAATATGGCCAACAACTTTGGTATCTGCTATCTGAGTTAATTTAATGTTTTATTAAAAAGAGACCCTCTAAAGCAGGGGTGTCAAACTCAGTTCCTGGAGGGCCGCAGCCCTGCAGAGTTTTGTTCCAACCCACAAACCATCTAGTTTTCAAATAAGCCTGAATAACTTAATTAGCTGGATCAGGTGTGTTTAATTAGGGTTGCATCTAAACTCTGCAGCACTCTGGCCCTCCAGGAACTGAGTTTGACACCTCTCCTCTAAAGAGTCATTTTACACTTCAGACATAACCTGCTGAAGTTTTCACTCTTCTTCTTTAATTGTCTATATGGACTGCTAACTTATATGGAGTATTTTAATACATCTAACGTTAGATAACTGACCAGGTGGCATAAAAAGAGTTCCTCTGAGCCTGCCTTCGGTTAAAGGAGTTCTCCGGACACCATCGGTCAAGCAGTGTCTTTCGTTTGTCACTGTGGCGATGACTTTATCGTCACTGATGACCTCTAAGTCGACGAGAGCAGGACGCGTCACGTCTGTGTGTGTAAACTTGCAGTCTCTGGTGTCTGCTTTCAGTGCCCAGTATAAGCCCATTGGTTCGACTCCCGTAAAGCTGCCACCAAGAGAAGGGTCGCGGTTGAGGTCAACTTGACCACTATCGTCTGCTTGGTAGGTGGCCGAAGCCTGGAAGACGCGTCCGGTTTCATCAGCGGCTTTAGAGCGCAGATCCACGCGTTGTTGGGGTTTTAAGCCACTCACGGTCACGTGCACTGGGTCTTCAAAAGAGCACTTAGGACTTGGCAAAACCCTAATGCTGACTCCCGAAGTGTAGTGCATTTTTGCAAAAGTGTTTCTTGCGAAAGGGGTAAACGCATACTTTAGCACTGAAAACATCACGCATTATCTGTGAGACTTCTTCTGCAGCACAGTACATTAATACTGTCCTCTAGTGCTCGGAGTATTACAGTTCAAAACCCGGAAGAGAACTGAAATGGACAACACTGCGTGAAAAGTAAGGCTATGATTTCTGTTAATTTCGTAGAAGCTTTTTCATTTGATGGTGATAATTTTTTATATTTATGTTTGATTTGATTATTATAATTGTCCGTTACTATATCCATAAAGCCAAATGGAATGATAAATTACCGAATTTTGAACAATTTAAAATTTATATTAAAATATATTTGGAGACAATAGAAAAAAGTACAAATTTAAAAGCAAAAAAAAAACAAAACAAACAAACCTATACAGCTGTTTAATATACAAGTGGTTTATGTAAAAAGCCTTTCTCTTGTGTGTTTTTTTTTCATCTATTTATTGAATTTTTTCATATATCTGCATGTCCCCTGACATGCTCTTGTTTGTAAAATATTTATTCTTATTAAAGTTAAATTTAAAAAAAAAAAAAAACACTGCATGAAAAGTAATACACAGATCATTCACAGATCCTAATATGTTAAAATTCTAGGCCTCTCTTTTTAGTTTTTATGAAATCTTTCTTTTCCTGTTTCAGGGACAT
Organism: Spinibarbus caldwelli; assembly: GCA_039654775.1. NCBI lineage: Eukaryota > Metazoa > Chordata > Actinopteri > Cypriniformes > Cyprinidae > Spinibarbus > Spinibarbus caldwelli. The sequence goes on along the minus strand of CM077241.1, from coordinate 18,800,051 downwards.
GTAATTCTCAACTTATTTTTTTTCCAGTTTACATGGCTTTTAATCCCCCATTTTCCTCTTGTTTTATATAGTATTAAGCATAAATAAATAAGCTGTCAAATGATCAATCATGATTAATCGCATCTAAAAGTTTTTGTTCACATAATGTGTGTACTGTGTATATTTATGTGTGTGTATATATAAATACACACACATGCATGTGTATATATTTAAGAAAATGTGTATATATTTATATATAATGTGTAAATGCATGTAAATATTTTCAAAATGTATACTGTATGTGCGTGTATTTATATATAAATATACACATTATGTAAACAAACTTTTTTATTTTGGATGCAATAATCACAATTAATCATTTGACAGCAATAAAATAAATACATTTGACTATATAAAAATACTGCTAAAACAAAGAGAAATGATAATAGAAATGTATGAATCTAAAATATTTTGCAACGTTCACAAACACACTTATTTAAAATAGTATGGCTTTTTTTAGTCAATGTCTCCAGTACTGTCAATGTACTTTTTGGTTTCACTCAGTAAAAAGTCGATTTTCTTTATATAAAAATGGCATTAATTAAAATATTTTATAAATTAAGTAAAATCTTCCTTATTTGTGATGCCAAAATTTCCCTGCAACAGTAACTGAATGCTAATTTTAAAAGTATTGAAAAAAAATCGACAGTCAGAAGAGACCAAATGTATTTCCGTGTAAATGACTAGGCAAATTTATTAAGTAGCATTTCGTTTATATTGCAATATGCTCGTTTAAATAAGACCCAGCCATATCTGTGTTGGCCCGCATCCCTCTCTTCCAAGTTACAGCTGACTGATTTCTCATGAACTGGCAGACCTCGTAAGCCCCGCCCATTTCGCGTACAGTTCGCCTGGTCGTCATGGAGACGGTGTGAGAGCGAGGCCGCTGGTGGAGCTCGAAGCTGTTTGCTACAGTAGGGAGGTACTCCGCTGGCTGCTCTCAACCCTTCTCCGCAGACGGATGATCAGATCGAAAAGGGCCGTCAGAATCCCCGAATACAATCGATCCCGCCATAAACCGCGTTTACAGTCACCCTTGGATTTCCATTCATTCGACGCAGCTCCATGGTGACCCGATACTGATTTTTAAAGAGGAGGGCATTCACTGGTAAGATCTCTTTTTTGCGTTGTGAAGGTTAGTTAGCTGAGCTAACGCGGTTAGCCAAACGGAGTCTTCAGGATCTGAATCACTGCTTAGCGCAAAAGCTAACAAATATCTATAGCCAAATGATTCAGTTTGTGTACTTAAATATAGAAATAGTAGTTCGGCGAGTTATTGGTTTTTAAAAGACTTTAATATTCACACTATTCCTGCCATAAAGCTCGTCAGTGAATCCTAATCCAATCAAAAGCACTGTTCCGATCATAGCGAAAGGTTTTTTTTAAATCAATGATGTTGACGATTATTTGTTGTAAACATTAATCAGATCGTCCTTACGTCATTATCCGGAGAGGTTCAAGTGGAAATGTGATTTTTAATTAGCGTGTCATAAACAAAAGTCACCAGTCCGGCGATGCGGACAAAGCCTGTTGTTAGCTTCCTATTACCCATAGGCTGCCATCTTATTTTACTAGACTGGTAAATATAATGTTGAATGCGTATTATTAAACAACTGCTTTTGTTTTAGATGTATTGACAAGTGTAATTGTTGTCCGATTGTTACAGTAGTATTTCGCTCAGCAGTGAACCTCAAATATCGTTGTAGTAATTTGTACTTGCGTCAATCGGTTTCTTACGTGTAAATTTCCAAATAGTTTCAGTCAACTTGTAATATATACATCCCATTTCATTATTCCCTGTGCAAAAACGACATGTCGAAACATACAAGCGCGCACGCACAAAGCGCTGCGCCGTAAACACTGTGTTCACGTAGCAAGAGGACTTTAAAAACTTGTGATCGAAAAGTTAGAAACAACTTCAAAGTTTATTACTTTAGGAAACCTAACTGCGATTATTAGTGATGCATCTTTCTTTTTGTTTGTTTTCATTAGTCAATTGTTGTGTTCTCAGTAGTTTGCGGGCAGGACACGCTCTGTTCTCTTTGTTGTACTCGTTCTGCTCTCGGAACAGTTGCACGTGTCGGCGCGTGTGACTTTAAGTCCGGACATACTGGGGCTTATTTCGGTTTTACATAGAATAACTACATTATCGTGTCCCTCAGCACACTCCACTTCTAAATACCTGGCCTCTTTTTAAATAAAGTGAGGCGATAATGTCATTTTCTTGTCGTGAAAACAAGATTAGTGTCATCTGCCTACCAGTGATTGCTTTATAATTCGCTGGTATCTCTTAATTTGGAGCCAGCATGCATTGGTTGTTGCCTTGTTTTTGTACTACTTGTAACCCAACACCCCATATTCACTGTCTTTTTTTCCCAATAGCATGTCTTTACAGGACTTTGCTTGACTTAAATGTGAAGCTTCATGTTGAAACTTGATCAGGAGGTTGTTTCAATGTGATATCAACTTCCCTTCACAAACTCTTGTTGGTTCCCTATAGACAGCCACTTCTTCCTCATTGCCTTTTCTGTGCAAAGGTGTAGATCAGGGGTGTCAAACTCAGTTCCTGGAGGGCCGCAGCCCTGCAGAGATTTGTTCCAACACACAAACCATGTAGTGTTCAAATAAGCCTGAAGGACTTGATTAGGTGGATCAGGTGTGTTTAATTAGGGTTGAAGCTAAACTCTCCAGGGCTCCGGCCCTCCATGAACTGAGTTTGACACCCCTGGTGTAGATAAAGGAACTGTGTGAGCCATAATATGCTTAACAAAAGGCTCGTTCTTTACTGTCATGCAGCCTGGACTCTTTTTGCCAGATTGAATTTGCTATTTCCAGCTATGTATTTCTTTCTTTCTGCTTTTTTCTCTTCCATCTCTTACTAAACTCCCGACAGCTGGAAGGGCTCTGCATTTGCATATTTCTCGCTCAAACCCTTTTTTCCGTTTGAACCTGAAGGCAGCTCTGGTGTGATAAAGCAGAAACCATGGTGCCACGTTTCTTTTGGCATCTGGACTTTTTTGTCATTTTTACATCAAAGAAATGTGACTAGTGTATAAGATTATGGCTTTCTAATGTGGTCAAAAAACAGCTTTTTTACCACAAAGTGGTAAAGAACTGCTTTCAAGTACAAATCTGATATCTTAAAGGGATAGTTCACCCAAAAACGAAAATTGCCATCAAATACTCACCCTCATATTGTTCAAAACCAATAAGATGTTCGCAAACATCTTATTCCACCAAAACTTTGACGCTTCAAAAAGTTCATAAAGAGATCATAAAACAAATTCATATGAATCAAGATGTTTAATCCAGATCCAACAAGAATGTAGACTTTGATTCACATGGTTACGGTCTCTTTATTAGTTGTCAGATGTGTATAATGGATTTTCAATGGAGAAACAAATCTCTTAAATTCCTAAAATCTCTTCATCTGTGTTTTGAATATTAACTAAAGTCTTATTGTTTTTGTAATGACATAAGGGCGAGTAAATAGTGACAGAATTTTCATTTTGGGGTGAACTAGACCTTTACATCCACAATGGAGTTGTTTGGTGCACTTTATGAGATGAGTCCTTTGCACAATCTGACTCTGCTGCAGCCTAAATTTAAACTGCTGATTTTATCTGGCCAGAGGAGAATGACACTATTTCGACACACTATTTCCCTGTCTAAATACTGTAAAGCTGATGTAAAGCCACCCAGCTTTATATGAAGCTGATGTAAAACTGCTTTGACACAATTTGCATTGTTAAAAGCGTAAAATAAATAGTGACTTGACTTTATAAAGGATTGGTTCTTGAACAGCTTGTGATACGGTCATTTATCTCTATTTGAAAATATTTTCAAACAGGTGTTTAATATTTGTGCGCCATGTCAGTAAGATGAGCTTACTCGGGATGCCATCTGTACAACACCTTAGTCACTTTAACTGAATCCAGGCTGAGTTGCAGTTTTCCCACTCTGGGATCGTGTTGGCACCGAGCAGTTTGTTGCAGAATGTTCTTCTGCGCCAGTCTGTTTGGTACATGAGGCAGCAGGCAAGCACTTCTCTGCCAGTGGGATGTGCGTCACACTCCATGTGCTCCTTGGGCACCCAAGTGCTTCTCTCGAGTGAGGAGAGGATAGGTGTGGCGGCAGTGGCAGTTTGGCCTCATGTGGGAGCAGTAGCTGCACTCTCAGCATCCTGTTTGTTTCTGGGACTTGTGCACCCCGTGTTCCTGAGCTTAATCTGCCTTTAGCACACACATACGTATCTTGTTTTGGAGGAATGCTGATAAATGGTTTGTGCTTACTTAGCAGCACCTGGTCTCATTTGTGTAATGGCTGTGCACTTGTTTTTTCCCTAAGTACAAAGTACTGTAATTCTAACTCACTCTCCATTGTCGTATTTGCTAATTGGCTTTGTATGTAATGTAAACACCACCATACACCATATGGATACCCTGCAGCATCTGTTCTGTGTTTTGTTGATTATCAGTATAAAATGTAGGATGTATTGCTATGAGCAATTCAGTTCCTCAGGGTTTCTCAGTTCTCACATCGTCCATGAGTTAGTTACGAGAACAGTGTTTTGTCTTGAATTGAAAACATTGCTTAGAACTGCTATATGCTGTTTTTCACACATTAAAAACTATTGACTGGATAAAATTGTGGAATTTTGTGAAATTAATTTAAATATGAAAATTGGAACTGAGACTCAAGACTCACACATAAATTTTCACTATCAGGTGAAAATTCCCCAAAGTGTTCATCTTGTCAGAATCCACTGTGTATTAAACATATTTTGCTGGGCTGTAATAGGGCTGCTCGATTATGACAAAAATCATAATCACAATTATTTTGGTCAATATTGTAATCACGATTATTTAAAATGATTATTAGTGGGCCATATGACAAACTTTATATGAAAGATTTATTTAAAAGTAGTGACATCAAATATATAGTTTTGTACATAAGGTTGCTATGACGTCTACATTTTAGAGACCAGCGAAATGTCACAATTCTCAATAACACTAGAGCAGAATACTAGAGTAAGTAATATTAGTTAAAAACAACAACAACAAAAAAGGTCCTCAAAATTATTGAAAATAATTAAACTTCCAGTAATAAAAAGCAAAGGAATACAATGCCAGTAATAAGAAAGCAAAGGAATAAAATAGAATAAAAAAAAAAGATACAAATGAAGCAAACTGTGCTTTTAATTTTATTTTTTAATGCAAGTCTAAAGTATTCAGTTAATAGCCTACTAGGGAAATTGAATAACCTAATGTAAGAAAACAGCATAGTGTTCACTGTAAGAATTAAACTTCCTTTGTTTCTTATTAAAGCTACAAAAGTCCTTCAGTCAAGAGCAGTGAGTGATTTTGAATTTGTAGAACCGCACGGATCCAATTTACTGTTACACAAGCATTTTCATTCTCAACTTTTTACGTTTAGGCACTAAAAGATGACTTGCATGTCTGTGTTGTGTTCCGTCTCTGAGCGCATACACAGTAATCCTCCCGAGAAACAGCGCAAGTTCTTTTTAGCACTTTTAAAAACATGAATAAATCTAATCAACTTTAATAAATCAAGCACGTCCCATTTTGCAAAAGTCTCGTTACATGATTTGCACGTGAAATTGGGCTTTTATGGAGTAATGAAAGAGCACCGCTGGAAAGGGGGTGGAATGGGGCGCAATAATCGTTTTATATCGATTACTGTATTTCCATAATCGTTGGAGGGCGAAATCGAAACTGAATTTCGATTAATTGCACAGCCCTTGGCTGAAATACTACTACTCCTTTGAAAAACTTGTTTTATTGTGTTGATACTTGAGAAAAGGTTTAGTTTTATTATTGAATAACTAAACCGGTCTCTCACCATGATCGCCATGGAAGCTGGCATGGCCTTAAAAAAGGAAGAAAAAGAAGGAACTGAGAGTTCTACACTTTTGGAACCTAAAAACATTTTAAAAATTAGCCAAATGTGAGTCAAAACTAGCTTTAGTCAGTAAATAATGCTCACTAGTTGATTGGTAACTAAAAACTCAGCATTACCTGGACTAAATCAGGTTTTAGGAATGATAATCTGATCACCAACAATGTGAGATGTATCACTTTTGTAGAGTGACTCATAAATGATCTTGTAGCTACCACTTCTGTTTTGTTTTAATACACTAACTTCTGAGCTCCTTGTAGTTATAAGTGTGTTTCTGTCGGTAGGTTCAGCCGGAGAGGACTCTTGCTGCACAAGCAGGGCTGAAAGATGTGCAATGGAATGGTAGCGTGTGAGACAAGAGCCTCGCTCGCTCACAGGGTGGCCGCCACATCCCTGCTGCTCCTCCTCCTCGGCATGCTCCCCACAGGCCAAGCTTCAGGTGAGATTATTCACAAAAACCTCCTCCATATTCCTCCTACACCTCAACCTTCCACTGCCATCCACTCTGACACTGAAATTTAAGATGCTGACAACTGCCTCATTGATTTCATAGGATGTAAAATGTCCTTCAAATATTATGAAATATGTGAAGTAACTTGCGGGAATGGAGGTGTCAGGTATTGTTTTCAATTAATTATGTTGAATTCGGTTTCTACATAATACTGAGTCACAGATGGTTTATAGTGGGTTGGTTTTGTTTGTTGGCATCTATGATTCTTGACGTCAAAGACAAAGGTTTTTGTTCTTTTGTATGTGTCACTCTCAGTGCTCTGATAACAGAAATAACCATTGGACTTAAGCATCCGGATGGAATAAAATGAGCATCATTTCTTTGTTTTCAGTCGAGCATCTGGGAGGTGTTGGTTGGGGGATGGGCTTTCTCTCTCTCTCTCACTCTCTCTCTCTTCACTGAGGGTGTGTGTACGTCCGTTTCCCCTTTCTGTGCGAGTCTCATCCAGTGTCTCCCTCACTAACATAGCTCTATATCTTGCTTTGCATGGGAGATTTAGCTTGAGAACAAAAACAGATGTCCATGTTGACAGGCAGTTGAAGTGTTGTTTCAAAAACTGAGGTGTGTATGTGTGACCTTAGTCACTTGGGCACTTGTGTGTGTGTGTGTGTGTGTGTGTGTGTGTGTTTTTATAAAGCTCAAGTTATTCTTTAGCCCTATTCAGATGTGACTAGTTTGTTTTTATTTTTATGTTTTTATTTATTTATTTATTTTTTTAATCTGTCTGAGAAGGACAGGTGAATTTGTGGTTCAGCATTTTGTGTTTGTAGACCTTTCCTGGCTAACTTCCTGGGTAAAATAATAGTTGGTTCTTGGAGTACTGTTGGCATCCCATCCAACATAATAGCAAATGAAGTCAAACTGCAATCTTATTTATATACGTAATGTTATAAATGTATCACATTTATAAGTAGTGTTGTCACGATACTGGAATTTCTGACTTTGTTACATAACCTTTGGTATTCAATACAATTTTCAATACCACGTGGAAAAAATTGTGTATAACATTTTAATGGTATCCAAGTTAAGAAAATACTTTAGGGGCTTTTGCACGATGTAGTTCTAGGAACTAGCCAGCAGGGTAGTTCCTAGAGAACCTATATCCCCCTTGGGCCATTTTCCTGGTTGCATTGGCACCGGCAGCGGGAACTTTTTTTTTTTTTTTTATAGCGATGTCTTTATTTTCAGCATTTAGAACGCCGTGATCTGAGCTGTTTTTGTTGTGTGTCGTGGGTTTCGTGATAACGGAGATGGAATGTAAACCCACAGTTTACGTGATTGAAAGAGCATGAAAATCTTGACTAAAACTCCTATGACAATTTGTAGTGTTAAATATCATTGAGGCTGAGAAAAGAACACAACACTGCAGACAACAGGTAGCTAAATACCATTATTGCTGTTTTACATGTTCGTGGAGTAAATATTTTTACATGGCTTTTTAAAAATGCCGGATAGCCGGTGTTTCGTATGTGTTTGGCCAATTAGCGTATACTTGCGTCACTGGTATTTCCTATAGACCCTACTCTGAAGTAGGAGCTAATTTAGTTCTAGTCTCAGCCTCAGACGTCACACCCATGGACCGTTAGGTGAACGTCTGATGCATATGGCACACAAAATTGGAAACACTTCGAAACTTGAAGTCGTCATCGGATTGGTTGAAATATACAGGATTTCCGGGAGACGTGTGTGTTGCTTTCTTTAACATTCCGGCTGGAAACAAAAATGCCGTGACGCCAAACCCCCTCATGAATGAATGAATGATGCATTTATATAGCGCTTTATTGTGTATTGTCATATACCCAAAGCGCTTTACAATCATGTGGGGGGTCTCTCCTCAACCACCACCAGTGTGCAGCATCCACCTGAATGATGCGACGGCAGCCACATGACAACGGCGCCAGTGCGCTCACCACACACCAGCTACAGGTGGAGAGGAGAGGAAGAAGAAAGCCGTCATGTTTATAACTGTGACAGTGAGCGCATATCAGGATCAACTAAATGCTAGCTTTTTAAAATGTAAAGTTTGCAGCATACATAAAAGTATGTACGTAAAATACGTAAAAAAGCCCCTCAAGAGTTTTACACACTGGTCTGTTATAGTGGGGACATTTCCATGCCCCTAAACACGACACTGTACAAAACGAAACGTGATTGGTTGCTTTACATGTCGGTCTGCCATCAGTCTGAAGGTCTGGCTATGTGAGTAATTTAGTTCAGAACTCCCAAAAGAGTTAGAACTAAAACCGTTTCTAGTTCCTGTGGTACGAACAAAAAGCAGGTACTTCTGCTAATAGTTCTAAGAACAATGAAAAGGTTCCTCTGGTGCGAAAGCCCCTTGTGACTATGGTCAAATGGCCAAAAGTAAATTATGAACTGAAACGGGGATATATTAATTTAATTTTATTATTAAAATCAGTATTTCAAAGTATATAAAATATTTACTTTTGTACTACAGTAGTAAAATTACAATAATAAATGTCTTAACATCTTCACTTGCAAGTGTTAAACCCTCAAGCTTTTTTTTAAGTTTCTAGGTTTACAAACGCTTTTTATTACAAATCGGTGTAAAATTCAGTAGTCATTTATCTACAAAAATATTGGCAATTATGTGAATATGAAATAGCGTAAATTTTGTGATGCACATGACCTTTTGTAACAATAGATGCTCCCAGTCCCATCTAAACTGTTACTTGAAATCACAATGGCTCTTTTTTTAATAATTTTAACTCAAATGTCATTTGGAAAACTAATCCAGTCTGAATAGCACTTAACTCTCTGTTACCAAAACCACATGGCATCTGCACTGTTTCCCCTTAACAACACGTGAACGCGGCTCAACAGGCAAATGAGTGTCTCTTGCCTTATGTAATGAGTGAGTCACTGAGAGCATCGCACTTGGAGAATAAATGGTAGCGATTGAGGGATGGTGGGATTGGGCTGGAAAACTGATCCCAAGCGGCCACATTCTCATATTGATTCAGCTCCACAAAGTCGAGCCAGGGACAAAAGTGTCCCCAGTGATCCCAAGTAATGTGTGTGTGTGTGTGTGTGTGTGTGTGTGTGTGTGTGTATATATGCATGGACGTATGGCTGCTCACACGTGTTTGGCATGAATCTAGTACACCGGCTGAATGCTACATGTTCAGTCCTCCCACAGACCAAGCAGCGGACAGAAGGGATGATTTTTAAAGGTCATCCGATGAAAGTCTGTCGATGATGCTGTGCCATATTTTGGCTGGTTTTTCTGTGCGTCCACCTAAGCATCCTTTTTTTTTTTTTTTTTTTTTCTGTCCATCTCTTCAGCATGCTTAAATGTAAAGCGTGTCATTTCTGTGCCACAAACAGCTACAAAAATAATCAAAATGAAAAATATTAAAGATAAATAGTTTCTAGCCTTCCACTTTTTTTTTTGGACAAACTGGTTGTCTGCCACAATTTTACACCATTAGTTGAACAAGAGTTGCATGGTGCCACCAGTAAAGCAGAGATTGCACATTTCATCCTTAATACAAGTTTATGCATTACCCAGTGTATATTTTGAGAAATAGTTTGTTTTATTTGAGAGTTTTAATTGGTAAAAAAAAAGGCATTATAAAATATTAACATTATAAAACTATAACATTATACAATTCTAAATGTCTCATGACCGTCTGTAAGGTTTTTTTTAAATAATTTGTTGAATTGTACGAATTCATATGAATTTGCGACTAATCTCATTTGTACGTTTTTGTGCAATTTGCTCATGCCCCACTGAGGGCTAGGTTTCATGGATGGTGATGTTTTACCTACTAATCGTACATTTTCATGCAAGGCAGATCTTACTAATTCATCTGAAATCACCAATTAGTACAGTACTTACGAATTCTCATGAAAATGGGTTGATAATTTCTCCATTAGGTGGTTGGATATTCCTTGAGACTTAGTGGCATTAATGCAGTTGACCCTTCACCAGAAGTCTTAGATCTTAGACCTTTGGATTGGTCTGGACTGTTGTAGAACTTGTTGAAGGAATCATATGAGACTTCTGAGTGTTGAAAGAGGAACCTCAATCAGATGTGTGGACAGTGGTGATGATGACACAGATCTATTGATAAATTTGTTGGCACTTTACAAAAGCTAATGACATAAAATGAAGATTCATATACTACATGGCCATGACAATGTATACACCCACTTTTATTAATGTGTACCGTTTTGCTGTTCCAATGAAGACCCATTTGCCAAACATCAGTGCATCTGAATGGGAGCGCATCCCTAAAGCAATGTTCCAACAACTAGCTGAAGTCATTTATGGATTAATACCTATAATTTGTGGTGTTTGGGTCTGCACATATTTTTGGCCATGTAGTATCTTGTTTGGCAGGACATCAATGTTCATGTCAAGACAGGACCTGCAATTTGTGGATTGCAACTTTACCAGGAACCACTTGAAACATTCACTGTACTCATTACGAGGCACCTAGATAGTGATTGTGTAACATTTCAGCATCCACAAAGCTTGGAGATACAAGGAGGGACCAGATCTTATCTTACTTTATTTATTTGGAACAAATCTTTTTAAAAAGCTTAGCTATTGCATCGCTTTGTTCACATGTATAGTTAAAAAAAAAAAAACAACAAAAAAAAAACAAACAAGAGGAAGTAGCACAGGAAGGCAACAAAAAACCTTACTGTGCTCCGAGGCTGATCTTAGGGTTACTGGAGCTTGACTCAGCCCACACTATTTCAGAGTGTGAGAATGAAAAGCATCTCCCTGAAGGCACACAGCTGAAGTCGCTCTGTTTTTAGCACTAGGCACATTGTGAACTAGAGGAATTTCTCATGTTACTCACTTCTTACACTGATTTATCACTATATCACTTCCATATGTTATCTAGTGTTAATTCTCACCTTAGCAAAGACTAGTTTCAAACCATTATGACATTGCATGAGGTGCTGGCATAGTGAGATAACATAGACAAATAGGCATTGTGAATAACCAAAAAGCAGAAATAATTGGAATTTTCCAACACAGATTGTTTAATGGTGATTGATTCTTTTCAGGTACTTTCATGTGCATGCTAAAACCATTAAAGGTATCACTTGACTTGTTCAAGGTTTGGAATCAGTAAAATGTTCTTTTTGTTTTTTTTTTTGTTTTTTTTTAAGTCTCTTAAGATCACCAGGGCGGACCAAAATCAGTCAAAATACAGTTATTATCAGTGATGAAAGCAGTTGTGCTTCTTAATATTTTTGTGGAAATAATTTTTTCAAGGATTCTTTGATGAATTGAAAGTTCAAAAGAACAGCATTTTTTGAAATAAGAATATTTTACATTATAAATGCCTTGCGGTTTCTTTTTATTAAATGCATCCTTGTTGAATAAAACTATTAATTTCCTTCAAAAGAAAAAAAAAATCTTGCTTACCTTTAAACTTTTGAGCGGTAGCATATTCGTATGCTGCAGGAAGTGGTTTGTGTGGGTTTGAGAGATGTTTGCAAATTAGCCCTTGTACTCATTATTACTAAATCGCAAATTTCCCAGTAAAAGTGATTTGTTTGAGGCACATTATATGACTAAAATGAGAACTGTGAATTGAACTGAAATTATAAACTTTACATTCTCCAAGTTTTGATTCTGTTACGTTGTAATGCAACTTTAAACAAGTTACAGCACTGACCTGATTCTTTTTCTTTGGAAAATCCATGTGAAATAGATGCGTAAATATCTGCTTTCCCTTCTTCAACTGAGACTGAGCATTTTGTTTTTCCCCTCAAGGTTTCATACGGTAGTCCTTCAGGCTCTTTAACTTAGTTTTTTGCTGTAATATGTTGGCCAATGTCTCTCTGGGTTAAAACCGAGTGGGAAATGGCCTGCTGAGGCCTTACAGACTGCCAGACATTTATACATTACATCAACACTTAATTTTTTAATCTTGTAGACAAAATAGCACAATTGCTAATGTGCTTTCTAGGCCTTGCTAATGCTAATAGCACAAGTTTAGCAGATGTTGTGCAGTCCCTAAATTTTCTATTAAATGTTTTAGAGGATGTTGGTGTGGGTGTCAAATCATTTGGGTTGTTTTCCTTATGCAATGTGTTTGTGAAAGCAACTAGGAATTATATGAATCGCAGAACTTGTTATTTGTTTTCTTTGTGGAAAATTACAGGGTTTCAAAAGCTTGACGAGGACTTGCAATTTTGTGGCCTTCAGTTGTGTGTGTTGGTGAATTGTACGGGACATAGGGTGTCCCTTTTGTAATTTTAAAATTCAGAAAGCTGTTTGTGAAGCCATTCTTATGGCCAACATGTAGTCTCAGTGTACACTAGTGTGGACTAGTTAAGTCTACTTGCGTCACTCTGAAGAAGACTAACTAGAGCTGATGTTGCCATTTGTGACATGGTTGATAATACAGCTAGCTTAGCTTGTAGCTTTCAGCTATGCAAGTTTTCAATATGGAAAGATTCTATTACACTTCTTGAAAGGAGTGATTTGTTTCGTATTTACCCTACGTGTCTATCCACACCCTTGTCAAACACGATGGCGCGATTTGAGTTTAAAGGTTAATGTCAGGCTTATCACAAGTAGAAAGAGACTATATAATGAAATTGTGAATCTAAAAATAACCTTTACTCTCTATTTCTATCTTTGATCTATTTACTTACGTGTTCACTTGTTAGTAGCTTAGTAACTAGCAGTCAATATTTCACACATTCATTACATGTCAGGGAAATCACGCAGTTTGGCAAATGGGGGCTTATAAAAACCCATTCTCATCTTGTCGCCTTTAATGACAAAACTCTAGCGTCACTGGCTCTTTTGGTGATTTCAATTGTTACAGAACCCACATCTTGCCTTGTATAGCTAGACGAGACAGAGTTACTGATTCACATTAAGGAAGGATGAGGAAATATGTGACTAATAGACAGACTGTTACTCATATGAGGATTAGCCTACATTTTCTCAGTAGACATCAAAATCAAGTTGCATAAATGCAGAGTATACACTTTGTTGCTTTAATTTACTTCCTTTCAATCCTGTATGTGTACTTCTGTGGAGAAAACTGAGAAGTTCTGAAGATTGTGTACTAGGGCTAGATTGTGTACTTTTCAATGTAAATGCAATGAACAGAGTTTTCAAGCTTCAAAAAGGTTACAAAAGCAGCAAAACATTGTCATCCACCTGTTTTTCAACGCTGCAAGCGATTTCCTGTGAATGTGAAACTTTCGGTTCATTAGCCGCTATAGGTACATAAGTTGAAAAATGTGTAGTAAACAAAACTATTTTTGCTGCAAACCCGTGTTTATAATTACGATAATGAAATATGATAACAGATACCAGTTTGCAAACATAAAGGTCTATTTTTATAGAACTAAAATAACTGGCAGTGGCTGATGCTGGAAGCCTTGCACATTTAAGTTACTAATGGCCCCGAATGGTTCTTACATTAAAAATAAGGTGAATATCCGATAAAAGTCTGATAACTCTAGATGTGAAACAGACCCAAATGAAATGGCTTTTTTCAGTGAATCATGAGCAAATCATTGTGTTTAGTTGGATCTCTTTAGTAATTGGGTTGATCTGGTTCAAAGAACTGGTCTGAATGTTTCGTTTGTGAATCAGGCATTGCAACATGAGGTGAATTTTCCATTCAGAACTTTTTAATTACGTTTTGGCCCGTGTAAATAATTTTAAGGAAGTTTCTATGAGATTGCTGTGACTAGCATTTTGCATGTTGAAGAACCGATTCCTTGGCGGTTTGGCTCGTGATGTGACCGTGTTCCGCCACTGGCGTGAGATTAAAAAAATGAAACTATTTACATAAATCCGTCTGAGAAAACAACACTCCACCCTTTTTCCTTAGCATTGCCAAAAAAAAAAAAAAAGCCTCTCAGCCTTGCTTCAAAACAACAACTCACTGCACCATCTGTCTGTGTGGACGTGTTTGATAGCCATTCACTGTTGACCCTAAGTCACGTTTAAACGGATGCTCTTTTCGCACTCATGTTCCTAGTAGCCATTAGCCAGCACAATGGATGTCAGCACCTCTGAGTACAGCTGCTGGCTGAGGATCCAGGCGGCTGACTGGCAGCAGCTTTTGCTCCGACTGCTTGTGTGCACCACAGAGGCTCCAGTCTGTCATTAGCTGTGGGCCGAGTGCATTCCTGGAGTGGGTGAGCCAAGACACAGCAGATCCCGAACACAAGAGCACTGTGTCTAGAGCCGTCCGCTGATAGCAGACACAGCAGGGGCACCGGGTGCCCCCTCTTGCTCTCTATCTCTTCCTTGTTTTCCTCTTTGTACACAGAAGAGGAGTTACTTGTGCCTCACAGCTGTCCGAATAGAATCAGAAGGGCGCAAACACCCATCTGCCACTTTTCACTGTGACAAAGGCTAGAAGAACAATAGAGTCTTCCTCTGTGTCTTCTGTCAGATTGTGTCTCTCGGTTTTCCCTCCCAGTCGATTTGGTTCAGGAGGACGAGCTGCTTAAATTAGTCAGCTGCCGACCTCAGGCTGTAAAAGGGCGTAATAAAGAACACGTGGAGCTTCGGTTAATGCTTTTGTTCTGTCTCACAGAAGACAGGCCTCATTTAAGGCCCCGCTGCTGTCCGTGCGTGATGGCTCTCAGGGTATAATGGGTACACATGTTCCTAAACAAGACGACACTAAATATATTAGAGCTGAATTGATTTAGAAGTTGTGGCTGATATTTATAGCTTATTAAATAATACTTATTTATTCACTTTATTATTACACTTAAATTCTTTCTTTATTTCTTTATTTTTATTTAATTTTTTTTTTGGCCAGTGATCAATATCATTTGTTATTTTAGCTAGACTTATCAGTACTGCATTGGTTATGGGTTGATATTAGACATTTTAAATTGATTTGTCATTTTATATTTTGTTGATATTGGATATTTAGTTGTTCATGCTAATTTCCTTTATTTTTACATTTTAGATTTCTTTTAAACATCTAATGCTTATTTGAAGCTAATCTATATAAAATTTCAATAACTTAATAACACTGTTAAATGCAATCTTTAGTGAATCTCAAAATGACTATCAGTTTTTCATACTGCACTATGTGATGCCTAAATTCGCTTTGCATTAAAATGATTGATTTTGTTTGTAAATTATTTAAATAATTAATTTAATATTATCCATTTATTGCTTCCATGAAAATATAGGCTTTTTAAAATATTGGCTATAATTCACTGCATCCCTAATTATAAATTATATCATTATTATAAATATGCATTTATTTTTTTGCTGCTTGTTCCCTCTCTCTTCTACTGATTTCCAGTCTATGCTACACTTAAAAAAAAAAATAAAAAAATAAAATAAAATAAAATGCGAAAAGGAGATGTTTAACAGTGCTGAAAGGTTGGTCCTGAGAAATGTTTATCAATATTTTGGTTAATTTTTGTGTGTTGAGTCAATAATCATTAATGATTGGTGGATTCAGTCATGGTTTCATTTCGGATGGATCAGTCTTTTATCTAGGGAGAGTCTCTTGGTTGTCTTGTCAGGGCTCGTTTTGCTCTAGCAGCCAAGTTCGTCTGTTTCTGCTGTGTTTTTTTTCTGAGACGTACATGTGGAAACTCATTCCTCTGCTCTGTCCCTGCAGGAATGACACCCCTTTCGCTGAAACTTGCTTTTCTAACACCGCTTCCTGCTCAGCCGTGAGAGGCTGCGGGTGCACTTTATCTCTCGCAGTCAGCTTTTCCCATCACAGATATGCGATGCCCCTGCTGTGTTTCCCTTTAACCCTTTGAGTCCACTTCAAAACATATGTGGATACAGTAAACACACATACATACACTCACAGATATCGACTCAACCCTCCCTCCCGCTGGCGGCAGGACTCATGTCGTCCGAACCATATTATGTACACAGAAACATGAGACCCGGGTACCTCGCGGCCTCCTCTCTCTCATGCAGGGTTTTCTTACAAGAAGGAAACCACAAACTGTTATTAGCCCTTTGAGAGCCATTCAATACATGTTATGTCACGGTTAAGTCTCATATCTCAGCAGCTGTGGTGTGCTTGTTTCGTCAACAATGTCAAACTTGCAGTGCAATAAACGCATTGGCCGACACCACTGGATATCTCAGGAGGTTTATGAAGCGGGCTTTGGTGGTAACTGTATTAAGAATTCAATGAACAAACATCTATTATGAATGAATCACTGCGTAAGGTTAAAACAGGGCTTTATGACTGTAGAAATATGTCGGCTGGTATAGATTCTGCTCTGGTTTTTTTGTTTATTTATTTATGTTTTTGTTACTCTCTGTTCATCAGAGAATACTTTCCACAAAAATATTAAGCAGAACAGCTGTTTTCAACACTAATAATAATAAGAAATCTTTCTTAAGCACTGTTATTAGAAATCTTTCTAATCTGCTTATTAGAATGATTTCTGAAGACTGAATGGCTGCTGAAAATTCAGCTTTGCCATTACAGGAATAAATGGCATTTAAAATATATTAAAATAGAAAGCAATTGTTGTAAATTGTAATAATATTTCACAATATTACTGTTTTTATTGTTGTAAGACATTTCTTTCAGAGACATTAAAAAACTACTTCAGTGTAAGTCATTTTGTTTTGGAAGCCTTGTGTCGGGCTTTAATAGATTTTAATTTTAGTTTTTGTATTTATAAAAAAAATAAAAATTAAAAAAAACTTAGTTTTTGTTCTTTTTATAATTGTCATTGTTTTATTTACTTTTTGTTTGTTTCATTTTTATTTTAGTTTTAGTATTCTATGGCTTCCAATGTTATTGTTTAACTTGTATAATTTAAAAGTTTATAACATTTTCAAGCTAAATGTAGACCGGTTGTAAAGATCTTATAATGTAGCTGAAATTATTATTTTTAATTATTTTAGTTAGTTTTGTGTATTTGAAATGTTGTTGTTTTTTTTGTTTTTTTAGCTTAGGTTTAGTTTTTCACATTGATTGTTTTTATTCTTACATCACTTAAAAAAAAAAACTAAAAAACTCAGCCTTTCATAAATGGAAGCTGTTTATGTACTGACAATAGACAAATGAGAGTCACTTTTTTTTTTTTTTTTTTTTTTTTTAACAAGTCACTTGAGGAACAGAAATAGACATTACCACATGGTTATGTAATTATGAAATATTTGGGGGCTGTGTTTCCAGTAAAAATAAGTCAAGATATACGGTTATTGTGATTACAAAATTAATCATACCACAATTTAAGATTTTGGTCATACTGCCCATTCCTAATTTAGATTCATGATTTTTAGATCCATGAGAGATGTGCCCACATTTATCCTCCTCCATTTCTACAAATTCCATAAATCGGAAAGAGGAACAAATCCCCCTTCTACCATTTTCTGACAGCTTGCTTACAATCTCAGGGATTTGTATTAGGAGAGATAAGGGGAAAAACAATAGAGATGGAAAAACACATCATCCTATGTAATAAAAACATATTTACAAGGGAGGATTTTTTTTGAAAAGGCAGGGTCTAATCCACGGCTGGGCCGCTGGGTTTTGATCTCACTTAGCAGCTGCGCACTGCAGTGGTCAGTAATGTGATCCGCTTTAGACCACAGCCATTTGTAATGAAGGATAATTAGAATTTCATTCCGCTGTAAATCCCATGGTTTTTTATTTTTTATTTATTTTTTTTTTATTTTTATTTTTTTTCTTTTGGGTGCTGCATTGTGGACAGTGGGAGGGTGTAGGCCGTTCAAGACCATGTTTTTGACATTTAGTTTCATTGTTGCGATCTCTCTCCAAATGCTAAACTTCTCATTATCTAAATGAGTCGTATTTAATTCAGATTATTGGTGTTGCATAGAGTAGGTCAAGGTTTCAGTTAAGGGCACATTAGGAAATTGTTTGTGGTACATTTGATTCGAGGTAGACAAAATTAACCTAGTTTCTTACGAAACTTCTGCCAGCTAAACAGGTTAATTGGAATTTCAGTCAGAACCTTAGTACATATTTTTGGACGTTATGTTTTCTGACACACAATCCATCCCATGTGGTACTCCTAAGATATGTATCTATTGTCAAGTGTACAATCAGTTATAGATGTTGCGAAGGCCCAGTCCAACTTGTCATGGCAGGTCTGAGCAGCCATTATTAAGAAATGTTCTTCCGCAATTCTGCGATTCTTTGATTTTCCTGATTGATCCTACCTTTCAGTGACGCACGAACTAACAATGAAATGACAACAAGGAAGAAAAAGTCTCATGATCCAGTTTCATTTAGACCGAAGGCAAAACAAACTAGGTGTGGTTTGCATTTTTTTTTTTTTTTTTTTTTGTCATCTTTATTGTCAACTCATCCATAGCTTATCCACTCAGAATCAGAAAGTGCATTAAAATACAGATCATAGACTCAACTGCTTACAGATGTTGCACGTTTGATATAATGGATTGTGAAGCTCTGCATCTGTGGTTCATATCCTGACTGTTTGTCTGGTGTCAAAACAGAAGAGATAGAGCTGTATGTCCATCCTCTGAGTCCATAATCGACTGATCGCAGCTTAAGAGCATGTTAAAAGCTCAGATTAGAGAACACAGTGATCGAGGGGGTCTGTCCAAATAGACCCTGTTTGTTTGAGTTGTTTTCTTTCTCTCAGCTGGATAAATGTAATGAGGTGATTTACGTGTTTCACGTGATCTATTGTGTGAATGAAGCTCTGATTCAGGGGCTCAGGAAATTTTTTTTTTTTTTTTTTTTTTTTTTTTTTTTTTTGGACATGTGAGAAAGGAGAATATGCGAGGGGAAAGAGACACCACTGGCTTCATGCCATTAAACCTGAGGGCAGAAATGCAGTATTCTGTTATCAATCTCAAGGCTGGACATTATGTGTGTGATCTGGGTGAAGTTTTTGTTAACTTGAGGAGGAATATAATACCAGACAGCAATATGAGAATAAGATCTGCTTCTGTCCCCTTCTTCTCTTTGACACATAATGAATTTTAGAGCTAGTGCAAATACATTTTAGAGCACTTTCGTACTGAAACCTTTGTTGTTAGTATATGTGATGTTAGTTCCCAAGTAATCGAAAGTGACAGAAATGATCAACCTTGAAAACAGGGTTTTTTTATATTCTTAATTCAAAACATTTCGAACCAGCCTTAAGGTGCATTCGCAATTACTGTTGCTCATTAAAAGTTCAAGGGCAAAATCTAGTCCTTTCAGTAGGAATCCACACGATCTGCAGTTTTGCATGAGGGCGAAAAAGTTCCCCGTGTAGATTTCGCTCATGTTTACGTTGGTGTGCGAATTTGCTGTGCTGAATAACAGAGAGCTGATTGGTTTAAAAATTACTTCTGTGTGTGCTTTATACATTGCTACGTCTGTTATTGACAATAGGTAATGGACTTTTTCCTGTGACATTTTGCTGAAATTTAGCTAATCTGACCACACTTGAACACTGTCATCCGTGTACTTTTCGATTGAAATCCAAGATTTGTATTAAATAACTTCCGTTTCAAATTCTTGAGGATTTCAGGTTGGATTTGTTATCCTACATTTAAATCCAGTACACTGCTTTAATCATTATTAAATAACTGTAATTTCAGAGTTGTATTGAAGGACACTATAGCAGTAACAGCCCCCAAGGGAAATTTGAAGTGGTTGGCTCTTTTGAGTTGAGCTTGATGTTTTTTTTATGCTAACGTCTGCTCTTTCTGCTCCTGTAGGTTGTCCTAGACCCTCAGTTGTGCCTCATGGCCGTGGAAACCTGACGGAAACAAACCGCGGCTCCTTCCCTGTTGGCACGCTGCTACAATATAGCTGTGATCCAGGATACACGTTGGATGGCTACAGCATCATCACCTGCACCGTCTCAGGCCACTGGTCCTTTGACCCACCTCGCTGTGTCAAAAATGATGGTATGTTCTGTTCCTGTTTTCTCATTTGGATTTTGTTGTTCTGAGAAGACTTATGCTATTCACATCATGTCGAAATAACTGATTACATTTCTGAGTAGGAAAAAAAAAAACAGTTCTTCATCAAACGTCACTATGAGAGCTCTGGTTCCTTCACACTGACCCGAAGGCTTATTTCCCAACAGTTTGTCAACCACCGAGTGAGCCAGAGAACGGAGGATATAACTGCCACCCCTTGCCGTGCCACAGACTGACCCAGGGTACCGTGATTGAGTACTTCTGTGATGAGGGTTACATTTTGAAAGGAGGATACCAGTTCCGAACCTGTGACAATGGAGAGTGGAAGTCGCCCATGCAGATCAGCTGTCACCCTGTGCAAGGTATGTCACCCAGCAGCAGGAGCTTGATCCACAAGCTCGGCCATTGGGATATTCTGCCATCTTGTCACATATGGATAGTTTTCCTTCTTGACAAACTTTGAGAACAGAGTATCATTGTACACATTACAGTAATGTAGGTATGTACAAGCTGTTCAAGTGAGTTCAGTACAGCGTCAGAAGATGTAGTTCCCAGAAAGCAGAATTTTAAGCATCAACCAACATGTTTTTTGTTAGGTGGTAATATTTCAGTGTTTTGGTTACTCAGTCACTGGATGCGAGTTAAAGGGATAGTTCACCTAAAAATGAAAATTCTGTCATTAATTATTCACCCTCATGCCGTTCCAAACCCGTAAGACCTTCATTCATCTTCAGAAAACAAATTAAGATATTTTTGATGAAATCCGAGGGCTTTCTGACCCTGCATAGACCGCAACGCAACTACCACGTTCAAGGCCCAGAAATGTAGTAAGGACATCATTAAAATAGTCCATGTGACACCAGTGGTTCAACCGTAATGTTATGAAGCTACAAGAATACTTTTTGTGTGCAAAAGAAGTCTGACACAGAAGAGAAGAAATTGTTGAATAAAGTCATTTTCTTTGCGCACAAAAAGTATTCTCGTGGCTTCATAACTTTACGGTTAAACAACTGATGTCACACGGACGATTTTAATGATGTCCTTGCTACCTTTCTGGGCCTTGAACGTGGTAATTACATTGGCACGTCCTGATTTTGCTGAGTTAGATGTGTTCCTAGGTCAACATATTTTGTTGACCCTGGAACAACATTTTAATCCAAAAATTGTCTTGACCATATCTCTACACCTAAACCTAACTTTACCCATGGGTAATCCCTAAAATCAGAGGAAATTATAGATGAATGACACTGATGTACAAGCACCAAACACTGACTGTAAGCCTAAACTTCACAAAAACTATAAACTGGTTCTTCAAATCTGATTGGTTAATCACAATGTTGTTCCAGGGTCAACAATGATGTTGATCCAGGAACATGTCGCACTTGGTAAAATCAGGTTCTGGAGCTGCATTGCTGTCTATGCAGGGTCAGAAAACTTCCGGATTTCATCAAAAATATCTGATGAACAAAGGTTTTACAGGTTCGGAACGGCATGAGGATGAGTAATTTAATGACAGAATTTTCATTTTTGGGTGAACTATTCCTTTAAAATTTTATGGAAACCTGAGTACTCTTTATCGTTTAAATTTGATTGTTTGGAGAGGTTTCTATTAGCTTTATTGAAGTTATCAATGTTTGATGTTTTTTAGCTCTTTGGCCAGCATGACCTGCTAAAATGACCCCAAACCCATCTAAAACCTTCAAAACAGGCTAGGATTAAACAATTTAGCCAGGCTGGTAGTCCAGCTAACCACCTTAGGCTGCTTTAAGTTGGCTTTCTCAACTATACCTAGTTTTATACCTCCAGAAACCTTTTCTGTTTTTTGGCTTTACACACTGCAGTGAATCAAACGAAGTGTTTCTCTTCCAGGGGAGGAGCAGCAGTCCCCGCTGCCCATGCCGGCTCTGTCTATCGTGGCCTCCACTGCCAGCTCTGTGGCACTTATCCTGCTGCTGGTGGTGCTGTTTGTTTTACTTCAGCCCAAACTCAAGTCCTTCCACCACAGCCGGTGAGGCCCTGTGTCATTCTTACTGAGCATAGCTTCTTCAAAGATGTTTGTTTTATTCTCACAAAGAGGGAGTTTACATAGTTCTTAAAGGAACAGCAGAAAAAAAACGGCCTATTTAATTCCAAAGAAAAGTGAGATGACCTAAATTGTCACTCTTTTGTTGTTATCAGAAGGCTTCAGGAAAAAAATAAGCAAAGCCTCGTATGTTCACCAACACTGCATTTATTTGATCAAAATGCAGTAACAGTAATATTGTGAAATACTGTGATTTTGTTGCTCATGTAACATTTCTTACTATTATCAGTGTTGAAAATAGTTGTGGTGATTAATATTTTTTGGAAGCCATGATACAATTTTTCTCAGGATTCTTTGAACCTTTATTTGAAATAGAAATCTTTGGTAATATTTATAAATGTCAATTTTGATCAGTTGAATGCATCCTTTCCGAATAAGTGTTAATTTCTTAAAAACTTTTGTACAGTACTGTATATGAAATATTACTATGTTCTACTAAAGTTGGCAACCAGACTTATTTTTGAACTATTTCAAACAATATATTTTTATCATTTTAGACATTATGCTTGAAAATGGCACTCGGTTAGGTATTTTATTGTACAATGCAAAGACTTTGTAAATAAATTTTGAAATTTGACACATCTTTTGGTACCACTGCATGCAAATCCTTTGAGAACATAAATGTACTGTACTAATGTTAGTAGCGTGCAGATTTAAAGTCGATCGTAATTCCAACTGTTTGACATGGACAAATATGGCATCTCCCCTACTGCGCTGTTGTTCCAGTAATTTGCCGTTGCATAATCAGCTTACTGTGATGTAAGCTGCAGATCAGGCAGGTCAGGATTTGATAGCCTTATTTTTATTCCCATATCTCTCCTTCTCTCTTTCAAAGCAGCCGGGAGCAGGGTGTGTCAGGACAGCCTACCTCCATCATGGTGGAGGGCGTTCAGGTCTCACTGCCCTCCTACGAAGAGGCAGTGTATGGTGCAGGCGGCAGTTCTGTGCCCCCTCCTGAGTCCCGGGTTCAGATCGTGCTGTCGGAGGGCCCTCAGGCCGAGGGTTTGAACGAACCTCTCGAACAGGCTCAGGCGAGTTACAGTTTTCCCTCCACCTCGACTGCTGCGTCCTCATGTCACGCAGAGACTGTATTGGTTCACCAGGTGCCCTCTTCCTCCTCTCCATCCTCCTCATCCTCTCCCTCCTGGGCTGCTGAGCAGCCTGGTGCCGCTGCGCCTCTCCACCGCAGGCAGAGCAGCGAGAGCAGCGATCAGCACAGCTTGCTTTCAGTCACCTCTGCCGAAGACTATGGTGATGGTGAGTTCACTTGTAAATCTAGAGGTGATATGTGGTTTAATGATATATTAAGTGTCAATAATAAAGTAATGCTTTTTAAAAAAAAAAAAAAAAAAAAAAAGTTATACTGAAACCTATGTGGCAAATGCATATTATATATCTGTTATATTTAATTGATTACATATGTTTCTGTTTAAATTGTATGTGTGTGTGTGTATGTATGTATGTATATGTGTGTGTGTGTGTGTGTATATGTATGTGTATATATATATATATATATATATATATATATATATATATATATATATATATAATATAAAATTTTATATATACCATAATAATTAATTAATAATATTATTATAATATAATATTAAAGCATTGTTTTGGAGCCGTCACACCACATGATATTTTACAATTGTAGCTAACCTGAGCTTGTCATAAAATTATTTAATATTTGAAGAGACTTATGCATGATAGAATTTTTTTGTTTTTGTTTTGTTTTTTTTATGAATATTTCATAGTTATAGAATAGCTCAGGTTTAAGTTTAATTATTAATTACAATTTAATTAGGGCTGCAAAACGATTATGCACAATTAGGGCTGAAACGATTAGTCGACATTATCGACAACGTCGACAATAAAAAATAAAAATAAAAATTTTAAAAAAATTGTCGACAAATATTTCTGTTGTCGAGTAGTCGTTTGATCTCACATGACCAAATGTAAGAGCCTGCAATACTGCGGTTGGACCAGTGTGGCACTGTAGCGCAAAACTGTAATTCTGATGCAGTTCAAGAGAAGAAGAGACACACAGCGCTAGAACGGTTTAGGCAGAGATTATCTTACTATATGTTGTGACTAAAATGGTTTAACCAAAAAATACAGCGTCTTATCACTTACCTTTATTTTGTTTCTTATCCATACGACTTACAAAATGAGATGTTAGGCAGAATCTGTCATCCAGTTATTTTTTTCATGTAGCTAATTAAATGGTGATTTAAGAGTTTCTCTGTCATCTCATTTTGTGTGCCAAATATATCTATTTGTATAAATTAATTGGTAACGCTTTTACAGTAAGGTGTTATAATGTATTACCTAACATGAATGAACAATACATTTATTACACTATTAATCTTTGTTAATGTTTAATAAAAATACAGTCGTTCATTGTTAGTTCATATTAATTCACAATGCATTAATGTAAACAAACACAACTTGTGATTTTAATAATGCATTAGTAAATGCTGAAATTAACATTAACTGAGATTAATAAATGCTGTAGAAGTATTGTTCATTATTTGATCTTGTTAACTAATGTAGTCAACTAATGTTAACTAATGAAACTTTATTTTAAAGTGTTACCAATTTATTGTGTAATAATTGTAATTACATATGTGACACTGGAACACAAAACCAGTCTTAAGTTGCTGGGGTATATTTGTAGCAATAGCCAAAAATACATTGTATGGGTCAAAATTATAAATATTTCTTTTATGCCAAAAATCATAGGATATTAAGGAAAGATCATGTTCCATGTTCCATCAAATCAAAAATTAAGTTTAGTAATATGCATTGATAAGAACTTAATTTGGACAACTTTAAAGGCAATTTTCTTAATATTTAGATTTTTTGGACCCTCGGATTCCAGATTTTCAAATAGTTGTATCTCAGCCAAATCTTGTCCTATCCTAACAAACAATACATCGATGGAAAGATGATTTATTCAACGTTCAGATGGTTTTAAAAAATTGACCCTTATGACTGGTTTTGTGGTCCAGGGTCACATATGATTTTCAAAAGCTGAAGTGATTACCTTTATTTATTTGTTAGAATATGTATAACGCAATATTTTAGCTAATTGCAAAAGCTGAATAATCACTTAAAGTCTACTGATTAATCAGTGAAATAATCGACGATTAGTTGATTGATTGTTCTAATAATCGTTAGATTAATCGATTAAAAAAAAAAAAAAAAGTTTGTTTACATACTGTGTGTGTACTGTGTATATTATGTATATATAAATACACACACGTGTACAGGTGCATCTCAATGAATTAGAATGTCGTGGAAAAGTTCATTTATTTCAGTAATTCAACTCATTGTGAAACTCGTGTATTAAATAAATTCAGTGCACACAGACTGAAGTAGTTTAAGTCTTTGGTTCTTTTAATTGTGATGATTTTGGCTCACATTTAACAAAAACCCACCAATTCACTATCTCAACCAATTAGAATAAGGTGACATGCTAATCAACTGAAAACAAATGCAAAGGTTTCCTGAGCCTTCAAAATGGTCTCTCAGTTTGGTTCACTAGGCTACACAATCATGGGAAGACTGCTGATCTGACAGTTGTCCAGAAGACAATCATTGACACCCTCCACAAAGAGGGTAAGTCACAGAAGGTCATTACTGAATGGTTAGCTGTTCACAGAGTGCTGTATCAAAGCATATTAAGTGAAAAGTTGACTGGAAGGAAGAAATGGGGTAGGAAAAGGTGCACGAGCAACAGGGATGACCACAAGCTTGAGAATACTGTCAAACAAAGCTGATTCAAACACTTGGGAGAGCTTCACAAGGAGTGGACTGAAGCTGGAGTCAGTGATCAAGAGTCACCACGCTCAGACGTCTTCAGGAAAAGGGCTACCAAGGCACTTCTGAAACAGAAACAATGTCAGAAGCATCTTACCTGGGCTAAGGAGAAAAAAACTGGACTGTTGCTCAGTGGTCCAAAGTCCTCTTTTCAGATAAAAGTAAATTTTGCATTTCATTTGGAAATCAAGGTCCCAGAGTCTGGAGGAAGACTGGAGAGGCACAGAATCCAAGCTGCTTGAAGCCCAGTGTGAAGTTTCCACAGTCAGTGATGAATTGGGCTGCCATTTCATCTGCTGGTGTTGGTCCATTGTGTTTTCTAAAGTCCACAGTCAACGCAGCCATCTACCAGGACATTTTAGAGCACTTCATGCTTCCTTCTGCTGACAAACTTTATGGAGATGCTGATTTTCATTTTCCAGCAGGACTTGGCACCTGCCCACACTGCCAAAAACACCAAAGGTTGGTTAAATGACCATGGTGTTGGTGTGCTTGACTGGCCAGCAAACTCACCAGACCTGAACCTCATAGAGAATCTACGGGGTATTGTCAAGAGGAAGATGAGAGACACCAGACCCAAAAATGCAGATGAGCTGAAGGCCACTGTCAAAGAAACCTGGGCTTCCATACCACCTCAGCAGTGTCACAAACTGATCACCTCCGTGCCACGCCGAATTGAGGCAGTATTTAAAGCAAAAGGAGCCCCTATCAATTATTGAGTACATATACAGTAAATGAACATACTTTCCAGAAGGCCAACAATTCACTAAAAATGTTTTTTTTTTTTTTTTTTAATTGGTCTTACGAAGTATTCTAATTTGTTTAGATAGTGAATTGGTGGGTTTTTGTTAAATGTGAGCCAAAATCATCACAATTAAAAGAACCAAAGACTTAAACTACTTCAGTCTGTGTGCATTGAATTTATTTAATACACGAGTTTCATAATTTGAGTTGAATTACTGAAATGAACTTTTCCACGACATTCTAATTCATTGAGATGCACCCGTACATAATAAATGTACACAGCATATATATATATATATATATATATATATATATATATATATATATATATATATATATTTTGTTTACAAATTTTAATTCATAAATATTATGAAGAGTACATATATTTTTTTTTTAATGTTTATATAGAACGATAAACATTAAATAAAGAATTAATTATATATATATATATGTATGTATATGTGTGTGTGTATGTGTGTATATATATATATATATATATATATATATATATATGAGAAATATCAACTGATTAATATTACAACAAAATGTTTTGGAGTCACGGCACATTAAATTATACGTGTTATACATGTACCTTGCTGTGTCATGAAAGGATTATTTGATATTTTAAGAGAATTCTGACTTTTATTTAATGAAGCTTTTTTTTTCTTCATTAAATTATCAGGACAGTTGTATCACCTCATATTTTTGACCTTGTGCTCCCCCATTCAAATCAAAAATTTAATTTAATTTGTATAGAAGATGTGTATTATAATTATAGAAGTCATTGTATGTGAGTTGCATTTTGAATAAAAAAAAATGGCTACATGCCACTTTTACACTTTAAAAAAAAAAAAAAAAATTATATAATGTAAGAGGTGATATGTGGTTAAATATAATTAATTATATAATTAATTATAATTAATTAATTAAATGATGTATTAAACATCTCCCACCATCTTAATTTCTATGCCTAACATCATACTTTCTTCGTGTTTTCTCCAGATATTCCATTGCTAAAGGAAGCCTGAGTCTGTGTGCAGTCACCCCTCTCTCTGTCATCACTGGCCAGGACTGTAACCCCTAAAGCTTCTCACCAAACACGTACCCCACAGCCACCCGTCAGAACGCAGCAGTAAATAAGATCCGTCAGCTGTCCCTCTGCCAGCAAATCTCCTGCCCCTGGGGTCTACAAGCTGCGTGGCCCCCGAGGAGTCCAGCAGCTCTCTTCACAGGAAGAACCTTCGACTGGATGACCCCTCAAAGGGATGCGCAAATGCTTGAGTTTAACACGTCACACCTTTTCTCACAGGTGCGCTAATAATCAGTTGCACTCCCAGGCTTACCTCGTCGCGGCGAGGATTCACTAATTACAAATGAATTCATTCAGATTACGTTGTGGACCTCTGCTCCGTCAATGACTGTGACCTCTTGCGAAGGGGAGAGTTCAGCAAGGATTTGCTAAACCAGGCCCTTTTCTCTTTGATGCTGCATGTTCTGTGCAATTTCTTTTTTCTGTTTCGTTCTATGCGTGTACACACAGGAGCACGGCACAATTGAAGCATGACGCATAGCACCATCTACACACTCGTCCCTTGTGCGAGACGCAGGGTTGAACTGATTTACATTGTACTGTATTCAAATACATGCTTGCCTTTTTATTTGTCAAGAAGTACCTGTGCTGTGCTCTGCGTGTGTGTGTGTTTCTGATGCCTGCGTGACTGTGGCTGTTGTGATTCGAAGAGGGCTGAAGTATCATCTTGGCTTCTTTTTCCCAAAATAGGAAACATTTTCAATACCTCCATTTTCTAATTGAGATGTTATTTAACTAGAATGGATGTTCCTTGTCTGTTTGTCCAAAGTGAGGGAGATATACTTTGTGTTAGCAGCAGTGAGATTACCGTTCTCATTCAGAGAAATAATTTAACTTTATTTCTTCCTTTTAAAAGCAAGTATATCTCTCTCATGTTTGTGTTGCACGCACAAGTAAAAAAAAAAAAATTAATTTTTTTTTTTTTTTTTTTTTTTTTTTTTTTTTTTTTAAATAATCATTTGTATGTTCTTTCTCCAAGAGGACATTTTTGGGTGTGGACTAAGTTCATTACTGGGCTGTACCTCATGAGCTTTGACTCGGACTTATAATATTTAGATTTGAGCAAGTTTGATTCACTTTTATTAATGAAAGTTAAACTGCATATATTGCATTTGAATGTTTTGCAAAGCCAGCTGTGGCATGGCTAACATTTTAAAGATGACTATCAAGGATAGGAGCTTTAAGTTTTCCTAATAAATCACTTCAGCCATGTGCTATTAAAATGATATTTGTAAGGAGAATGAATCCGATATCCTGTAAGATCTTAAATAGGTTGTGCATTTGTGTTAATGCACTGTATAGACTTTTTTTTTTTTAATTTAATTTAATGTTTAATTATAGATAATAGCTCCAGAAAATGGTCTTGTTCTTCACCCATAATTTTATTTTGGCAAATAGACATTTTAAAAAACCAATGAATGTTTTGTTTGAGTTTGCGTTTTACATCCTTGCCCATTGCCACCTCGTGTATATCCCCTGTGGTTGACTCAAAATTCTGATGTTTGTCATCATGCATTAAATATATATATTTTTGTGTGTCTCACTTTGGAGAGAGAGGGCGGTTTGCCTATCTGCACATCCTCAGATTTGTGTTCCTGGCTTGTTTTTGTAAATTAATTTACGTTTTTACATGCAAACTGAAGGCAAAATATTACTGCTGCCTTAACTTGTACATTCATACATTTCTCACTTTGTAATCACGTGTTTTCTCCATCTCACTGGCTTTATGGTAATTTGTCTTCAGTTTCCTTATGGCCTTACATTTTCTTTTCTATGCATAAACATTGTCTTGTTGTTTTTCAGACATAGGGTTTTACTCCTTTGGAGGATGTGACATAAGATTGTCCACCTCTACTTCCCTCAGAAGCTTCTTTTTTTTTTTTTTTTCAGTGAACATGAACTTTTGAGTTTTGTTTATCGGTTTCATTCAAAGGATGTTTTTAAGTTTAAAAAAGAAAGTACGCAAGTAAAAAAGGATATCTAGGATGTGTGTGAAACACTGTTGTACGGTGTTTTTCTGCAAATGTAATTTAAGTTGACTCATCCACCCAGCTCCCCATTACACTTCTTTTGGTTTTCCTCTGTACATTGCTGTGGGTGTGAAGATAGTATTTTAATATTTGTATAAAGTTTAATTTAATTCTGCAGTGTGTATATAACTATTTCTAATTAAAGCTTTCATTTGAAGTGCTCAAGTGGTGTATTCATTTAGGTGAGTCTGACGCTTATGTTGTGGTTAACTCTATACAGCTTTTTAAAGTTATATTACATCCGTACTGTCATATATGACATAATGAATTCCCTTGTACTGAGGGTAAAGTGCAGATAACATTAGTAAATAATGTGCGTTAACGCCATCTAGTGTTGGAGCTTTATACAGTATTTAGTATAAACAGTAGTATTAGAATCTGATTCATTTCCGCGTTTCGGTTCTTTTGAACAGCTCTTTCAAAGAGCCGATTCAAAAGAACGATGCAGCTATTTACCTCATCACGTGATTACGTTATATTGCAGCCATAATTGATCTAATTTAGAATCTAAATAGTAGTAAACTCTTATCACTAGTCTAATACGTTTTTGGTAAGTTGGACCAAAAGAGCCGGTTCTCCGTTCAATGAGTCGAATGTGACGGCTCGGAGAGATTTAGTTCGTTATGAATCATTTTTTGAACCGGTTCAACTGAGTTAGTGCAGTTCGTTGCAGTGTATACACGCCGTTTCATCTAAATGCAGTATTTTACGGTCGGAATAAATATAGAAAATCAGATAAAAGTAAAATAATCATAGCAGTAACACTGACACTACAAAATGTTTAATCTATCAAAATAAAATCATTTTACCATTCAAGTTTTCCACCATTTTCTCAATACATAGATAGCTACATAATGATTGAGTAATCCCAGTAGTATAGTATCAATAGAGTATCTGTCAGTAGTACAGTGGATGTGTCCTGAGCTGAGCGTCGCGCGCAGCTCTACACTGACTCCATTTTGAGTGAGAGGCTGTTCTCACAGACACGACGCGTTCAGAGCAGAAACATCAGGTAACGTTAGAGGTATGTACCTGAGACAGTGCGTCTCCACACTTGCTTGAATTCAGCATATAAGGGATGTATTGTTTAAACGCCTGTGTTTGTGGCGATTCAGCAGTTAATGAGCGCGCTCTGGATGTGGGTTGTGGCCTCGAGCCATTATTGTTGCAGAAATGCGTAGGTGTTTGATACTTGCAGAATGACGGTATCGTTATATTATGTTTTTTTGTAACTTGTTTGCGGTTTTTTTAAGGAGGATGAGCGGTTGTCGTATTTTCATCGGTCGATTAAACCCCTCTGCTCGAGAGAAGGACGTCGAGCGGTTCTTCAAGGGCTATGGAAGAATCAGGGACATTGACCTGAAAAGAGGCTTCGGATTTGTTGTACGTTTTGCCTTTTGTAGACAATTTAACAACATTGTAACAACACACTCTTTGCATGTCAGTACTTAGCCGCAATGACTAACGGTTATAATAATAGCACATGGGCTGCGTTACAAAGTCTAATGAGCTGCGTATATAGACAGCTCACCAGATATACAGGTGCTGGTCATATAATTAGAATATCATCAAAAAGTTGATTTATTTCACTAATTCCATTCAAAAAGTGAAACTTGTATATTATATTCATTCATTACACACAGACTGATATATTTCAAATGTTTATTTCTTTTAATTTTGATGATTATAACTGACAACTAAGGAAAATCCCAAATTCAGTATCTCAGAAAATTTGAATATTACTTAAGACCAATACAAAGAAAGGATTTGTAGAAATCTTGGCCAACTGAAAAGTATGAACATGAAAAGTATGAGCATGTACAGCACTCAATACTTAGTTGGGGCTCCTTTTGCCTGAATTACTGCAGCAATGCGGCGTGGCATGGAGTCGATCAGTCTCTGGCACTGCTCAGGTGTTATGAGAGCCCAGGTTGCTCTGATAGTGGCCTTCAGCTCTTCTGCATTGTTGGGTCTGGCAGATCGCATCTTCCTCTTCACAATACCCCATAGATTTTCTATGGGGTTAAGGTCAGGCGAGTTTGCTGGCCAATTAAGAACAGAGATACCATGGTCCTTAAACCAGATACTGGTTGCTTTGGCAGTGTGTGCAGGTGCCAAGTCCTGTTGGAAAATGAAATCTGCATCTCCATAAAGTTGGTCAGCAGCAGGAAGCATGAAGTGCTCTAAAACTTCCTGGTATACGTCTGCATTGACCTTGGACCTCAGAAAACACAGTGGACCAACACCAGCAGATGACATGGGACTCCAAACCATCACTGACTGTGGAAACTTTACACTGGACCTCAAGCAACGTGGATTGTGTGCCTCTCCTCTCTTCCTCCAGACTCTGGGACCCTGATTTCCAAAGGAAATGCAAAATTTACTTTCATCAGAGAACATAACTTTGGACCACTCAGCAGCAGTCCAGTCCTTTTTGTCTTTAGCCCAGGTGAGACGTTTCTGAACGCTGTCTGTTGTTCAAGAGTGGCTGGACACAAGGAATGCGACAGCTGAAACCCATGTCTTGCATACGTCTGTGCGTAGTGGTTCTTGAAGCACTGACTCCAGCTGCAGTCCACTCTTTGTGAATCTCCCCCACATTTTTGAATGGGTTTTGTTTCACAATCCTCTCCAGGGTGTGGTTATCCCTATTGCTTGTACACTTTTTTTCTACCACATCTTTTCCTTCCCTTCGCCTCTCTATTAATGTGCTTGGACACAGAGCTCTGTAAACAGCCAGCCTCTTTTGCAATGACCTTTTGTGTCTAGCCCTCCTTGTGCAACGTGTCAATGATCGTCTTTTGGACAACTGTCAAGTCAGCAGTCTTCCCCATGATTGTGTAGCCTACAGAACTAGACTGAGAGACCATTTAAAGGCCTTTGCAGGTGTTTTGAGTTAATTAGCTGATTAGAGTGTGGCACCAGGTGTCTTCAATATTGAACCTTTTCACAATATTCTAATTTTCTGAGATACTGAATTTGGGATTTTCCTTAGTTGTCAGTTATAATCATCAAAATTAAAAGAAATAAACATTTGAAATATATCAGTCTGTGTGTAATGAATGAATATAATATATAAGTTTCACTTTTTGAATGGAATTAGTGAAATAAATCAACTTTTTGATGATATTCTAATTATATGACCAGCACCTGTATATTTACACTGTTAACACAGCAATATTGATAACTGTACAATTTAAAATTAATTTATGTTTTCATGTACTTTTAACTGTAATTTATTCCTGTGGCAAAGCTGAATTTTCAGCAGCCACTAACGTTACTTCAGTCTTCAGTCACATGATCCTTCTGAAATCATAATAATATAAAGATTTGGTGCTCAAGAAACATTTCTATTATCAATTTTTGTAGAAAGTGGTTTTTTTTATATCATTAATGAATAAAAAGTTAAAAAGAATAAAAGATCGATTTTACTGAATGATAGTGTATATAATATAAAATTTAAACTGTAAATTATGCACTTAACAAATTTGAACAAAATGGTCATTTTAGTAATGTTAATTGACAAAGTAATTAGGAAAAATAAACTAGAGATCAAGAATGGCAACATGTCACTAAACCTCTGCGGTTTAAAATATTCACATGTAAATCTTCAGTTGTTTCTTGCAGGAATTTGATGATCCGAGAGATGCAGAAGATGCTGTTTATGAGCTTGATGGAAAAGAGCTCTGCAATGAGAGGTATATTTTTAATCAGTGTCTATTTGTATATTGCTTTTCTCAATTCATGTTGTTTCAAAACAGCCTTAATTACCTTAGTGAGACGGTCAAAACAACAAGGGTAAAGAAAATCTCCCTAAGAATGTTTAGGGAGAGGAAAAGATGAACTGAGACACATGTATGAGGGATGTTTTAACTGCAGGGTGACCATTGAACATGCCCGTGTCCGTCTGCGTGGGGGCCGAGGCCGTGGTTCTAGCGGAGGACGTTTTCCTGGGCGGTATGCTCGTGGCTCCCAGGACAGCCGGAGGTAGGGGTCAGGCTTTGTTGAATATTCAAAAGTTGGGTTCAGTAAGATTTTTAAATTTTTTTTGTAAGAAATTAATGGTTTTATTCAGCAAGGATGAATTAAAGGGGTCATGAAATGCCTTTTTTATTATTTTGTACTGTTCTCTGAGGCCCACTTATTTATAATGTTATCAAGATTTTTACATAAAAAAAACATACTCATTTAGAAGTAACAGGCTATTTTCTGTCCTGTTTTCCCCTTGTTTTGTCCTGTTGTGTATGTTTGAAAGCCTACATCCTTCACAGATGGACACTGCTATGATGTAGGTTAAAAAAGCATAAATACTCAGTACATATCAGACGATCTGTAATAACAGACAAAGCAATAATGACCACGTATTGAAAACAGTTAATCACACTTGTGTGGTACGACATTACTGTCAGATCCAATATAGTTGGCACAGCATCGTCTTTTAGTTTCAATCTTTTTGAAAATCCAAGTCAAATTGTGCCTTGTTTGCAAATGACTCCGCAGTAAAATGAAGTAATTAAAGGACCGAGTTCTTACTGACGCGATCTGGATCTTCATTAAAAATAAAGTTCTTCCACTCTTTCCTAATGTTGTGATCTGAAGGAACGCAATGTAAAGACTGTGTTTTTCCATGTCTTGGAAGTTAACAGCGCCTTGTTGTCTTCGGAGCCATCTTTATCGTTTGGTTTCTGAGTAAACCTGCGTTTACGTCTCTCGTTATTTACACTATGTGCATGAATCAGTGGACAGCAGTGATGTAGGATCTTCTTCTGTAGAGGTGGTGTTTAGCCACACTATTACGTCATGAAGTGGCACATTCCACAACCTGGCATTTTGGCAGATTGGCTTCAATATAAGCTGTTTAGACTAACAAGAAAGTTTTGAGTTCTGAAACTTACCGGATGTTTTTATAGTACAATGACCTCTTATATATCAAAAGATCGAGGAAATTTAGATTTTTCAGTTCATGACCTCTTTAATTTTATCAAAACTGCTATTAAGGACTTTTACATTGTTACAAAAGAATTATATTTCAAATAAATACTGTTGTTTTTAACTTTCTATTCATCAAAGAATCCTGAAAGAACAATGTATCAGGGCTTCCACAAAAATGTTAAGCAGCACAAATGTTTTAAAATTTGACAGTAATAAGAAATGTTTCTTGAGCACCAAGACAGCATGTTAAAATGATATCTGAAAGATCATGTGATAATGATCCTGAAAATGTACCTTTGCCATAACAGAAATAAATAACATTTTAAAATATATTAAACTTGAAAGCAGTTTTTTACAATTGTAATAATGTTTCATAATATTATAGCTTTTACTGTATTTTTATCAGATGAATGCCGTCTTGGTAAGCATAAGAAACTTTTTAAAATCTTGCTGACCCCAAAACCTTTAAACAATAGTTTATATAATGTTTGCACTGGTAGGGTTGTGTAAACATACTGTGTTCAGTTTAGTCTTATTTTCTGCATTAGAAATCAAGTCAGCAACTCTAATTGTTTCACATGTCAGGAATCCTCCACCAATGCGCACAGAGAATCGCCTCATTGTGGAGAATTTGTCGTCGAGAGTAAGCTGGCAGGTGAGTGTTCAACGATTTCCTGTCACGTTTTGGTGACAAAAAATAAGGATTTCCTTCATAGATGCATAGAATATGTAGAGTTTATGTTGATTTAATAGTTTTTAAATACCCAATTAAATGTAAATCAGTGGCAAAAAGTGTCATTCTGAGATTAATTTCAAATTCAAGGTCATATAATAAATACTCCATTAGTGCTAGAGAAGAGGAAACGGTAAGCTCAAGTCACTTTGCCTCTGTTTTAACCAATTGTTCACCCCTCTATTTGCCAGCCTGACTGTTGTGTCGTATGGAAGAGCTCGCTAATGGTGGAGTTAACCCCTACAGGGCCCCTCTCTCTGCTTAAGCCGCTCCCATTGTGCCCCACGCCTAGTTGACCTCCACCGATCGCATGAGAGCTCTCTGTGAGTGATGCCCTCTCGCTCTAGACGCAGTGGCTGCCGCTACAAAGCGCAGTTTGTGACGGTGCCGAGCTGAAAGAGAGAGAGAGACAGAGAGTGAAAGCAAGAGAGAGGGGCAGAAAGAGAGCGAGAGAAAAAGAGAAACAGAGCATACGCAGTCAATCGAGGGGTTCGGTAATTTGAGAGGCTTCGATCGGTATACACATCCACCCTGCTCTCTGGTGGTCCCGAGGATAAAATCTCCAGGTTATGGCCCCAGCCCGATGGGTACGTTCCCAGGTATTAGTCTATAATCTCTTCCTCGCTGCTCACGCTCAGTGCCCTTGAGGGGACGGCACAAATAGAGTACGATCGATGGAGGGAAGCCCTGTGCTCTACTACACTGTATACACTTGTGTTTTGGTAAGAATGCATCTGCCATGTAAATGTACATTTTATCAAATGTGGGGCCCTTTTTTATGAGCTGCTCCACATATTTCCTCTGCTAGTCTTGTAGTACGGGGGTCCGGGAATGTTACAGCATTGCAAGCCAAAAGTATCTTTGATTGATGCACCACCCCTTTTCATTCCAGTGCTCATTCATTTTGGCTGAGAAGACACAGAAGTCTTTGTGTTTACACCATGTTTAGAGGCCAGGGATGGCCTCACAAAGCTTTGAATAGAAATTTACAAGACTGTGAAATGTGGCCGATTCACTCCTCCGCAACACATGTTGTGATTCAAAGGTGTCGGCTTGGTTTTTACTTTTTGCAATTCTTTTCTGTCTGATTACTGATCCCTATATACTTTTTGTTGGTATCCATATGCTGAAATTTTCTTCAGCCTAATTTTAATGTTTGTATGGAGCATATTGAACATGGTCCAGGCTTGAGCATGAGCTGAGAGATTCTCGGACCCCAACTTTGATAGTTTAGTTACTTTGATACTTTATAAAATGTGTAAAAATGATCATCTAAGCTGCTTAGCTAACTCAAAATGCTGGTGTACTGTGTGTAGGATTTAAAGGATTTTATGAGACAAGCTGGAGAGGTTACTTTTGCAGATGCCCATCGGCCAAAGCTTAATGAGGGGTGAGCTGGTTATTTTCTTTCCTGTTACTGTAGAACTGTTTTTGCGTGAATCTGGATTGATACTGTACTTTTTTATGTTTTGTGTAATGCTTTTATTTTTCTACAGTGTGGTTGAGTTTGCTACTCATAGTGATCTAAAAAATGCCCTGGAGAAGTTGTCTGGGAAGGAGATCAATGGAAGGAAAATCAAACTTGTTGAGGCGGCCAGGAAAAAGTGAGTTATTGTTTTTAGATGTCTGTTGGTTTATTATTTTTATATATATTAGAGGTGCGCCGATCCGATATTCAGTATCAGTATCGCTCCGATACTGGCATTTTTTGCCGGATCGGGGTATCGGTCAGACGAGGCCGATCCAAATCCGACATTCTGTGTTAGAGCCCAACTGATATATCGTTTTGCCGATTTTATCCTCTGATATGAGCCCCTTTCGAATGAGACCACCCCCGCGTCGATAGCCCCCGGGGTCCGGGAGTTACAGGCGGTTAAATTCGCGGTTGGGCGCCGACCGATCTGGCAATCCCGGGGGGCTACCGAGGCGCGGAGGGTGGCGTTCAAGAGGGCTCCTCGAGCTGAAGGGATCCCCTGAATTTGGTGGAGATCCGCCGCCGCGTTTGCGAGATAATGACATCAACCAACACTTTAACTTCAGTAAAGAGGTCTCTCGTTCAGGCTGCAGCATTCAAGCGTTGTCTTATTCGATAGTAAGTGCCCTGCGAAGTGGACTTCACATGATATTCCGCCATGATTCCAGTTCCAAGGGAACGTACACGTTACATTCAAAGGGCATTAAAGTGCGCGAGATGTGAATTTAAATTGTATTTATTTACAGTGGTATATTATGTCACACTTCACACTTCTCTAGTAAGTTTCGTCTGTGTGTGAAGACAGTAGCGCAAATCCGTGAATTAATGTTCGAAGTGAAATAAACGTCAGTGAAATAAACGTCAATGGAATAAAGTTGAATGGAACTGAATTGAAAAAGTTAAATAAACTTCACCTTTACTGTTCGGTGCACTGATGTCAGACTCATTTTGGATAATAAAGTTTATTGTTAAATTGTTAAATGCCCTGCCTCCATTACATATCTTTGTCACGTCATTATAAGTGTTTGATCACCACATTTGAGTGATCATTGCAATAAATGTGTTTATGTATATGTATTCTGTTTGTGTATATACTATAGTATTCTATATATAGTACCAGTCAAAAGTTTGGACACAGGAATGGGAAAGTGTCCAAACTTTTGACTGGTACTGTACTATAATATACACAAAGAATATCGGCTGCTATATCGATATCGGCCTTTTTTACGCCCTAATATCGGTATCGGCATTGGCCCCCAAAAAACCCATATCGGTCGGGCTCTATTCTGTGTACACTATTCTGTTTTTAAGCCCCACGAAAGGCACAAAAAACATTATAAAACACAAAGTTTTCGCGCACTATATTTCAAGTGTTCTGAAGCCGTTCCATACAGATGAATATTTACCTAAGTCAAGTTCACATAACTCTTCGCTCTGCTGCGGCTGTCTGTCATTCTCCATTCAGTGTTCAAACTGTGTGTTGCGTTCGGTTACTACAGTCAAAATGATGAAACTCTCTCCAAGATTTTTAAATGTTCCTGATATACTTGATCTGTAAATAAAGATAAATGATTTTCCATAAAAGTACTTTATCTTGCTGTAGTTTGCTGTTTGCCGGGTGTCTGTTAGATCACTACACTAGTGTAGAGAGCACTATGAATTGTTCTTCACAAGCACAGTAACTGAAATTTAAAACTGTTAAAAGAAAAGGCTCAATAAACGTAACGCACAGATTTAATACACTGCGCATTATTATCTCTTCACTTTGTGCTTTGAACTTCTTCTTGCAGAGCGCCTATGCCTGCACGCTGTGATTCCGTGTTGCTTCAAGCGCATCATTCTGCATACAGGCTTTGTGCCGCTCTGTATTGGAGCCTTTCGTATTATACGTATAATACTTTTGCGCAATGAAAAATTATTAATAGCCTGTCTTGTTCGTCTTATCTATCATATGTTGCTGCCTCATTACTGTGCTATACATTTAAAAGAAATGTCTTTTAATTTATAATATATATATTTATATATAAATATAATACTTGTTTTTCATAAATGTATTTTACAACAATACAAAGAGCAATGTTTAATATTTTACCAGATTTAGTCCTACACTTTTATTTGTTCCCCACTAAATACTTTTTTTTTATCACTAAAAGTTTCGATTTTATAAAATTAAATTTTATAAAACTCATGATTTTTCTAGAGTAACTTTTCCTTCCGAATTGTCCACTAACCTAGTTTATGATAGCATTTTTGTCATAGATTATGATTATATATTTTTTCATTTGTTATTTTTCTTTATAATGTTGTCTATATTTAGTAGATTGTGTGTAACACACAAAAGAGTGATGATCAGGTCAACACTCATTGAGGTATAGAAATTCTACACTGAAAAAAAAAAAAAAAAATGCACTAGTATCGGATCGATATCAGTATCGGCAGATACCCTGAGCCGATATTTTTGGTATTGGATCGGGATCGATTCTGAAAAAGCGGTATCGAGCCAGCCCTAATATGTATTATTAATGACATAATACTGTATAAAATATATGAACATAAATATATAATGTACAAAGAAATACATATTCAATTTTCATAAATGTTTATATCATTGTGTGTTATTGCTAAAAATATATAAAATACTGTTAAAAGGTTGAGGGTCAGTAGGTTTTTTTTCTGAATAAATTAATGCTTTTTTCCACCAAGGATGCATTAAATTGATCAAAAGTAAGAGTAAACATTTATAATGTTACAAAAGATGCTACATATAAATTCTGTTCTTTTAAACTTTCTACTCATCAAGAAACCTAAAAAAAAATGTATCATCGTTTCCACAAAAATGTTAAGTAGCACAACCGGTGTCAACATTGATAATAAGAAATGTTTCCTGAGCAGTAAATCAGAATATTAGAATGATTTCTGAAGGATCATGTGACACTGAAGACTGGAGTAATGGCTGCTGAAAATTCAGCTTTACCATCAGATGAATAAATTACATTTTAAAGTGCCCCTATTATGGGTAATGAAAGGTTCATATTTTGGTTTTGGGAGTCCCCAACAACTTGACATGCACGCAAGGTCAAAAAACACTTTCATTTTCTTATAATATGCATTTATTTTTGCCATATTTGCTCAAGGACTCCCAAACGATTCGTTCAACAATTCATTTTTCCAAACCCCAACTTTACGTGACGCTAATCTGCGGTGATTGGTCCATTTCATTTAAAGCAGTGTTTGTGAGCTTTTAACGCTCCAAAAGCGGCACCTAGTGGCAAAGAATGAATTTGCATTTTCATTCAGACCAACGCGAAAATCAAGTTTTCCCAGGTCTGCGCGCGCAACAAGTGGGCGGGCAATATGCTAATATTTCATTTTGACATCAACATGAAACGGCCTGGGATTCGTTTTCAAAACGACTCGTTTCCATGATTGAGTCGACTCTTTCTTTTGAGAGACAATAACTTTATACACGGTGCACTTTCAGATTTAAAACTTTGCATGATGTTTTCATTCACTTAGAGCTGTGTTACACACTGCATGAAAGGTAATTTTCAAAAATCCATAATAGGGGCACTTTAAACTATATTAAAACAGAACATTTTATATTGTTAATTGTTTAAATTGTAATAACATTTCACATTATTAGTTTTTTCTGTATTTTTTTTTATAAAAAATCAATGCATCCTTGGTGAGCATAAGAGACCCTAAAATTTTGAACATTGATTGATTGATCGATCGATTTATTGACTGATTGATTCTCTCTTGTCCTGTAGATCCAGAACTCGGTCTCGTTCAAATAGCTCATCCCGTTCTCGTTCCCGAGGGCGCTCCACATCACGTTCTCGTAGCCGCTCCCATTCCCACAGCCCCAAATCACATAACCGCTCTAGAAGTCGGTCCCGTTCGGCCAGTGCTTCTCCTGTGCGGCCCAAAGAAGCACCACGTGCTGAATCTGCATCACCGCCGCCCCCAGCACAGCGCCCCCCACCGTCCCGTTCCCCATCTGCTGACAGTCGCCATTAGCCAGCGTTGCCCTGTGTGCTGAGAGATGCGTCTGTGGTCAAGCACTGCAAGAGGCTGAAGTTAGCAATATTGTCCCATCTTTCGTCAGTTTAAATACCGAAAGTGGAGGGACAGCCTCTCTCCATGCCAGGAGTTTCACAACACGGGCTCTGTTGCAAGTTTAAAGGTATTTGACAGAAGAGTCACTTTAAATCAGGAATATACTGTTGTTTGGGGTGGTTTTTTTTTTAAGTTCATGTCTGAAATGGGTACTTGGTTGTTAGTTTTTTTATCACTGTATACAGAGTGAAGTTTGATTGATGTTGAGAGAGTCTTTAATTGTATAAATATATTTATGGACGAGCCAGTAAATGTGATTGTTTTTCAGTAAGTGTGACCCTATGTTGTGTGTTGAAAATATTGAATTAGGGTTTTATGAATAATACGTAGTATGAATCATGACAAGAAGACAAGAAAAAGGCTTTTAGTGCTTCATGAAAGACTGATATTGACATGAATTTCAAGTGGAAAAACTGCCACACAAGTGCAAAAACAAAACAAGGAGCAAGGCCAGTACAGCCATTTCATATCCAACATATAAAGTAAAAGTTTCTACTTTACAGGTCTTTCAATGTTTTACGAAACAGCCTGTGCTGTTTGGGCGAGCTAACTGTTCATTTTTGTTACTTCATGAATATGTTTGTAATGTGGATGCTTGAATTATAATCAAAGAATTACCAGAGTTCCCTTGACGCTGCATGATAAAAGAGATCTTTTCTCACATTTGTGAACCCTGATTCATGTACACCCTATTCATATGTATGTATTTAATTTCTCATCGTGGATACACATTTCAATGTTGCATTTGTTTGTAGGAGTAAATTATGCTTTTTTGCAATGCATAGTTTCTTTTATTTAACAAAACAGGATAAGATTTTATGATGTCATATTTCTGATGTATCATGCTTCTGAGTATTCCGGTTTTATGTAAAAATCAGACAATGTCAGGTTTTGTCTGGATATGTTTTGATGCATGTGTTCCCTTTCTGTACCAAGGTACAAATATTACACATGGAAATGTTTTTGAACATTTATAAAGTTTGTGCAGCACTGTTAAAAATGAATAAATTACTGAAAATCTGTTAGTAATGAGGTCAGTTGTTTTCCAAAGTGAATATCAAAAATATGAAATGGTAATGACAACATTACAGTACAAGATTAAACAAAAATGTACAAGCATTACACATACATAGGGTTGTAACGGTATGAGATTTTCACGGTATGATAATCGTCTCAGAAAATTTCACGGTATCACAGTATACGGTATTAAACAATCAAAACGAGGTTTTTTTGGTTGAACAAATGTTGGAATGCATGTTTATTAAAATTTCATTAATCAAAAACAATCAAGTAAATTTCATCATTGATTATATATTAGTTTAACAACTTATATTCATCATTAATAATTCATAAATTCTGGTTTGACTTAATTTTTCTGGATTCTGTACTTTTATGATATAAAACAAATATACTATCAAAAATGGTGGTAATGAAATTAATGCATAAAGCTTTAACAATTTAATGTTTTAAAATGTATTCAAATGAAAATAAGTTTTATCCTTTTATGTTTTTGCAAAGGGCTGCACAACAGAGATTTACAAAATAAAAATGAGGGGGAAATTCCTTAAATGTTTCTATAAATTATTATTATTTTAGAAGTACGCTACATTATAGTACACTCGTAATTTCTGTTAATTTCTTCGAGTTAAAAAGCGGAATTTTATTTTGACAGGTTGTAGTGAAGAGCATAAGGCTTTAACCTTAAGTTA
The DNA here is from genome assembly GCA_039654775.1 of Spinibarbus caldwelli. Taxonomy (NCBI): domain Eukaryota; kingdom Metazoa; phylum Chordata; class Actinopteri; order Cypriniformes; family Cyprinidae; genus Spinibarbus; species Spinibarbus caldwelli. The sequence continues at coordinate 18,756,964 of CM077241.1, read as the reverse complement.
TAAATGGGACATAACTGTATCTGCACGGAGGGATGGTGTTCTGAAAGGTAAACATGTTCGATGTGTTTCCTCTTTTTGCAGCCGCTTTGCGACAGAACTGTCTATCCTGGAGGACAAATAAGCGTTCGTCTTTTCTATATTCAAAGTATTCCCATACTGCCAATTTTAACTTGTATTTCGCCATGGGATAGAGATGAGAGTCTCTGATGTTGTCTCTGCTGTACGTGTGGGTGGAGCAAGAGAACAGTTAAGTGGAAAGTTGTTGCCTAGGTGCAGGTGGGATTCTGCGTCTGTTATTTTCCCCCAATACCGTAGATAAGCAAATGTACACGGTATGATAATCGTACGTGTTTATATCGTGGTATATCGTCATACCGGTATGTCGTTACAACCCTACACATACATTGCTCATATAATAAGTCAGTGTTCCAAACAAGACAGTAATGGTTTGTTAATGCAGTGTCTAATTGTATGTGGTTGCACAACAGCATAAAAGTGACTGGTTTTTCAGTAGCCTTAAAACAGATGCCATACTTTTGAATCTGAAATTGTCAATTTTATAAAACTAATCAATGTGTTTCTAAGCCATAAAAACTAATTTAACAGTGAATACATTTTGTTTTCAAGTGTAAAAAACAAAGTTAATATCTTTATTCTAACAATAAATTTGTACAGTAAAGTTAACTATTTTTAACATACTCTAAACTGAAACTGTTCAGCATTATGCATATATTTTTCAAGGAGGAACGACAAAACATGTAGTTGTTCCTGTATATTGTTTTTCATTCCCCTTGGCACCAGCATCGGCCCCAAATTCCTTGAGTCCATTTTGAGCTTTGTAAGCACTATGGGGTCCCCTCAGATGTCACTGTTAGAGGGCCCGTTAGTTTCCTCAGCTATTCTTTCCACTGCTGTGTACTCTGGTGGTTCTTTGTTAAAAAAAATTAAATACTTTAATATTTTAATACTGTATTTTATTGAAAAGTAAATAAAAACAACTAAATACTTATTTAGGTAAATAGAATTTTAGAAATTTTAAAGTAATAGTTTGATAGTAATAATAAAAATATGCTGAAATGTACAGATCCTCAGGCCATTCAAGATGTAGATGAGTTTGTTTTATCATCAGAACAGATCTAGAGAAATTTAGCATTACATCACTTGCTCACCAATAGATCCTCTGCAGTGAATGGGTGCCATCAGAAAAGAAGTCCAAACAGCTGATAAAACATCACAATTATCCGCAGTTAATCAGTGTGACTCCAGTCAATCAATTAACATCTTGTAAAACAAAAACCTGTGTATTTATAATAAACAAATTCATCAAGATGTTTTTAAATTTGAATGGCTGCTTCCAGCTAAAATACAAGTCCTCTATCCATAATATTGCTTTCTCCAGAAAAATGCACAGATCAAGCACTGTTTACAAATGAAAACAAATATGTTCAGAACACTGGAAGAGTTTTACTGTGGATTATGGACTTTTGGCCAGAAGCATAACCATTTAAAGTTAAAAGGCCTTTTTGATGGATTTGTTCTATACAAATGCATAGTTTTTCACTTTACAATACATTAACTTATGGATTGGAGTCGTGTTGATTACTTGTGGATTATTGTGATGGTTTTATCAGCTGTTTGGACTCTAATTCTGACGGCACCCATTCAATGCAGAGGATCCAACAGTGAGCAAGTGATGTACTGCTAAATTTCTCCATATCTTTTCTGATGAAGAAAAAACTCCTCTACATCTTGGATTTCCTGAGGGCAAGTACATTTTCAGCATTTCATAACAGTTTATAGAGTTCATGTACCTATTTGGGATGGTCTCAGCCTCTGATAGCATCTGAACAGGACTATGAAGATAAGCGCCTCGATTATCTGGAACACAATGTAGATGACAGGGAAGAAATACAGCTGACCAATTAACTCAGCAGAAAAGGCCAACTTCAGGATTGTGGTACACAGCTGGATGTTCTGACAGCCCACTTCCATAGAAACAGTCCGTCTGCAACTGAGGACCAAAGGACACAAGTAAACATGATTCTAATGAAAACTGCACTGTGACTGAACAATAAATCAATTTAGCTGATTATCTTGAGAATGGATTTGCATCTTGGCCAGATACATTACAATTCTATACGGTGGACATACATACGGTTCATTCATGCAGAACAGAGAGGACAGGATATATCCACATATGAATCCAGTCAGTGGCATCAGTGCAGCTGTGGCTATAAGTTGAGGAGATAGCACTGTGAAAATATTTCCTCCATCAGCTATACCAGCAAGAACACCAATGACAACACATGAGATCATCAGGAGCGCCAACCCAACCTACAAGCCAATAGGAAAATAAATGCAGAACATGCTTATAATTGCTGATGGCATGTAGTCAGGATTTATACTTTACAATACGGCAGTCGAGCAGAGTGTTGATACAATAGTGTGTTAACGACAGGGCAGAATTACCATAATTACCAGATGACAAGTTGGAGCTCTCATAACATTCCCACTTTACAAATTGTGATTATGAGTTCTGTGAGAGCATACATTTTTAAGTCGGAATCTTGTAATTACGGTAATTCTGTGTGAACCTGTGTTTTCGAGTTTCAGGTCTGTTTGTGGTGGGGGATTTTTTTCACTCACTCTTTCTGTACTTTACACAGATCCACCAGTAGGTGGCTACAAAAGATTAATTAAAAATTAATTCAGGAACGAAACTTTATGAATGTGTAATTGAATCATTTACTCAACTGATTCTTCAAAGACACTGATTCATTCAGGAACTGAATCGCAAGTTCCGTCGTTACCAATAGAGCTCAATGGAACTTGCGACATAGCTAACAATGCTTTTGGGAAAGTCAGAGTCACACAACGGTTTAGTTTCGGCTTTGTTTAAAAACTTTGTTTAAAAATACAAACAAACAGAGTAACCTGAATTGTCTAATTACATGTAAATTAGTTACTGCTACTGTTCCGCTGCTCGGCAGATTTCGCAACAGGTTCAGTTTGGTCACGCGGATTTGCCCTGTTAACGAACTGAAAGCTATTTGGTTTGAAAGTGACTTCTGTGTAAGCTGTGATTCATACATCACTACACTATGATGGGTACGTGGTTACATTAAGAGGGTTTTGCAGATCTATTGTCAGTAGAGTGGCGTTGTATGATGGACAGCTCACATAGAACTCATTTTCTAAAGATTTATTTTTGCCGTTTTTTGCTTTTATTAGGATAAGACAGTATGTAGACAGGAAGTGAAGTGCAACGCAACAGCACTATATGTATATCTATATCTATATGACACTATATGTATATATCAAGACTACTGACGTAACAACAGAACTCATTTTCAAATCAAGCAGCTTTCTGTTAACTAGAACACGAGCGAACTTTGCATGGGGAACTTGTTTACCCTCAAACTAAACTCTCGATTCCACGGAAATGACTGGATTTGCCTGCGAAATTTCACAGAGCAATCGTGCATGAGACCTCACATTTACTCGGTTCTAAAGTCATGTTTATTGTACTGTTGAATAAAAGCAATATCACACTCTATACATGAATAAATACACACCTGGGTGATGATCTTAGAATACTGGGGCACTCGGTAGTTGATCAGGATCCCAATACCGCAGGGCACCAGGATCATAATCAGGGCAATAGTGATGCTAGAGAAAGGAACGGATTGTGCCAGGCTTGAGAAACCCTGGCTGTACAGGTAGAGCAGGAGGGGCATCGTACCCAATCCCAGTGCCGTGGAACAAGCAGTCATCACAATACTGAGAAAAAAAATTGATACAATTAAAAATAAGATGATACTTTGTGCACCATTTTGTCACTGGTGCCCTATGTTCAAGAAATGGCAATACAACACTGGACAAATTCGGATATTTAAGTCATGTAACAATGTATTAATACAGGGCCTATATTATATTAATGAACACAAGTACTCAAATTACTGTAGCGATTCATTGTTCATGTTCGAACAAAGATATTAGAATGATTTGGACTTTCCAGTAATATTCAGAGAGAGACCATTTATGACAAACTGATTCACTAGAATAAATCAGACTGTCATCAGTGTTATTAAAGTTGTCATTATTACCATTTCACACCATTATTACATATGTATTATTCATAGATTATATTCCCTATTATATTTCTTTTCTTTTCTCAAAAAGAATTGAATGCGTGTCAACTACAGTGAATAATGAAATTAACAGCAATTATTACATTTTTTGAAAGTAAAAAAAAAATACTCTATAGTTTTAACAAATCAAACCTAAATTCTAAACACCACAAGGGAACTCGATATAGGGTATGCAAACATCTTATGCAAACATCTGGGCTAAAAAACACCTCTTATGCTGATCTTCAGTGATCTGTTATTGCCTCAGTAGCTATGTAAATGATTTAAAGGAAATCCATAGATTGCTAAAAGTTCTTGCATTGTTTGCAACAAATAATCTTAGTGAGATGAAGCTCATAATTTTTTCCATTAGTCTACTAATGAACAATATTTATTGTCTCAAGAATTACCTGAGGTTCATGTCTCCTTGGAGGGCCAGAGCAAATATGTTGGAGAGGTTTCCTCCCGGACAGCATCCACAAATTAACACAGATATGCTCTCCATAGGACCCAAGTGAAACAGCTTTGCAAAGCAGAAGGCTGTGAAGGGCATTATACCGTATTGAGCTCCAACTGCAATCGCCACCCCTTTGGGTTTGATCAGATAATTTTTGATCTTTGAGATTTCCATTGTGCATCCAAGAGACACCATGGTGATAAAAAGAATAACAATTAACGCCAAGCGGATAACACTGTCCGCTTTCTCATTGAATGCAGAGTCTTTTGAGGTGGTGGTGTTTACATCCCTTTCAAAGCTTGAAAAGTTGGATTCGGTGGTTAGATTAACAGTGACCACCATTTTTGAAGATGGGGATGTATTTTAAATGTTTTCATAAACTGTGAGATAGAAGTGAGAGAAGTGACAAAAATGTTAATGTAGTCCAATACACAATAACAACAAATGGTTAAGTTTTGCAAAGTTGTTCAAACTAAGTTTGTTTCTGTAGAAAGATAAATCTCAAGCCTACCTTTGATTCATGCAGCTCTTCAGTGACTGTGTGGGATCTTCTCGGAAAGCCAGAGTGAGCCAGTAAGAGAAAAAATAGTGGTTTCCTATCTGCTCTCTAATCTGGTGCAGGTTTTTTTTTTTTTTTCAACTCGGTCGTTAACCCTTTAAGGACTGAGCTATTTACAATATTTTTAATCACATTTACATTCAATATGTAGTCATTTATGTAGTCATTTCTGAATATTGACAGTTTTACACACCTCAAAACATAACAGTTATGACCAAACATGCATATATAGAATTTTGTTTCAGATTTTCCTCACACAGCTGTTACAAACAAAACTGAAGATAATTGAAAATTTTCTCATTTGCAACTTTTTATCACAAATATGCTTTTTGCCAAATTTCATACATCAGCTCTCTTATATTTGTTATATGCTAAGAAATTAGTTAAATAATTTTCACAAATTTGAAATCTGAGTAATCTGTATATATTTTCTTAAGTATCACAACCACTGGTATAATTCTAGCAACATGTTATGCAGATTGATGATTTCCTTGATAAGTCGCAAAATAGAAATGTACAAGTTATATAGTGTTCTTTGCCAAGTTTCAAAATTGAAATTTTTGCAAGGCTGTGATTCTTGTGTTCTTTGCAACTCCACTATCTATAACCACATCCTACATAACGCAGCACTCACACAAGATGCCAGTGGAAGACTCTTGGTTTCACAAATACATTAACATGGTAGAACCACATAATCTAAAAAAACAAATACTGTACTTCTAATAATTCCAGATATCTAACAACTAAACAACTCATGTTTTGATGTACGTTTGCTCTTTCTGGGCAAAAGGTTAGTAGCTAGCTCGATCTCAGCATGATCTCAGTGTTGCTACACTAAAAACAACCCAATTTGGGTTATTTAACCCAAGGGCTGGGTAAATAGGACAGGACACGTTGTGTTAATTTTACCCAACAGTAAATTTTCGTAATTTTTTGTGGGTTTTATTTCACCTAGTAACACTTTTGGTGTTCCCGGTCAAAAATGACTGGACTCCAAACAACTGCTTATAAATCTGTCATTATGCTATATTATCACTAAATATTGGATTCATTCTTTTTGTCAACTTCTTTTCTTTCATTTAGGACTGGTTTTGTGTTTCTATGTGCATCTGATTAATCGTAAGCCTCATTTATCTAAGAGTAGGTACCTCGTTTGTTGAGTGAAAAAATAATTTTTTATGAATAATTTTCACAATATTAAACAAAAAATTATAAAAAAAAAAATTGCACTTTTTCTCACACTAGTGTGCTTTAATGTTTAATCAGGAAGTTTGCTTTTAAATGCTTTTCACTCAAAAAATGAGGTGCCTACTTTCAGATAAATGAGGCTTACGATTAATCAGATGCACATAGAAACACAAAACCAGTCCTAAATGAAAGAAAACAAGTTGACAAAAAGACTGAATCCAATATTTAGTGATAATATAGCATAATGACAGATTTATAAGCAGTTGTTTGTTCATTTTTGACCGGGAACACCACAAGTGTGACACTGCAGTTGTTATTCTTTGTTACTTTATTATGTATATGTACTTATTTCCGTATAGCGGCTAATGAACAGGACGTCTCGCCCATAGGCTTACTTCCTTGTTAAAGAATAAGGTGCATACATTACAGTGATTTATAGGTAAATCAAGGAAAGAAGAGGTTATCTACAACAGAATAAGATTAGGGCATTCCAAATATTAGAAGTAAAAATTAAACATTTAGAAGTAATTCATGAGTCTCTGTTATCCTGTTTCCATACTCCATGTTTATATTTTGTATATTTCTGAATAAAATCATTTATTTTATGCAAAGCATCAGGCGTTTCCACCACGCGAAAAGACCGATGAGACATTCATTAAAGGGGTCATGAACTTTTTTTTTTTTTTTTTGTACAGTTCTCTAAGGTTCACTTATAATGTTCTCAAGCTATTTTCTGTCGTGTTTTTAACCCCCTCATCAGAACGCTCTGTTTGAACAGGTGTGGGGGATTGTAGACTCAGAAGTAAACGCCCACTGCTGTGATTAGCTAATAGTTGTGTATGTTAACAGTGTGCATTCCTAATAGATGGACGCTGCTGTGATTTAGGTCAAAAACGCATAAATAACTCAATACATTTCAAAGCAATAGTGACCACGTAATAAAAACAGTTACTCACGCTTGTGTTGCTACATTACTGTCGTATCCAATATAGGCCTAGTCGCACGTGCCTTGTTTGTAAAGTAATTGTAATTCTCAGTTCATGACCCCTTTAAGGTGACTCACGCCGCTCTCTTCTATGTTGCTTTGCATTAAATTGAACGACTTACAGCACAGTAACGATTTTACAGAATAAATAAAATATACACAAACCTGTATTTTACTGAAGAAATGCATCATTTCGATGGCGCTTAGAACTGCTCTTTACACAAGAGAATGCAAATAGGCCGCGATAAACATCTCAACCGCTAGGTTACATCTGATCTGAGCCATTTGAGCAACAAAAACTACCCAAACAATGACCCAAAAGGCTCAACCCAGCATTTGGGTTGAAAAAATAACCCAGGATTTTTAAAAGTGTAGCAGTTTCTCTACTATTTGAGCTTGGAATTATTAGAGCCACGAGTGATTTGAATTTTGAACACGTGCATTATGCAAGACAAATAAAAAGTTGTTACATTTTATTTCCTATCAGTAATAAAAATATTCTCTTCTACTGCATTCTATTCAACAATGAATCAAGAGCATTATAATATTATCAATAACAGTGCTACTAATGAATCAAAATCAGTTAGATATTTTAATGCATTTTTATGTATTCTATTATATTTAACAGTAATGAAGCAAGATCAGTTAGATATTTTAATGCATTTTTATGTATTCTATTATATTTAACAGTAATGAAGCAAGATCAGTTAGATATTTTAATGCATTTTTATGTATTCTATTATATTTAACAGTAATGAAGCAAGATCAGTTAGATATTTTAATGCATTTTTACACTATATTATTTTAAATAACACTATTACCAACAAATGTGGATTAGTCAATTTTTTTTTTTCAAACAACTGAACATCATGCTCTCATAAAGTATAATTATACTGCCATCTAGTGTTAAATACTAAATACACTATAAACATTAGGCTATGTGTTTGAAACAGGAAAATTACCTGAAAAGTGCCGCTTTACTTTATGGTATAACAAAATTAAATGACAAACATTATGTTACAAACTGTCATTTTTTAAAATACTTGCAAGCTTTTATCTAACATAATGGTACATCATGCAGTGTTATGACAATAAACATATTTTTGTACTTGATTGATATGTATGCATTTATATACATTGGCATTGCATTTCTCAGAAAGGGAACAGGGTGGTAGATTTTAATCCTGCAGTGTTATGACAATAAACATATTTTTATACTTGATTGATATAACGTATGAATTTATATACATACTCTGGTATTGCATTTCTCAGAAAGGGAACAGGGTGGTAGATTTTAATCCTGCAGTGTTATGACAATAAACATATTTTTGTACTTGATTGATATAACCTATGAATTTATATACATACACTGGTATTGCATTTCTCAGAAAGGGAACAGGGTGGTAGATTTTAATCCTGCAGTGAAGCAGAGCCCCCCTGAGGAGGTATGGGGGAAGGGTGCTGGTGGGTCAAGCAGATTGTCTGAGCTCCTATAGTTGCGAGCTGCCACATAGACAAAGCTGCTTTTTAGGGCGGTTACCCTTCATACTGGCTTCAGTCTCCTGTAGTCTGTTTCCTTGTCCACAGTCACTACTAGTGTTTAGAAAACAGACAGTTAGGAGGGCAAAAATGGATCATTACCAATGGAGGGAGCATCATGAGAATGACTGAAAGGGGTTTTGCCCTTAGAACTGCAATGCATTCCCAGTATTGACACCCCATGTACAACCTTTGACCACAATATGGCTTCTAAAATGTGCATGGCTTATATGAAGAATTTTAAAAGGGAATAATTTAGTGCATCATGATGAGTAAACAAGAAGTTCGTTTATAATGGATTTTAATCACAATTACAGCAGAAAATTGGGTTATTCATTTGGACTATCTTATTTATATAGGGTCCTTTTTGTTCTGGCATAGGGTGTGTCAGAGTAAAGATAGGCTAGTGAGAAAGGGTGAGTGACAGTATTTGTGTGTTTGCATGAGTCCCCCTATTTGGTATTCTGACCTTGAGGGGGAGTGAACACAACTATGTGCTAGTTTTTACCCTTTTACTGATCCAGCAGCTCATATAATCCACTGTTTAAGCTCCTTATCTGTAGCACTATTTTGAGGAGAGAGGGGAAAAAATGTCTTGCTTTTAGGAAGTCTGACAGTTCAGCTTTATTGACTGTTGATTTATAGCCTGTGTACAGAATTTAATTTTAAATCATATCTCTAAAAGATATATAAAAGTTATGTGGGCTCATGAAATACCAGAATATGCCATTTGATAATAGTCAGCTGTATTTTAACTATGTATGTGATGATTATAAGATATGTGGTCTGTTTGGTCATTAAACTAATTTTTTTATTGTCAACAAATGCATTTTTATAGTAGCTTATGACTATGAACAACATTATTTAGATAATTTCAGTAAAAAAAAAAAACTTTCAATTTTAAATTAAATGTCACAGTCATAACAGCGAAAAAAAATGTTGTTACTTTCAGAGATTTTGTAAATTATCAGAGTATTTTTCATTGACTTCATGTAGTTGATTTTTTTTTAATCTGTGAATTTATTTTCTAAACTTCATGATTAGTTAAAAATATATATATGACAAATCATGTTTTTACAACTTGCTTTGTTTGAGAAGCCTATCTTCAATATATTAATAAGAAATAAAAATGTAGCTACTATTTCAGAAGGGTAACTAAATAAGTATATTTAGATGTTGTTTTGTTGTTTTAAACTATAACCTCTATTCATCTATCGCGTAATATTACTCACAAATATTTGTAGTATTAGTAATCACCATATTAGTCACAAACAGCGCTGAGCACTTTCCACGTGTCTTGCTTGTAGCACGACAAAAAAAATAAACTACAATTACCATGAAGCATTCTCATTAAAAGAGCTTTCCTTCAAAGCGTAATCGAGACGCAACTCCGAAATGCAGACTGGGTGTTGTAGTTTTATATAATAGATTCGACGTTACATCGACCGACAACGTAGTTCTAAAAAACAACACATCCCATAATGCCTTGCGCCGCAATCACAGGCGTGACACGCAACGGTAAATGTCCGTGTGTAGGCGAGTCACGTGTAGAGAATCCGTTGATCTGTCCTGTTTGTTCATTTGATTTGGGCCCCATTTCATGTTGTTTTCAAAACAACATTTCGTGTAGATTTATCTATCTTCGCCGAAGAATGAGCGACAACGATGATATCGAGGTCGATAGTGATGTGAGTATAATTATTTGTGTTTGTACTCTGCATGTTTGAGAATGAAACCTCTTGTATTTTCGATACTTGAGCCTCAATACGAGGCTAGCCTGTTAGCTAGTTAGCCATCCTAGCGTTTGAAATCATTTTCCAGCCAGTTTAATGAGAATATCAAGCCAGATGAGCAATAACACACGGGGGTCGAGTTTATACTTGTCTCCATATATTTACATTTGCGATTCTGTGTAGTAAAACAGTGCATTGCATCCATCAATAGCCAGTTAAGTATCTCTCTTACAGCTGTAGCTACAATTGTACTTTTCTGTTCTGTTTTCTTACAGGAAGAATCACCGAGATTTCACTGTGTGGTGCGTAATAAGCGGAGCAATTAATCCAGTTTAGCCTTTAATGCCGAAAATTTCTTCTCTTTTTGAGATTAGCTACCATTTATTTCCGGGTAGGTACTGAACGGCCGTAACTAATTTGCATGGGTGGACGACAAAACAAGATAGAATCAAGCCTAAAAGGGGGTAGATGTGGTGGACTGAATGAGCACACGGTCTGCTTGTTTTGAGTCGGTTCAGGAGCTCAGTGCTCGACAGCAGGGCACTTGCTGCAGGAGGGACGCATCTTCGCCGCGAGCGCGCGACGCTAGAACGGGGAACGGATTCTAGCGTGTCGCGACGCTAGCAGTGGATATTGGGTATTAGTTGGAAGAGATTAATACAACGGGAGGGTTTCTCTTGTAATATATGCATTTCAGCCCAATGAGATCTTGTTATTGTTAGATTAGACTGTGTGTGAATAAATAAGCAACGTTAATTTTAATCCTCACGCTATGGAACATCCCCCTTTTCAGTTTTCAAAGTCATTTTTGCTATTGCATTAATACATAGACAAAACAGTGATAGAAAAGAGGAAAAATATAATAAAATTAAAAAGACACGTGTATACACACGTTTTATGTCTATATGTATAAGTGTGTGTATATATATATATATATATATATATATATATACACATACACACACACACACACACACACATATCTATTTATATAGAAAATGAAACTTAAATTTGCATGTATGAACTATTTAGGATCTTTGTTTTAACATAAATATTAAAGGTATTTTTATCCCCAAAATAAATTCTATCATTTATTTACCATCATGTTGTTCCAAATCAGTTTTTTTTTCCCTGTGAAATGCAGAATGAGAAGATGCAGTGAAGGTGAAGGTCTGTTAGTCCCTAATATTCTGTGTTAAATATTCTATGTTGTGTATTAAAGTCATACTGATTTGGAACAACATGAAGGTGGTGTTGATGATGATGCAGTTTTAATTTTTATTAAACTACCACTTTAACTGTAAAATTTCCAGTCTGGGCAGTGAGGTTTTTAGGCAGTTGATTTCTCAAGCTTTCACACCTTACATTACTCATGCATTTGTGATAGTCCTTTTATTAAATTAATGCTTTTGTTTTTAACATTACACATCACGATAACCCAGAGGCCTGAACAAGTGTGTGAACCTGCTGCTTAACAAACAAGCATCTTTAAAGAGAAATATGTAGTGTAGGAATGCAGTGGTGGCATAGAGTAGCTTATCCCCTAAATCAGTTTGAAACTACATTGCTGAGTGTTTCATTTAAATGATGTGACCAAGTTAAAACTTAAATGTCTCTCAGAAACTCTATGAAATAATAAAATGGATTAAAATGTAAATTTAGCCATTTTCAAAAGCTAAATAAAGACTGACCATCTCCTTAGATCAGTTAATGTCACTCTGAAATCGATGCTGTATAGCTTTCCCTGCATTTGGAAACTCCTTGGGATTTTGTGGAGATGGGAACACAGTCTGTTAACTAACCTGAATGATTTCAGTATATATTTTAAAGGTTTAAAATGTAAACTCATAGCTTATTTGTACCCATTTTCTGCACAAAGGCTTTCCAAGTACCATATGTAGCCCTAACCTGTTTGCTCAGCTTGTACTTGGGCTGCTCTGTTTAACTAGAAAATGGGCTAGTAGACCTCTTCACACCCTAGATTAAAACTGAGACTAGATCATTGACTTTAACAGTACAATAGCGTAATTTGCATTGCCTTTTTTTGATTTCCCAAGCTGTGAACATGTTTTGATGTTAAAGGGATAAACATCTGTCGTCATTTACTCACATTCATGATGTTCCAAACCTGTACAACCTGTAAGATATTTCAAAGAATTTTTCAGCTGTTTTTGACCATATGATGGAAGTGAATGCAGTCCAAATTAACTTTGGACCTCATTGACTTTCACTGAATCCATAAAAAAGGTTTTGTGTTCCACAGTAGAAACTCATACAGATTTGGAATGATACAAGGGTGAGTAAATGATGACAAAAGCTTTATTTTTGAGTCAGCTATCACTTGAAGTAGTGACTGGTCAGTGTGAAAGGTGTATCGATTGGGTTAATAGCGAGATGTTTAAAATAGCACTCATCACAAATCAGGCTTGTTTTTACTAGCCTTGAATTTTCATTGGGTAGACTGGAGACACAAGGTCTGCAATGTCCCCAAAGTCCTGTTTATCTCCCCCTTCTTTTTGTGGTGGGAGGAAATAGTTTTTTTTTTTATCAGGATGTTGAGATCATAAGACAACAGGAGGAGTGCATGTTGTAGACTATATTCCGAGAAAGCTTTCCTCAGCAATAGTACTTGTCATTTTGCTTTCTTCTATGAAATTCATAGCCCTTCATACCTTTAATTTCATGGAGACATTGTGCTTTTCATGATAGAATTGTGGAGAAACCACATGCATAGTTTTCACTATACTCGAGTGCATGAATAGCCCTTGACATGTTGAGCACTTGGCCACCTCATGTGCATGTAACTTAATCCTGACATTGGCAGTGTACCGTGTAACCTTTCAGACATTAGACAGACAGCCTGGATCTGCCAGTAACACTAAGGCCACACCTCACTCTTCCAGGTGGCGCATAGACACTGGAATGTCTTTGTGCTGCCCGGTGGCGCTTCAGCATTCGGATAACTGCTTTTGTTTTGCTTCTTTTTCCACGGAATGCAAAAGAGGCACTTGTTAATGAGTCATTGGATTTGAAACAGGTTTTACAGCTGTGCTTTTATGTAATAAGTGTCTTGGCCAAGCACAGTGACATTGGACTCCGGTGGCCATGTTGTTTTCTCAGAGCAACAGTCTCAGGGTACTAAAATGAGACCCAACGGAGAGACTTTTTTGAGGGATATTACAATTGCAGTCTTTGTCCTATAAAAGCAGATAATTTAATATTAAAATAATTAAAGGGAATCCTAAACAAATAGCTAAGGATGTTCTGGCAAACATAGTCCACAATAATTGTCATGATCACTTAAAGACAAAACAATAGAATCCAGTTTTTAATGGTCTGTATTACTACATGGTTTGTTAGTCAAACTATAAATGTTTCCTAATAAGCCAATGGCACCATGACCAGTGAAGAGGCTGAAGCCGCTGTGATTCTCTCATTGCAGGCAGACAAACGGGCACATCACAATGCGCTGGAGCGCAAACGTAGGGACCACATCAAAGACAGCTTTCACAGCCTTCGGGATTCCGTTCCCGCCTTGCAAGGGGAAAAGGTTGGTGAATGTCACTGGTAAAACCACGAGGAGCATAAGTAGGCATAAAGGAAGTTTGTTTCATGTGCTTTTTGTTAATGAAATGTCTGTTGTTACACTGAATGTTTGTTGAATGCGATGACTTTAAATGTTAGCATGAGATGATTAGCATGGGATTTCCATGTTGAGGTGTGAATGAAAAGTGTTATGAGAATTGGGAGCAGAGTAGGTCCAGACTGATTGATGTGATCCCAGTACAGGCGTGGTGCCAGGAAGCCATTACAAGGGGAAATGCGGTTTCTCCTTCCTCTTGTGTTTGATATCGGAAATAGAAGTTTCAAGAATGTAGTAGAAAGAATTTTTGACCTTTATGATCGAGCTGTATTTCTAATCAAATGACTAGGGATGCACAATATACTGGTACCATATTGGTTATTGACTGATATAATCTTTAAAAGCATGACTAATAATTTAACAGTGCTGTTAAATGTAATCTTTAAAAAATCTTAGTATGAATATCTATTTGTATACTGTAGATTATAATGTTGTGATGCCAACTTTTTTATTGAATGTTTTTAAGTGTTTCAGTTTTCATTTTATAGACAAATATTGTAGAGTTCTCAGCCATTTTTATTGGTCATAACATGAACATTTTTTGGCTTATCAGTGTCGGCTAGAATTTTCCAAATGTGTAGCTATTAAAATAGGAGATTTTTTTAAATGGGTAGTTCACCCGAAAATGAAAATTCTGTCATTAATTACTCACCCTCATGTTGTTCCAAACCTGTAAGACCTTCGTTCATTTCGGAACACAAATTAAGATATTTTTGATGAAATCCGAGAGCTTTCTGACCCTCTATAGACAGCAAGACCTACCACGTTCAAAGGCCCAGAAACGTAGTAAGGACATCGTTAAAATAGTCCATGTGACATCAGTGGTTCAACCATAATGTTATGAAGCTACAAGAATACTTTTTTGATGATGTCCTTGCTATCTTTCTGGGCCTTGAACGTGGTAGTTATTTTGCTGTGTATCCAGGGTCAGGAAGCTCTCGGATTTCATCAAAAATATCTTAATTTGTGTTCTGAAATGAACGAAGGTCTTACGGGTTTGGAACAACATGAGGGTGAGTAATTAATGACAGAATTTTCATTTTTTTGGGTGAACTATCCCTTTAAGATTTTTGTGTATTTTCATTGGGGGTTGTTTGGATTGGTTTGGGTTCATATGTGTGCAACATAACTGCATTCCTTGCGTCAAATTCTAGTTTTTCATTTGTTGCTGACAGCAATCTATCAAACAGGCATCCCGAGCTCAAATCCTAGACAAAGCCACAGAGTACATCCAGTACATGCGACGGAAAAACCACACACACCAGCAGGACATCGACGACCTGAAGAGGCAGAACGCTCTGCTGGAGCAACAAGGTGGGTTTTGCTGCCAGTAGGTTTCAATGCAGAAGTCTAATTTGGCTGTTGTAGTTCCACTGTGCCTCATACAATATATGATTTCAGGCAAAAAATGAAGAATGTGTCATTTTCTCTTTTTAATTTCCAGTACGGGCACTGGAGAAAGTCAAGGGGACCACGCAGCTGCAGGCCAACTACTCCTCTTCAGACAGCAGCCTGTACACCAACCCCAAGGGCAGTGCTGTATCAGCCTTCGACGGTGGTTCCGACTCGAGCTCGGAGTCTGACTCGGAGGAACAGCGTTCCCGGAAGAAGCACCGCGGGGATGACAGCTAAACAACGGATCCTCGGCCTGCTCAACAAAGTTCTCTGAGGGGAGGGAGAGTCACAGCAATGGCCTGTTTCTTGTTGTATTTTGTGTACCTCAATCGCCCCAAACCACCTTGATCAATCTCTTTCAACCCTCGATTCCACCTCTGAAGAAACCTCCGCCAGGTTTACGAGAGAGAGGGACGCCTGTTACGGGAAGAACAGTCACGGAAAACACGGCTTGTTTTTACTCTCCCTCCCTCTCCGACTCGGTTCGTCCATCTTGCGTCCTGCCACACGCAACAACAAACGATGATTTAAACCCAAAATGAGGCAGCTTTGCAACTTAAGGACTTGATGCTTTTTGTTTTTTGTACCCTTGTCTGCAATCCCTCCAGGTTGAATCCAAAGGGGTGAATGAGGCGTACAGCTCCTAGCACTGCTAAAATATACTTTTTTTGTTGATTATCTTAAAGCCTGCTTAGAACTTACCCTTAGCTGAATTGTCCCGAGTGGTTTGCCTTTCTAAATATTTGTTACTTTTCCATAAAGGAATGTTTTTGAAGCATCTATCAATGTACCCCTTGTTAGACCTATGGGATGAGTGACACGTTTTGACATGTTATCGATAAAATTCCTTATTTAAAAAACAAAAAAAACAAAAAAAATGCTTTATGGGAAGGCTGCTGAGCTTGTGTTGTATTTGTTGTTTTAGCCTGATGTAGTAAAGTTTACAGGTTGGGGAAAAAAGAGATTGTTTCTTTTAAAACAAGGGGGTTAAAAAATAAGTGATAAAACATATATTTTGCATCTGTCATCTGAGCCTCCCAAACATGTATTTTATGTATTTCACTCCATATTGGGAATATAAATGTTCCAAATGATGTTCCCCCCCCCACAAAGCTAGTCATTAATGAAAGAGTAGATTCATGTCGTGACTTAAAGGTAAATGTTCTAAATGTTCATCGGAAATTTGACCGCTGCACACCGCAAGAGTTGATTTTGAGTGTCTAGGAGACGTGTGTGTGTGTGTGTGTGAGAGAGTGAGGGAGTGTGTGTGTGTGTGTGTGTGCGCGCGCGTGTGTGTATCTTTTACCATATTTTCCACTTAGTACATTAGTAAACTGAGTAGGTCTTTCTTTGTCTGATTCCATTCCATGGAAATTACAGGTATGTTGTACATACTGCCAACAGTTGTCTTGCAAGTTGAGGCCTACCTTTACAATGAGAATATAAATAAAACTATTTTATCCTTTACATATGCTGCATGGTTCCTTTGGTTCTCAATCTTTTTGACTCCAAGGTCCCAATTATCCACAACAAAATTTGAAGTCTGTATAACTTCTAGATGTTTATTTATTGCCTAAGGATTAAGGACAAGGATTTTTAAAACCGTTTATTTGCAATTTCTACCAGATTAAAATAAATTAATTATATATTACTATAATGCAATCTACATGGGCATTTTTATACATGACCTTTTCAGGTATAAAAATTACACTTTTAAAATTATGTTTCCAAACAGTGGGAACCCTGGCTCTTCAAATAAATAAAAAGTAGGTGTTGAGGGGGTGAATTAAAAAATATATTTTAGCTTATTTTAAATCAATTTAATTCATCACAAAGACCCCTAGTTTGCCCTGGCCCCCTAATTGCAGGGGAAAAAAACTGGTTGCAGTTTTATACTGCACAAATATTTTATGAAACTGGTCTTTAAGTCATTAGTCATAGCTGTAGTTGTTTTTACTTGATCATTTACTCAATCATTTGTTTCCAACCTGTATGACTTTGCTAGATTTTTAAAAATGTTAAGCTTAGATGCTAAACTCAAAAACTTGACAAAAAAGCACCAAAAAATTGGTATATGAGTGTGCTTTAATCCAAGTCTTCTAAACCATATGTGTGCAGCTTTGTGTGAGGAACAAATAAAAATTCATTGAATTCGTTCCCCTCCACTGTAGTTCTGAAATTTCATTCATACTTCTGCATATTCATACATACACATCAGGAGATGCCCTCAAATTATTTGAATGAACTTGTATGAGGATGAATTTTATGGATTACTTTAATGCTGCTTTTTTTGTTTTGTTTGTTATGCGACAGCCTTAGACCCCATTTACTTTCATTTATAGAAAAACGCAGTGTCAACATTCTTCCAAACTACTTTTATGTTCCACCAAAGAAATAAAGTCATACAGGTTTGGATCATGAACATGAGAGTGAGTAAATAATGACAGAAATTTCATTTTTGGATGAACTGTTCCTTTAATGTACTATGATTAAATGACATTCTGTTTTGATATTTTATACCAGCATATTAAAAGCATTATGATTGAATACAGTTTAAAAGCTCATTGAACAGCACAGATAATATTTTTCAATTGCAGCCAAAGATTACAAAATGTAAACACTGTACTCATGGCTGAGTAGCTGAGAGTTTGTTGTACCCAAACTTTATCTACATATTTGGCAGTTACCGTATTCGTTTCACTCAAACAGAACTCCAAATTAGAGATGACAAAAATTAAAGTCAAATGATGGACTGCCCACAGTGAGTACAGATCATCCACAATACACCAGTGAGAAAATAAAAACAAACTTCCATCCAAGTCTTTATTTCTGTGCAAAACCTACTGCCACGTGCACTCTGGGAAACATTTACCAAAGCCCAAAATAAGTTGGTATGTACAATAAAATATCAATCAACGACTGGTGCATGAAGAACACCTTGCCTTGTCAGTCTCTACTGTTTTCCCTGGCTAAAACCCATAACCCCATGCTGAAGCTGTAGTAGATCAGGCCCTCAGAGTGTTTCCCCATCTGTAGATGCTGTACAGACCAGCAAAGGACGTTTGGCTACAGCATTTACAGAGGATGCCTCTGCGTTAGGTCAAGCTAGCTCAAACCCCCAAATGTGTTTATAATAGAAAAAGAGGAATAGTCTATGACTGCTCCATTGCACATGGTGGAGGTCCCGTCTGAACTGGAACAGGTAACCGGTGGAAATGTTCAATCGCTTGGGCGACCTTCTCTGGGCAGATGTTGTAAATTGGATGAGTTGGTGCCTGGACAGAAGAAATATGAGAACATTTAGTTACTATTAGTACATTAATCTCAATTTGGGTGGGCTCAACTGAATTTTCAGTATCTCTCACCAGTCTGTTCTCGTCCCGACCGAGGATCAGCTCGTTGTGGAGGTCTTTGTTTCCGAAATGCTGTGCTATTGAGAGTCCACTCAGACAGTAGCACGTGTGGTAGAAATCTCTAGACCTGTGGGGAACCAAAGATGAACTATTATGAAAGTTTGTTTTGGTCTGTATAGTTAGCAAAAGACAAAAAAACAAAAAAAAACCAAGATAATTGTATTCTTCAGATTTGAAAGTTCTCATTTTTATTTTAGTTTGGTCCACAAAGTTGGTCCGAACTAAAATAAAATGTCCACAAACAAAACAGATGTAACGGCCTACAAGAGGCCAATGGTTTTTCGATGACCTTTCCGGCTAGATGTTTGTGGTTTTGTTCATTACTAGAAAAGGATATTTACAAATCATTAAATCCTGTCTGCGATTCATTGAAAAGAATCAATTCAAAAGAATGATTTACTCACAAATTTGATATCACAACAGAAGGTTTTGTTCCACACAAACTCTAGATGAGCGTTATCTAGCTGATGAAATAGAAATAGAAAATGCATATTCATGATAAAAAATTACTTTTTTTTTGTAACTTAATTCCATTACAGTCTTGGAGAGTAATTTTATTTAGATTTTTACTCTATAATTTTTTTCCCATGGTTGAAAATGCATCTACAATATAAAATCTTTACTTCAATGGATTAAATATTAAGTGTAATTATATAATTATCTAAACTTCATAAATACGTTCTCCTCCAAGAAAATGCAACAAAGTTAGTATATACTTTATTTCAGTGGTTCTAAACTAGGGAGTCAGGCCCACAAGTTCTAAGGGGACCTCATAATGATATAAGATTTGTGATTTAATATAAGACAAAACATGCGTTAAAATATGCTAAAACAACTAAAAAAAAAAATCTAATGTTTAATTCACTCCCTCAACATTTTATCCTTGATAAATCTGGATATATAAGGTAGTCTAATTATAAAAGTGTGATTTTTAAATTAATTTGATTTACATTTTCTGAACATTTTTCAAGTTATGCCAAGCTTTAAGTTACTTAATTGGGTAGCAATTGTGAGTAAAAAATATTTTTAAAAATCCTTATCCAGTAAATCACAAGAAACATCACACAGGAAAGGTCATAGAGCCATCAAATATTGTTTGGGGACAATGGGGGGCCTTTGGGTCAAAAAGTTTGAGAATCTGACATTTCATTTGATACATTACTGGTCATATTATTGCAAGCTTATAGACTGTATTGTATATGTATGTATTTGTGTGTGTGCAGTGGAAGAGATGTACTCACTTGCCCGGTTTGTCCAGAAGGCCTCCACCAGGGTTCTGGCAGCAGAGGAGGATGTATTCCTGCAGGGCCTTTCTCTCAAACATCCAGCTACTCACACTCAGTGTTGAATCTCCTATACACAGTAATATTTCCATAGGTTAATCTACTAAATCTGACACTAGACCCCATGTGTTTTATAGCCGTTTAAATGAGGACAAAAAGTACATTGGAAAAAACATGCAGAAAAAATGTGCAAATTAATATATGGAAACATATGAACCTTGTAGTATTTTAATCACTTGATAAACACTAAATGTTAGTTGATTTTCTAAGATGACCACTCACCTTCTTTAAAAAGAGCCCTGTGGAGTAACGGTAATAGTCCTGCTTGCCAGAAGGAGTAACACCCATCCACCAGCTTGTTACAGCGGCCCTGAAATCCACCTTCAAAACGCATTTGTTTGCTGGTTACCCAGCGCTAATGAAGGAAAAAGAGAGAAAAGCCTCCAATTTACTGGTTTACAAGTATCAGCATAGGAAGATCATTAGTGCTGCTGCCTTATCGTTAAGACAAATCTGCCTGTGCACTGGGACTGTTAATGTCAATGTCTGCCAAAGACCCTGGAGATCTGCTGATCTAAGCATCTACAGCGTTGCAGCACACTGATGTTAATATTTCCAAGGATGTTTAGTGTCCCTGAGGAACCGGTAATGAGACGCTTCTCCTCCAACATTCAGGATACAAGCAACTGACCTTTAACGCATCTCATAAACCTCAGTTTATTCACTCTAATGGACAGGAAGAGTCAGGTTAAATAAAAGGTGGAACTGTAGCAAAGGGAAAACAAGGCAAGACAAAGGACTTACCAACAAGGCTTTGAGATCCAGCATATGTTCTTTGCCCAGTATGACCAGAGCAGCAGTACCACAGAAGGTGTAGCCGCCATGTGCCTCAAGTCCTGGAACTCCACCTAAACCGCCCTCCCAGTTCTGACAGCTGAAGGCCAAAGGAAAGCACAGCATCGCAGTATTTATCGGGTCAAAGTGTTATGTCATTCTTCTGTGTGCTGTGTCTGAGATTTAACTCATTTACAGATTTAATTCAAAAAAAAAAAAAAAAGTGAAACGCAGGGCAGTGGAATGGGAAAAAAAAAACATTTTTAAAAAGTTGAACCTTTTAACTCGAGTGCTACATTTTTAGGATGTGTCATGCGCAAAAAGATGTGATTGCAATGGTCTAATCGTGTCCGTCTAGAGCATGTTTACATGGAAAAGCAGATCAATCAAATATAAAACATGTTCTGAGTGAATGGGCCCTTAAAGTGTAATAAATAAATTAGTGCTGTAAAACAATTAATCATGATTAATCGCATCCAAAATAAAAGTTTTTGTTTACATAATATATGCGTGTGTTCTGTGTATTATCGTTATGTATATATAAGTACACACACATACAGTATATATTTACGTTTTTACATGTATATATTTATATTCATATAATTTATCTTATATATATTTATATTTACTTTTTCTTAAATATATACATGC
Source organism: Spinibarbus caldwelli (assembly GCA_039654775.1). Lineage (NCBI taxonomy): Eukaryota > Metazoa > Chordata > Actinopteri > Cypriniformes > Cyprinidae > Spinibarbus > Spinibarbus caldwelli. The sequence continues at coordinate 18,735,154 of CM077241.1, read as the reverse complement.
ATGTGTATTTATATATACATAATAAATACACACAGTACACACATATATTGTGTAAACAAAAAATTTTATTGCGGATGCGATTAATCACGATTAATCGCTTGACAGCACTAAAATAAATACTTTTTACTGATATCAAAATGTTTTTTCCCTAAAAATTCAGAATTAGTTTTTCTTTACAACCATGTTGTATGGGATTATATTAAATTTATAGGGATCATATATAATTGTATATTTTATTTTTATTTTTTAATCAAACCTCATTATTTGGTTATGTATACTTAATTTATACAATATGAATACTAAGCTAAATAGAAATATGAAAAACATAAAAGTGACAAAAGCACATAAAATTACTAAAACTTACACACACACACACACACACACACATACATATATACATATATACATATATATATATATATATATAAAAAGCTAATTCAAAACATTAACAAACTCTATAGTAGCATATAAATAATACTAAAATACAGTGCACAGCATAAATGAGCACACCCCCTCTAAAACTTAAATTCAGCAATTACTCTTTACTTAGATGATATGTTAGGGTTCTTTGGAGATGTTCCATCAAGCCTGCTTGATCAATTACCAAAGAATGTCAAAATTATTCAGCAAAATAAGATTTTCTTATCAAAGTGATAAAATGTTGTGTTGCAAAAATGAGTACACCCTCCTGAAAGTTACTAAATAAAACTTAAAAAATGTGTATAGGTTTAAGGCTATTTTTGATGAACAGGTAAGTATACTGAACCAAAACTTTTAAAGACAAGTAATTTCCTGACAATTAAAATTGTTATATAGCCCACTGAATCATACTCAGACTTAATGCTGGCAGCAGTGGAACCACTTGGGAGAGAACTGCCAGGTGACTTATTTCTTAGCATAAAAGAGGACAATGGTACAAGAGGAATACCAAATTATTGTTTTAAGTGTGAAAATATAGCAGAAGTAGCACTGACATTCAAAAACAATGGACTTGTGACAAGGCTCCTGAAATAATCAGGTCTTCACTTTAAGTTTTCATTTAGTGATGAGTGAATTTTTGCTAGAAAAAGAGCAGGAGAAATATCATGCAAGAGTCTCAGAGCTGGCAAAAGCTATGAAAATAGTGACACGTTATCTCACAGAGTATGACGCAGCCTGCAGAAGTGACATGCATGGTTGTTGCCACCACTAGAATTACCCACTGTAGCCAAAGCAAAATAAACTCATTTAACCTCTTCCAAGGCCCATATTTACAAAATAGAGACTTCTGGGAACCTCTGGTCTCAAGAGACCAAGTCAATCATTTCAGATCCAAAAGCATCCAAAATGTTCTAGAGGAGGAGTACAGTGAGAAGTGCTTGGTACCCACAGTGACGTTCAGTGGTAGTAAAGCTCTTATATAGGGATGAATGAGTGCTGAAGGTGTGAGGGAGTTGTGCTTTATCAATGCTGTCATGAATTCACACACCACTGTGTGATGTAATACAAAAACATGAGACAGAAAATGCTACCCTCCCCTCATTCCCTGCATTATTAAGCATTTTTTCAGCATGACAATGAAGATATTCATTCTCCCAAGGTGAAAATCCTTCAGTGGACATGTATTTCACTCAATCTTAACGCTCTTGATTAGCTGTGGGGGATTCTGTAGAGACGAGCTGAGCAAAACTCACCATTAAAGACCAGAGCATTTAAGGAGGTCGTCCTCCAGGAGTTAAACAGGACAGATGTGAAAATTTGTCATGAACTTGTACACTCAGTGCCAAGAAGGGTCAGAGCAGTATACTTAAAGTTCTGGAGGACATACTAAGTACTAGAATATTATACATTTGATGAATTAAATCTAGGGTGTACTCATTTCTGCAATCCTTCATTTAAACAAAATTGGCTAATTTACTAATCTTACAGAAAATATTGGCATATATTTTGTTGTTTTTATTAAGTATATGTTTAATGTATTTAAATTTTGCCATCTTTCCATGAATTATATTAGTGATCATTAAGAAAATACATCTTTTATATTCATTCAGAGGGGGTGTACTCATTTATGCTGTGCATTGTACCAATGACCCCAACATACCAGCCAACATTTCATGGTGGGGCGAATGGCATGATATGATATAGGCACAATTTGGGCACTAAATGGGTTGGTTCACAGGTTTCATGTTTCACGTTCACCCTATATTTGAATCAGCCAATTGGAATAACATATAATCTAATGGGTTTAACTCATATAGGGCCGAAATGTAACTCATGGATAATCCCATTTGGGATCCATACCTCAAGCCAATAAAATGCCTTCATTGGCTCCACTATGAAAATTTGGCTAGGATAATCTGAATGCAACTAAACTGGCATGTTTTGAAAGAGAATGTGGAAGTAGTTACCTGAGAATCCAATTGTGCGTCCCATCAAACAGGTTGTGGGTGATTATATTGGTGAGTGAAGCCACAGAAGCGGCACAATATGCACTCCTATCAGATTAGACACACAAGAGCAACCATGAGTCAACAGGCAGACAATGATCACCATCTATGCATGTTAATAACCCCAAGCTACATTATTAGAATAAGCCTGTGAGATCCAATTACTTTTCAAAGTGACTTTCTTTGTTTAGCGCTGACATGTATGGCGAACACGAAGCTTTTTTTTCTTTAGCAAGCATTAATCCGTCTGTTGGGAACAGTAAAAGGTCACTCTTGAAAAATGCTTCAGCACAGTAACATCAGAACATGGGGAATAAAGAGATGTACGGCTGGTGTAAAGATGCTTCAGGGTACGCTGGAACAAATGTGACAGAACTCACCTGACGTCCACTTCCCCACCCACATGCATCACAAAGGAGCCATCTGGCTGCTTCACAGAGTACAGGAAGTCCAGGAGCTTCTCTCTGATGGGGGAGGGGGCAAACAGAATGTGTAATATGATCAACGCAACATCTGTAGGCAAGCAGGTGATAATGCAAAGCAAACGTGAAACCTGTTGATGACTTTGTAGGCCTCCTCTGTGCCCAGGATGCAAAGGGCATTTACAGCTGCGTAGGTGGGAGCCAGGTGAGCGTGTTGACCCGGACCTCCACCGAACCCACCTGTCGGACTCTGACATCTAGCCAGGAACTGGCACACGCTGGCAGACAACAGTTAACATTGATATATTTACAACAACAGGCATATAAATGTGATAGGAACTTAAAATGTAAGCAAAAAGCCATATCCTAAAATGATTAGGAAAGCACGCTTATTTTAAAACATTATTTTCATGTTTTCATTGACAACAGATAAATGAAATTCTATATTATCTTGTCTAATTAAATTAAAAATAAATCCTTTTACATGTTGTAAATGAATGGAGGCATCACAACATTATATTGTTCAGTATATAAAATGTACATTCAGTCTGAGATTTGCTCAAGATTAATTTTAACAGTGTTATTAAATGATTAGTGTTTTTAAAAATAACTTTAAGTGAGTATTAGATGATAGTAAAGATAATCTAAATGTAAAAATATGGAAAATGAACAAGCTCAATTAAAAATGCAATACTGACAGATTTCAATAGATTAAAAAATATCTCTTATATGAAATAATGTAAATATAAGTACAACTGTAAAATATAATTCCCTAAATATATTTCAATCTCTAATTTGACTTTGCTATTAAAGTAAAATTTGCTATTAATCCTGTATAAACAGTGATAATTCTTTTGGGCTAAATTATTGCTTTCAGAAAAAGCATTACAAACACTAAAGAATACAGTAACAATCATAGCAAAAATATGACTACAAAAGACTCTTCTCATGAATTCAAGGATTCATCTATATTTTAGAATTTCGTGTTTGATAACTTTATTCAAATTCTGTATTTTTCCTCCTTGCTGAAGGCCACAGGTTGCTAAATATGACATTTATTATGAGTTTATGTGAAGATTATTGTAAGTTTACTTAAATTAGAAGTTTAAAGTTTAATAAATGTTCAAATTGATAGCTCTCAATTATACTGTAATACTGAATAGCTATAGTCAATGGAAAAAAACAATTTCCTAGAGACATCAGTAGTATCGGTATCAGTGATACTCGTCTTCAGTCATAAAAAGATGCCATTAAACAAATATTAAAAATACACGTCTTTATGAAGATTGAATGTGAAATTATTACAATATAAAACTATATTTAAGAAATGGTTAGGTAGGATTAATTGCGATCAATTTTGTGATTTTTATTTTTTTGAGTCTGTTTGGAAGTCATAACCACCCACGATGTAAAATCCTTCAACCCAGCAGCTATAAAGCAATCTAAGCATAGTCTACATGGAGAAAGAATGCATCTGCGTCATAGCTACTAATGTAATGCAATTTTGACTTTATGTGTAGTGGTCACATTAAGACCAGGATAGTAACTGGGTAAGGGGACCTAAGCACCTGTCTCACTGCCACGTGTACTCTGATAGTGAACTGCAGAGAAAAGCTGGTACTCACTCTGAGGCAACTGCTGCTGGCACAGGCTCCTCTAACAGTTCCAGACTGTGCAGGATCCAGTAGCAGAGCCAAGGCCGGCTGGCATCCAAACACTGAAGCCAGACAACATGCAGATTCAGCAGCCATTACCACCAGTCTCACACACAGAGCTGCTCTGGAACATGGTGTACTCAAACAAATGCACACAAAAACTAGAAGCATGGTGTTCTCAACCACCTACCCACCCACATACACAAGTATTGTATCACAAGGCTGTAGGTCCTTAATAGCTTTGTGTAAACCAGTTTTGTTTGTTTGTGTTATTAATGAAACTAAACAACTGTTTTTTTCATATCTAGTTAAATGGGGTTCTAAAAATTAAAAATTAACTAAAAATTAAATTACTGTCATCATTTACTCACCCTTGTGTCGCTCCATCCAAACCTCTATGACTGAATAACTTTTTAACGTCAAACCCAAAATGAGATATTTAGCACAATATCTAAGCTGCTCAACGAAAATAATGAATTGTCATGAAAATATTTTTTGGAATTTTTTTTATTACTGTAAGTTGAAAGGTTTTTTTGTATCTTATCTGTCAATACAAACAAAATAATTTGTGATTATTCTCATGGTTTTCAACCAGTGTTCATATTTTTTTTCTTTAATACTTTTCCACAGACTCCATTGTACCCTCTTTTTCGTTTTCCACCCATGAAAGTAAGTCTCACAGGTTTGGAATGACATAAGGATGAGTACATAATGACACAATTTTTAATTATGGGTGAACTATCCCTTTAAGTCAGTGTTATTATCTTTTACTAAAACTCAAACCATAAAACATTTATTACTTTAAAATAAATATTAACTGAAATAAAATAAAATAAAATTCTTTTCTCACTTGTTTGGTTTAAGTTGAAGTACTAAAATATGAAAATATGAAAATAAAATCTAACTCAAAATATTAACAACAACTATAATAGTACACTAAAACAACAGTGTTTTAATTTTTTTTTTTTTTTTAAAAACACTGTTTACCTCATATGCATCAGAGAGATGGCGTAAACCTTTCTTCAGATAATGATAGTGTTGCTCCCTCAGTAAAGCGGGCCTGAAAAAATAGAGTAGAATCAACCATTTAATCATCTTATTAAAATCTAGCTATTGCAAACTATAAATAATTTATAATTTATAATTTATCTCTCACTATTCACATAGTGGCAAATGATCAATTTCAACTTTGATCAAGATTTACAATAGCCTAGTACAAGGCAACAACTTATTTGTACAAAGTAAGTTCAACATCTGAGCTGACATCCTCCAATTATCCCCATCAAAGGAAGTAGCAGTGTTAAAATGATAGTCTGTGAGTCAGATCAGCCTACACACAGTACGCTTGACTTCAGCGCTGGCCGCAGAGGTGCTGGGGCATGTCTAATTTGAGGGTACCTCAGCTGAAAGAACAGATCATTAACCCCTGTTCTCTCTCCTCTGCTGCTCTCTACTGGGCCACAGAAAGCACAGTCATTACATTTGTGACAAACTGACCAGAGTGACATATGGCCTTCAAAAGCCAAGTTTCATTTGAATTCACGCTTTAGTTGACAAATTTGTCTTTGCAGGATAGTCTATTTGTCCTGTCATGCCTAAAATTAACTATAATTAAACGGAGTCTTTAAAAATTAATTCATTCCTGTGAAGCTGAATTTTCAGCAGCTATTACTCCAGTCTTCATTGTCACATGATCCATCAGAAATTATTTTAATATGCTGGTGCTCAAGAAACATTTCTTATTATTATCAATGTTGAAAACAGCTGTGCTGCTAAAAACTATGTAGAAACAATAATTTTTCTCAGGGTTCTTTGATGAATTGAAAGTTAAAAAGAGCAGCATTTATTTTAGATAGAAATCTTTTGTAACATTGTAAATGTCTTTGTCACTTTTGATCAATTTAATGCATCCATGCTGAATAAACATATTACTGACCCTAAACCTTTCAACAGCTGTGTATATTTCTTAATTATTTATGTAAAAATGATTTACCATTTACAACACTACAAGAACACATTGTCATTGTCATATTACAAGCAATAAACGGTAAGCATTTTGCTTACGAATGTGTTTTTCCACAGTTTTCTCACTGGAGAGTAAAATTAGAAAATTTGTAAATTTGACAACAGAGGCAAAAAGTACCATCTGGATATGCGGCAGAACAGCTGATGTGCTACTACAGCACATCTAGTCCAAATGTTTAGGATTACACAACCTTTGTCTGGCTGTCTGATTACATCAGTAAGTAAGTTCTGAAATACACAGACCTCATGCTGTGGTGAAAGAAGGTGAAAATTAGATGTTCCAGAGGCTAGGGCTGGGCAATACACAGTCATGGCCAAAAATAACGGCACCCTTGTTAAATATGATCAAAGGCGGCTCTGAAAATAAACCTGCATTATTAATCCTTTTGATCTTTTATTTAAAAAAAATTCACAAAAATCTAACCTTTCATTGGATAATAAGAATTTAAAATGGAGGAGAAATATCATGATGAAATAAATGTTTTTCTCAAATACATGTTGGACACAATTATTGGTACCCCTAGAAATTCTTATGAGTAAAATATCTCTGAAGTATATTCCCATTCATATTCACAATTTTGAGCACTCCAGGGTGATTATGAACATGAAACTATCCTGTTTCACATGTTGTCTGGCTTCAGTGTTTGAACTTCCTGTTTCACAGAAATATAAATAGGAGGGAAAACAAAGCCCAAATTCCCTTAATCATCCATCAAAATGAGAAAAACCAAAGAATATATTTCTGATGGGCAGCAAAAGATAATTGAGCTTCACAAATTAGTGAAGTGGCTTTAAGAAAAGAGCTAGAGTAGTGAAAATTCCCATTTCCACCATCAGGGCAATAATTAAGAATTTCCAATCAACATAAAATGTTACGAAACTGCCTGGAAGAGGACGTATGTCTATACCGTCTTAATGCACAGTGAGAAGGAGAGTTTGAGTGGCTGAAGACTCTCCAAGGACCACAGCTGGAGAACTGCAGAAAACAGTTGAGTCTCGGGGTCAGAAACCCTTAAAAAAAAATGGTCAAACAGCACCTACATCACCACATGTTATTTGGGAGGGTTTCAAGAAAAATTCTCCTAGCTCATCCAAAAACAAACTCCAGCATATTCAGTTATCAGACACGACTGGAACTTCAAATGGGACTGGCTTCTATGGTCCGGTGAAACTAAAAAATGAGCTTTTTAGCAGCAAGCACTCAAGATTGGTTTGGTGAACACAGGGATAAAAAGTACCCCATGTGTACAATGAAATATACTGCTGTATTTTTGATGTTGTGGGCCTATATTTCTGCTGGAGGTCCTGGAAATCTTGTTTAGACACATGGCATCATGGATTCTATCAAATACCAACAGATAAAAAAAAAAATCAATAAGTGACTGACTCTGTTAGAAATCTTATAATGGGCCATGTTTAGATCTTCCAACCGTACAATAATCCAAACACAAACCTCAAAAACAACACAAAAATGGGTCACTGAGCACAAAACCAAGCTTCTGCTATGGCCATTCCAGTCCTCTGATCTGAACCCTATAGAAAATGAGTGAGGTGAACTGAAGAGAAGAAGCACCAACATGGAGCTGGGAATCTAAAGGGTCTGGAGTGATTCTGGATGAAGGAATGGTCTCTGATATCTTGTCAGGTGTTCTCTAACCTCATCAGGCATTATAGGAGAAAATTTAGAGCTGTTCAACTGGCAAATGGAGGTTTCAAAAAGTATTAAAAATTATAAAAGGGTGCCGTTAATTGTGGCCAATATGTATTAGAGAAAAACATTTATTTCATAATGATATTTCCCCCATTTTAAATTCTTTTTATCCAATGAAAGGTTAGATTTTTGTGAATTTTTTAAATAAAAGATCAAAAGGATTAACAATGCAGATTAATTTTCACAGCCTTCTTTGATCATATTTACCAAGGGTGCCGATATTTTTGGCCATGACTGTATATCGAATATCAGAGATCTTATCATACGATAATCAATATTAAATTACAGAATATCGTGACTACCAAGTATTGTTGAATATTAAGTTTAATGCGCTAAAGACGGCACTAAATTTCACTTCTCCAGCAAACTAGCCAAGAAGTGTTTATGTGTTCTAGCAACTAGTTCCCATCTGAAAGAGTTTTAGTGCCAGTGGGAACATAGTGTCATGCCACAGAGCATCTCTCAAACCACAAACCGTTGTGTTCTTCTTTGCTAAAAACTTGTGAATCACTTACATAATTCACCCCAGTTGTAAAATGTGCAAAAAATGTACATTACACTGCTCCCAAGAAGCTGTCACAATGTACTTTTTGCACTCTTTTTACATATTATTAGATTTAAATGTGTTAATTTAATAAAAAGAAGTAGTCACTAGGTATACACTTTTAATGGTGTTTTTGCACTAAACATTTTGAATGTGCTTAGACAATAGTTGTTCTATCCAATTTGTGTGTTCTTTTTTTAACTGGGGCAGAAGAAAATCACCAAATGCACAAATATTGAGATATATATTGATTACTGTCAAAATTTGGAAAAATATTGATATCAAATTTTAGGTATATTGCCCAGCCCTCCCAAATATCACTAGTATATTATATATAGTTTCCTACATATGCTGTGATGCTGCAAAATAATACAAATGAAAAAACTGTTCTACAAAACATACATAGCAGACACAAACAAACAGAGGACAATCTAATGTTGGTTTTGCTGCCAAAGACATTTTCATGAACATAATATGTACTTGTACAGAATAACTGATTGCTGTCTAAAAGCAGCACACTGAGGGTCAATGAACTGATTTAACAATACTGTGGAGATCCCGCTTTGTGTTAATGGCCAGAGAAGGCTAAACTTTACTTACTGCGGTGAGGTGTGAATTTGCTGGTAAACACTGTACACCTCTTGAATACTGCGTTCAACTTTTCTCTAAATTTAATGATAAAACAGGAAACAAAAAAACGTGGAAGTGAATTAACCAAATAGAAAATGTGACAACAAGCCAAATGACATGCAGACAGAAAGATCGACTGTGGTCCATGCTGCTTGTGTATATGGGTGGCTAACATCACATCCTGTCATGCGAAGACACATAAAAGACACACACATACTGACTTATAGATTTATTTTGAAAATCACAGTATGACTTAATAGTGCATACTGGGATTTCAAGTGCTTGAACTTTTCTAAAATTCAGAGCTATAACAGTCCCACTTTATTTTATGAAGGAAACTGAAAATACTAGTCTTTAAACTATCAATTTACTATATGTTTTGTTTGCTAAGATTAAATAAATATCACCTTTTACGGTTACCCGTCAACCACCCATATATCAATGCAGGTCATACACTACAGTGCAACACAACATAAACCAGTGATGTATGAGCAGATTCTCCAACGTTTACAAGCGTTCACTCAGAAATGAAGAGACTGTCATTATTTACACACTTTCATGTTCTCCCTAACATCTCCTTTTTATGTTCACAACATGAGGCTGAGTAAATGATGACAGAATTTCAATTTTTGGTGAACTATCCCTTTAAATGAACCTATACTATTTACAAAAGTCTAATAAAACTAGAAGAATAAGTACTATGTGAGCTGGATTCAGTGGCATTAGTATAATTACATTCTGCACGTGCAGAACGTTTGCTGCATGATTTTCGGTAAGCCCTACTGTATCCCTCAGCGAAGTGATGAAGCACAGAAACAGAGTAAATAGACAGTTAGCTTTGCGCTAATACCAATTAGCTAACTAATACTAAGAGTTAAGCTCACCTGTTCTTTCGAGGTCACCGTTTGCACGCCGTCATCGTTGAAAAGCTCAGAGGAGTGTGATTCAAGAAAGCATCGCAGAGGAGGAGACGCCTCTTCCATGATGAGGTTTGAAAACACATGCACTGTAATAGAAAGGGAGCAGTTTTCCAGCAGAGCAAGTGTCAAGACAGCGTGGGAGGGGTTTTCTCAATGGAGTCAAGTGACTTACAGCTCAAGTACGGAAAGCCTGAAGGCACATTTGAGAAAGCGCTGATTGTGATGATGGGACGTTCTGCCAAACGGTTCTCTCAAGCAGTTCTTCGTTTCAAAGAAACGGCTGAAAAAAGATTCAGTGATTCTTTTACGTCATGACGTAATACGCATCACGTCGAACCTAACATCCTTGCGTTAATATTTCATATATCTGTGAATTTTGTGGTCAAGAAAAAGAAATATTTTTTATATTGTATTTACTCAAGATTATTTTGGAAGGATCTGGAATTGTATATTAACAAAAAATTGAGTGTATGATAGAAATTTGTATATTTGATGTGCTTTTTATACTGAAAACGAACATTTTAATTGTAAAGAACAACATGTTATACATTTGTTTATTTTATTAGGAAAATACCATATGCATAAGAAAAAGTGGGCTCAATGTAGACCAAATTTTATAAATGACTTTATATGTAAATCTCTTGGAACAAGCAAAAAACAAACAAAAAAAAAAAGCACTGAATAATGCTCTGAAAGCATTTAAATTAGCGCTGTCAAACGATTGATCGCATCCAAAATAAAAGTGTTAGTTTACATAATATATGTATGTGTGCTGTGTATTTATTATGTATATATAAATACACACACATGCATGTATATATTTCAGAAAAATATGTTATGTTTATATATTAAATATATTTATTTATAATATAAATTATATGAATATAAATATAGACATCTAAATACATGTAAATATTTTCTAAATATATTCTGCATGTGTGTGTTTTATTATATACATAATAAATATACACAGAACACACCCATACATTATGCAAACAAAAACTTTTATTTTGTATGCAATTAATTAAGCACTAATTTAAATTTATCTAATTTTCTTTTTCTCTGGCAGCTAATGTTAATTTTACATGAATATGTAATACCTCGTTCTTGTGACACTGAATTACTAAAGCATAAAAAAAACATAAAAACATCCTTGCGTGACATTGATGTATCATTTTTAAATGTATATATTTGTTTTATTCATGGCTATTTATAATTTTGTTTATTTTATTTTTCATTTTATTCATTCATTCATTTATTTTGCTAATGTATAGGTGTTTTTTTTCTTTTCTTTTCTTCTGTGTGTATGTTGATTACATGTGAATTTTGTAGATGCTCTTTAGCCTAATGTTTGTACAATATCAGTTCTGTTTCCTTAAAAAATCTTTGCGTGGCATATTAAATGTCCTAAACATTTAATAAAGCCATGCAGACACATATCACTTCATTTTTAGGTATAATGTTTTCTTAATAATGATTTTTATTTTAATTCCTGTGTCCTAGTTTTGTCCATGATTCAGTTCAAACAGTCATTTAGAACCTAAATATAATTTGTGTGTACATTAAACAACACTAAAATTCATTTACATCTTTTGAGTGAAAACATGTTTCCACGTTGTAATAAAATTGTACATATTAAAGCCAAGTCGGACGTGTTCTCGGTTCAAGTGATTCAAGAAGGATTCCATTCGATTCGTGAACAAATAGTTCAGTCCGGTTCATCGAAAAGATTCGACTCAAAAGAATGATTCAGTCACGAATCGGGAATCGCTAATTATAACAACCATCATTCCCATGTAGATTTAACGTGGTCAATTTTTTATTTTTTTTTTGGGGGTTGCAAACAGGCAAAATAAAATAAAAAACAGATCCACTATGAATTTATGACGGTATAAAAGGCTGACGTTGCAGATTTGATTTGTCTTATGCCCCAATCTTTATATTCTGACGATATTAGACTGTAAACAAAGATAAATGTGTTTTATCCACGCAGTCCTGATATATATAAAATGAATCTAGGTAAATATCAGTATTAAAATCGTGATTTTGTGTGCCCGTAATCTCCACCCATTTCCTGAGGTGTGAAGGATGTCGGTGAAACGCGCAGAGAGCGTTCTGTAGCCCACCGCACCCGCCGCCGCAGCAGCAGCGCTCCTGACCGATTTCTGCTCACATCCACTCCTGCTTCATCCACACAGTCTTTCGGGGAATCGGCACGTAAGCACGGACCGGTCGATGGAAAAAGCGAGAAGATGATACTGTGAAGAGGGTGGACATGGAAACCCGACGCTGAGTTCCTTTAATTGTCACCATAAGACACCATGGCCAAACAGTACGATGTGCTGTTTAGACTCCTGCTCCTCGGAGACTCCGGTGTCGGCAAAACCTGTTTATTATGCAGATTCACGGACAATGAATTTCATCCCTCTCACATTTCCACCATCGGTAAGAGTGTTACTTTAATGCATCCGTTCAAAGAGTTGCAGAACAAACAGCACATACCGATAAGAAAACCCATAGCAGCGCTGGGCCATTACAGTCTATGAGCCGTGAAAAGAATGGCTTGAGAATTACACCACATAGTGAGATGCATTCACTCAACCTCTTCTAGCTCTTTCTGAGATGTCTGACTGTATCTGTGTGTGAAGTCTTGAAATGTTGCATTTTTACACAACTGTCACAAACCTAGTAGTGCTTGTTTTAGATCATCCTGTTATAGATAATAAAATGCAGCAATCTAAGTGAATAATATAAAATCATAGGTTGCATGAACGGCAGTGAGGACACAGAAAGTGCAGGTGTGTGTTACTAAAAGATTGATGCATAAAAGTGTCCTGTCAGCCATTCCAGCTCACACATGCTGTTTTATGCAAGGACTACAATATTGATATGAAATGGAAATCAGGTTTAACTAAATTGCAAGTTTTGGTCTCAGCTGTGAGATTTTTATTGCAATCTCTATAAAAGGACTATTTTATCACTGTAAGCTTTTAAGAACTCCCAGCAGAGGAATCATTTTATTTTGGTTGATTGGGTGTTATGAAAAACAAAATTTGGTTCTAAAAAAAAAGGCTTTTCATAAACCTCTCATTTCGGTGTTCATATAGTGTGCGCTTGGTCTAGTGGGACATTTTCCCAGCGGGAAGACAGCCAATTTACTCGCTTGAAGAGGATGAACAGAAAGATTATTTTCCAGAAATACATCATTTTATATTTTTTTAATATGCAATATGGATAAGGACCCTTAATTATTTTTAACCACAAGCCCATTCTTAGTACGTAATTTATCAGTTTTACATATTTTGTGATGCTTATCATGTATAAAAGTAAACTAGATGCTTATTTATGTATAAAGGTCTTTTAAAAGGATGGTTTAACCAAAAATGAAAAATAAATGGTCACTGTTTACTTTGCCTTTCCAAACCTTGCTCCCATGGAAACTGTGAAAGTAGCTATCTAGCAGAATGTCTTCGCTGCTCTTTTCCATACAGTGAACATGAATGATGAACATGAATGATGAACACAACTGTCCCTATGCAATTTCATTGTAGGCAAACTAACAGCATGGACATTTTGCTAAATATCTAAGTTTGTATTCCACAGAAGGGAGAAAGTCAAATGAGTTTGTAATTATATAGGGGTGAGTAAATAATGATTATGATTTAATTGTTAATTGTTTTAAAAGATATAAGAGTGGATAAATGCTGAGAAAATTCAATTTTTGGCCAAACTATTCCTTTAATGAGGCTTTTGAGATGCTGAACCCATACCAAAAATGTTATCCCTCAATTAAATCACATGCTTCATTAGGTGTAGAGTGAATGTCAGGCTGTTATTTTGCAAAAGTTCAGGGTATGCTCTGTTGTGTAGCTCTCTCTGTTTTTCCAGGGGAGCAAATAATATCAAGTGGCTTACTCTTGAATCAGGCATTAGATTCATAACACCCTCCTATTGTTGCTGATGATGATATCCCCCCAAATCAATAAGGAATCAGAGGCACTGACTCATTCCTGCAGCCTGCTGTCTGTCCCGCTACTGTTTATTTAATATTCTGGGATGGATCTCTTTTGGTTAAGTAGTGATGTGATACGGAACGATCTTTAACTGCTGCAGATAAAAGCTTTAGTCTGACTGGTCCTGAGAGATAGCCGGTGTCTTGCTCTAAAACATGGTTCAATAAGCTCTAGTCCGCAGGGTTATGACCCATATATATTATGATACTAGGCAGTTATGGACCTTAGCGCTGTACTGAAACATTATTCACAGTGGAAGAAATATCTGTGTGGTCTGCAAGTTAATTTAAAGCATTAGCTAATGGTTCTTAGAAGTTATCTATTTGCCTCGAGGCAGTATGCTGTTATGCTAAATTATTCTTGCTATAGAAAGCAGCTGTTGATTGATTAGTTTGAGGATAACACATAAAACGATATGAGCTCCATTTCATTGCTTTCTCTAGTCAATTGTTTATGATGCTGTCAACACTAGAGAAATTGGACTTGTGTTTAAATTTGTATGTGCTAATCACCATAGCATATCTGTCTGTTGTCTTGTTAAAATTATTTCCATTTCTAATTAGCCAGTGTCTCAGAAGGAAAGTGTCAAAGTGATGATTCAATTGTTACAGCTCTGGCACATTATGACAAGTTTAATACTTATTACCGTCTGTCAAATGGCCATTAATTTAAAGGTCTGATTTAATTCTTTTTATATTTTTGGTGCGCAGAAACCTTGCAGTATTAGAGGTATAAACTATTTCACTACTATGCTTTCATATTTTTGGGGGAATCTGTAATTTACTTGAGTTCTGTTAAATCCGAGTAATTGTACTTGTACTCAGAGTGCGTTTACATGACACCAACATGAACTAAAAACAGAAAACTTTATATGTGTTTCGGCCTTTCGTTTACACAACAACTGTTTTGTTGGCATGAAAATGCAAATTTTGAAAATGGGTTTCAAAGTGCAAGTTTTTAAAAACTATTGTTATCATCTCAGTGAAAACTATAAAAATGCTAATTCGTGAAAACGGTGACGTCATGTGCATGCGTATTACATTTTCAGTCTATGGATATGTGACCTGTGTCTTAAGTAGCACGGGTACATTTGTAGCAATAGCCAAAAATACATTGTATGGGTCAAAATTATTGATTCTTCTTTTATGCCAAAAATCATTAGGATATTAAGTAAAGATCACGTTCCATTAAGATATTTTGTAAATTTCCTTCCGTAAATATATCAAAACTTCATTTTTGATTAGTAATATGCATTGCTAAGAACTTCATTTGGATAACTTTAAAGGCGATTTTCTCAGTATTTAGATTTTTTTTTGCACCCTCAGATTCCAGATTTTCAAATTGTATCTTAGTCAAATATTGTCCTATCCTAACAAACCATACATCAATGGAAAGCTTATTGATTCAGCTTTCAGATGAGGTATAAATCTCACTTTCAAAAAATTTACCCTTATGACTGGTTTTGTTGTCCAGGGTCACATATGTGCACAGGCATCTAGTGTTTCTTCACAAAGCGACATCGCCAGCTACTGGCCGGGTATGTGTAATATAGCGTCTTTAGTCGTTTTCACAAGTCCTTGTGGGATCATTTTGAGAACATTGTCATTTTTAAAGATGCAAAGGTAAAACATTTCCATTGTCATGTATGTCTTGTCATGTAACCACTAAAGTAAAATTAAAGAAATGCTTTTTAATCCTTAAAATATTAATATGTAGACTTAAAAGTGTAGCTTAAATAAAAGACAAGAGTGTTTAAATTAAGTCAGAATATTCATTTTTGGGTGAACTTTCACTTTTAGATACAGAATTTGAACTATAGTAATGACTTTTTATGATTGCCGTAGATGGACGAGTCAAGTGTGAATATGGTTCATAAGTAGTCTTGATTATTCTTAAGATCACTATATTCAAATGCCAATCATCTACTGAAAATATTCAGGTAACAGGTTTCAGGATATTGGTTTACTTTAGCTTCTGCTTTATGAGTTTTACATAGAGAATGGGAAAATAGTAATTTTTGACATGTTTCTTTTTTTTGCATCAAAAATACTAAAATGAGAAAATCTCTAAAAAACTTAGAAAAGTGTTTCATTTTTTCAACTTTTTATACTTTCAGCAAGTATATATACAGGTGCATCTCAATAAATTAGAATGTCATGGAAAAGTTTGTTTATTTCAGTAATTCAACTCAAATTGTGAAACTCGTGTATTAAATTCAATGCACACAGACTGAAGTAGTTTAAGTCTTTTGTTCTTTTAATTGTGATGATTTTGGCTCACATTTAAAAAAAAAAACCCACCAATTCATTATCTCAACAAATTAGAATATGGTGACATGCCAATCAGCTAATCAACTCAAAACACCTGCAAAGGTTTCCTGAGCCTTCAAAATGGTCTCTCAGTTTGGTTCACTAGGCTACACAATCATGGGGAAGACTGCTGATCTGACAGTTGTCCAGAAGACAATCACTGACACCCTTCACAAGGAGGGTAAGCCACAAACATTCGTTGCCAAAGAAGCTGGCTGTTCACAGAGTGCTGTATCCAAGCATGTTAACAGAAAGTTGAGCGGAAGGAAAAAGTGTGGAAGAAAAATATGCACAACCAACCGAGAGAACCGCAGCCTTATGAGTCTTGTCAAGCAAAATCGATTCAAGAATTTGGGTGAACTTCACAAGGAATGGACTGAGGCTGGGGTCAAGGCATCAAGAGCCACCACACACAGACGTGTCAAGGAATTTGGCTACAGTTGTCGTATTCCTCTTGTTAAGCCACTCCTGAACCACAGACAACGTCAGAGGCGTCTTACCTGGGCTAAGGAGAAGAAGAACTGGACTGTTGCCCAGTGGTCCAAAGTCCTCTTTTCAGATGAGAGCAAGTTTTGTATTTCATTTAGAAACCAAGGTCCTAGAGTCTGGAGGAAGGGTGGAGAAGCTCATAGCCCAAGTTGCTTGAAGTCCAGTGTTAAGTTTCCACAGTCTGTGATGATTTGGGGTGCAATGTCATCTGCTGGTGTTGGTCCATTGTGTTTTTTGAAAACCAAAGTCACTGCACCCGTTTACCAAGAAATTTTGGAGCACTTCATGCTTCCTTCTGCTGACCAGCTTTTTAAAGATGCTGATTTCAAATTCCAGCAGGATTTAGCACCTGCCCACACTGCCAAAAGCACCAAAAGTTGGTTAAATGACCATGGTGTTGGTGTGCTTGACTGGCCAGCAAACTCACCAGACCTGAACCCCATAGAGAATCTATGGTGTATTGTCAAGAGGAAAATGAGAAACAAGAGACCAAAAAATGCAGATGAGCTGAAGGCCACTTTCAAAGAAACCTGGGCTTCCATACCACCTCAGCAGTGCCACAAACTGATCACCTCCATGCCACGCCGAATTGAGGCAGTAATTAAAGCAAAAGGAGCCCCTACCAAGTATTGAGTACATATACAGTAAATGAACATACTTTCCAGAAGGCCAACAATTCACAAATTTTTTTTTTTTTTTTTTATTGGTCTTATGAAGTATTCTAATTTGTTGAGATAGTGAATTGGTGGGTTTTTGTTAAACGTGAGCCAAAATCATCACAATTAAAAGAACCAAAGACTTAAACTACTTCAGTCTGTGTGCACTGAATTTATTTAATACACGAGTTTCACAATTTGAGTTGAATTACTGAAATAAATTAACTTTTCCACGACATTCTAATTTATTGAGATGCACCTGTATATAGTGTAGTATCTGTACTGTTCTCAGTACTTTTTACACCCCTGCATAGTATTGATTAAAATAAAAGGGTTTTGGATGAAAGCTGGTTTATCAAATCAAGAAGCCATCAGAACTGCTCTTGAGAATATGGAGGAAATCTGACCTAAAATCTCTTAAAGGTGAACTCATTCTTTTTTGGTTTATGTCACACTGGCTGATATGAAATGTTGCAGAATCACCCAAAAGCAATAGTTCTTGAATGATGGTGATACTGTGGAAATGTGCTATTCAGAGTCAACCATGATTAATCTATTCTGTGAGTTTAAGTTTCCAATAACAGGGGGGTTACCAAGGTACAGTGAATAGCTTGTCATGTGATCCAACATGGCTGCTCCAAAATAGGGACACACTCTGTGTAATTCAAAACAGCTTTTAATAGTCTATTGAACTGGTTTCCAATTTCACTGGTGTTTTCATCTCACGTGAGTGAGTTTTTTTTGTTTGTTTTTTGTTTTTTAACCTCACATAAAGTGATTTGCATCACTTTATGTGAGGTTCATTTGGTTTTTCTTTTAGTTTTGTAGTATTTCACAGCATTGTTGTTGTCCTTTCACTGCCGAGATTCTGGAAGAGAGGACAGGAAGGGCAGCTCTTTCATTATTTTCCTTTGCCCCAGGACAACCAATTCAGTGGCTGTAGTGATGACCTTTCTGGTGTGTCCCTGTGTGAAAGCTCAGGGCACTAACACTACTGCTTTATTTAATGTCGTCTAATAAAGAGGAGGCTATGGAGCTCTGTGGATGGCATTCAACTGTATTCAAGATGGTTTTGTACTCATGTCTTATTTTAGTATTTCTTGTGCTCGCATGTTCTCGTGCGTGGCATGCAATCTGGTTCCAAACATTGAACTGAATCCTTTGAAAAAACTGTTTGATATGAAGACTTCTATACAAGCTGTCTAAGTTGTCTCTCTTACTAAGAAATTTGGTAATTAATCTTTATTTTTTTATTTGTTATTTATTTATTTATTTTTATCACATTGCTGCCAGGGCTTGTTAAAAATAAAAGAGACACCCAACTACTGTTGTTTTGGAGTCATAATTTTTATTGAGAATGGAACTTACTAGAGAAAACAACTCTTCCGGGAGCTGGAATGTTTTGCAGTGGACTTTATTGACAGATAGCCATTTATTATTGCAGTTTTGCTGTGGCTTTATTTTCTTGCCTGCCTCAGGTTTAATAGAGAGGTGTTTTCTTTCAGTGCTCAAGATCTCATTATGGTTTCGCACCTTAAAAGAACACGTCATTCCTACTATGCAGTACACATTCATGTTCACTTCATATGTATCTAAATATATTGTAAAAAATATTGAACTCATAATGAAGGAAATCATATAGATTAGTTTTTTTTTTTAATCACAGTATCAAACTTAGGTTAACAGAGATCAAATATTAAGAATGAATTAGATTAATTCTGTGCTGTTTTGTGGTATTTATCTTGCTCCTGTTTGATAAAATGAAAGAAATCTGTATAAAAAAAAAAAATGTAAAATATTAAAATATATTAGAAAAACTACTTCAAATTGACACTTCCATGTAAGCTAATTCCTTATTTCCACCCTTTTAGGTTCTGTGCTGTAAATTTTCTTGCCTGTGATATAATGAATACATTTTGCAAGTTCTTAAGCTTGACCTAAGCATATTTCTAGAAAAAAACTATACCCTTTTATAGAAATATTTATTAAATTGCAACACAAGCACATTTATGTTTCAAAATATCTCTCTGGTAGCTGTCACCATTTCTGCTTCTTTCTTATTCTTATTCTTCTTTATTACTTCACTGCCTTTTTATGAGTCTGATTTGAACGGTTCAGTAAACTTCATGAGAACACTGATTATACAGAAAGATTTCATTTAGATCTGGCATAGAGCCTGAAGATGATTTAACAGATGAGTTGTGTCAATATGAGGTCAAAGAGTGCTTATTTTATTTTCAAAATCATTTGAAATCATTCTGAAATGTTTTTCTTTTTTACCCCAGGTGTCGATTTCAAAATGAAGACTTTGGAGATAGATGGCATTAAAGTACGAATACAGATATGGTATGTTTTTTTTTTTTTTTATGATGATATAACAGCGTTTCATCCATTGGTTCTGCTAATCAGATGTGTGTATGTACACAGGGACACAGCAGGTCAGGAGAGATACCAGACCATCACTAAGCAGTACTACAGAAGAGCACAGGTGATCTTCACACATCTCACTGACTCATATACTGATCTAATAATGTCAGATCTGATAGAGATGCCTGTTGGTGTCCGTTGTGTGCTAATTCACTGATAAACTCTTCATTATTATGTATGGGTGGATTGAAATGGATTCTGTATCAACAGGGCATTTTTCTGGTGTATGACATCACAAGCGAGCGCTCGTTCCAGCACATCATGAAGTGGGCCAGTGATGTAGATGAGGTGAGGCTGTGGAGTTTAAAGCATATCTGTCTTACTGTAACTATATATAACCTGCTTCTTATTAATATCTCTTCATTTAAATTCCACCGCCCCTCTTTCTCTCTTTAACTCTGGGGTTCCAACAGTTAGACACTGCTCTGCAAATCTGGGATTTAAAGTTGAATTGAATAAATATAAATGGAAAGGTTTGAGATTTAGGATAAAGTAAAACAAAGAAACATTATGATGTCAAGATAAATCAGAAATATTTAAGATTTTGCACGCACTTCTGGGTCACTAAGCAAATTTGTTACTTATTACTAATTTTTACATCCGACATTTTTTTTCAGAGCACTGAAACTTTTTTATTTATTTTTTATTAATATTAATAATATTAATAATTTATCTTATTTAACCTTTTTGATGTTACAGGTAAGTTTATATATTATTATCAGAAATAAAAGACTGAAAAAAAAATAATAAAATATTGAATCTCAAATGTTCATTGTGGACTTTTGGACCCCACTATGATTCGTATATTACGTTTAAAACTTGGCCCCTTGTTTTCCCACAAGAGGACAAAACAAAACTTGAGGAAAACACAGAAATTGTACCAAACCAATATGAATTCTATGTCTCATATCATATTTGTCTGTTTCTGCTCTGCTTCATCCATTTGCCTCTATTGAGTCTCTCCTCTTGTCTGTTCTGTTTCCGATCAGTACGCTCCTGAGAAAGTGCAGAAGATACTTGTTGGGAACAAGTCTGATGAAGAACAGAAGAGACAAGTAGCTACAGAACAGGGAAATAAGGTAAATAAATAATACCTCCCTCCTGTGCATTCATACTCTATTTACTCCACATTTACTCTGTCATGTGACAAACCTAATATCTAATGTATGAGGTTAAGGACTTTCTTCAGACATCTTAATCTTCTTTTTTGCTCTAGCTCGCCAAGGCTTATGGAATGGACTTTTTTGAGACAAGTGCCTTTACCAACCACAACATTACAGAGGTACAATTTTGTCTGCATGTATTTTTTCTTCTCAATATTTTAGTATTTTATTGGTTGTTTATTTTTAAATATTTGAGGAATGGTGAAGCCATGCAACCATCTGATCATTTTGTTTGCACATTTTTATTATCTACAGCTAATCAGGTATTTTATCTTTCCTTCATTACAGTCTTTCACCCGATTGGCTGAATTAGTTTTACAAGCCAATAAGAAGGATCTTGATTTGTTGGGAGGATCCATGAATGATGAGTTCAATCTTGCTGTTTTGGAGGAGCAGGAAGGATTGTGTAATGTTAGCGACGACACCCGTAAGTCCTGCTGGTGCTGAGGACAGGAAGTGACATGACTACTTCTACAGTTGATTTCC
The DNA here is from genome assembly GCA_039654775.1 of Spinibarbus caldwelli. Lineage (NCBI taxonomy): Eukaryota > Metazoa > Chordata > Actinopteri > Cypriniformes > Cyprinidae > Spinibarbus > Spinibarbus caldwelli. The sequence goes on along the minus strand of CM077241.1, from coordinate 18,713,278 downwards.
ATATTTATGTTGCATTTACATTTTGAATATCATTTTGCAAAATTGAAAGTTATTGTTAAACAGTGTTTGGTGCCTTTAATGGCTTATTTCCTGCTGATTCTTATGAATATTATTTCTTATTCTTTTTTTACTATAAATTAAGATGGAACATTGCAGAATGCTTGTATATGTATATTAAGAATATTTTCAGTTTTTTTCTCAGTTTGAAAAACGAGAGATAAAAGGGCACTGCAGTGCAATTGTACATTATTCAGTTATGCTCATTCATGCCACACATTCAGAGTCATGCGTTATATTAAATTAAAGTGTAAGGCAGCATTGACAAAATGGTTTATTCAAAGGAATGGTTCACTCAAAAATGAAAATTTCCTGAATATTTACACACCCTCGGGCTTTCCAATATGTAGATGAGTTTGTTTCTTCATCAGAACAGGAGAAAATTAGCATTACTTTTTACTTTTAATTTAGCATCACTTGCTCACCAATGAATCCTCTGTAGTAAATGGGTGGCATCAGAATGAGAGTCCAAACAACTGATAAAAACATCACAAGTAATCTATAAGTAAGTATTTAACACAACTCCAGTCTATCAATTAATGTCTTGTGAAGTGAAAAGCTGCATGTTTGTAAGAAACAAATCCATCATTAAGGCATTAAGTTCCATAATCCGTTTTAAAAATCCATCTGCTATTGTCTTCTCACAACAAAATACACCAACACATTTGTTTAGACCTGTTTTGGACTGTTTTCTCTTGTAAACAGTGCTTTATCTGTGCATATTTCTCTCTTGATTCAGAGAAAGCAGTATTATGGATAGTGTCTTAATGATGGATTTTTTTTTTATATATATTACAAACACAGCATTCCACTTTACAAGATGTTAATTGGTGGATTAGAGTCATGTGGATTATTAGGTTGTTTTTATCAGCTGTTTAAACTCTCATTCTGACGGCACCCATTCACAGCAAAGAATCCTTTGGTGAGCAAGTGATATACTGCTAAATTTCTCCAAATCTCCAAAACAAACTTGTCTGCATCTTAAATGGCATGAGAGTGAGTCAGTTTTTGGGTGAACTATTCCTGGTTGTATGGCTGGAGTGCCCATGTTAACATATATTCTTTCTTGTGTTTTGCTATGGGACTTCATGTGAATATATTCAGATCTGATTTGGCTTTCTATAAAATTCTTGAATACTAAAACCTTGAATGCACCTACTTGACCAATGAATGCTCTTTCAAGGTAATATATTCTTGAGTTATGAGTTGATGAAGCTTCACATGTCATTGTAACAATCTAAGTTTCTCTTCTGTAAAAGCACTGTAAAAATATATATATATATTGTCACTAAACATGTTGCTTACCAGTTCTGGTCCACTGTGATTGTAAATGAATGCAAGGATTTTTGTCTCATTAATCTGAGGTTACTCACGAAAATTTACTCAAATAGTATCATTTAATGTGGTATTTTATACCAATATTACATCAAGCTCTCTTTTTCAATTAATAATCACTATTTAGCTGATTAGAATAGTTGGAATGTTTCAACTTTTACTCTATAAATGATTCTGGAATTGATGTGGTTTAATTTCATCACAGCACACTGAATAATATTTTTCTCCTGGTTAAATTAACATCTTACACATTACAAACTTGAGTGAAATTTATGCAGACTGAACAGTTGAGATGCCCAGCATTGATGGCGGTGTGCATCGCTGCAGTGACATGGGTTGTATTGCTAAAGATTCAATGTATATTACACTATTGCAGCATTTATATGTGCAAGTGGTATTGTGCTATGTTGATTTAAATGAACTCATGAATAATGCTGATATGTTTACCTTTTGTTTCATGAAATATGTCCATGAAAAAAATCTGAGAAATTTAAATGCGTATGTGGTTATTTATATATAAACTGTAATATTGTGATTCTGTTTAGGGGGTCAAATAGTTATAAATAAACATCTAATTATGATGAGGGTTTTTTATTATTATAATGAGGAATTTGGAGATAGAAGTCTCTGAAACTGCAACACCACAAGTCAACACCAGGAGGCAGTTTTGCAAAGCTGAAATTCGTGTTCTGAAACGTATGTGTTTGCGATTTTACATAATGCTCAGAACTGGGAAATGAATTATCCTTCTGCATTTGTGAAGTATTTTGATAATGAAGTCATCAGTTTTATCAAGGTCATAATGTTTTTTTTTTTTCCTCAGAACCAGAATTTATGCCTTGATGCTACTGATTATTAATGGTACTTTAAAAGTACTCTGAAACAAAATATTCTGCTTGTGCATTTTGTACCAAAGTAGATCTCTCCCTTTCAAGGCTGTACACAGCTGGATGAAGTTTTGACAGAGAAAGTACTGATTTAAGCAAATAAGCAAGTTTTTTTTTTTTTGGTATGTGCTCATGTTTGCAACTAATTTTTTCAGCAAGTAATATACATAGATGGGTGCAACGATTACATTGCAAATATATTACACAAAATAAAATTATCTAAATGTTACGATCTAACTATATTCCCTATAAACACGTTCTTTGTTCTGTGGAAGACAAAAGAAGATATTTTGGAAAATGTTTAATATATTTGTAACACTTTACAATAAGGTTCCATTTGTTAAAAGATTATTTAAATCAACAATTTTATATATATATATATATATATATATATATATATATATATATATATATATATATATACAGTATATTTAATGGACCTGAGCTAACATGAACTAACCAATTGTCAGCAAGTGTTCATACTATGAAAGCAACTTTAATTGCATGGGCCGAAAACACTAGTATTGTGTTCTACAGAAAAAAAGTAAGTCATACAGGCTTGGAACAACACGAGGGTGAATAAATAACGACAGAATTTGCATTTTTGAGTGAACAATATATGTGTAGAAGGCAATAATTTTATCCTATCCCACAATCTCAAATGACAAATCAGAATGACTGATGTAAAACAGTAATGCAATACTTCACATGCATGTACATCTATTTACAAAAACAAACATTTATCTTCTTTAACATTATTGGAATGCTCAAAGCCTGTTTGGCTCACATGAATGCACAAATGTTTCATATTCTACTAAAAGGCTCATTGATTTGCCTAACTCCGCTATTTGCCTTTCATACAAATACTTCAATTAAATGTGCATTGTCTATGAGGATGCATGTGTAAGGCTTGTTAGTAAATCTATTCAGGTGTCACAATGTGTTCTCTTGACGATGGCTCTAATATTATGTGTCATCTCTGAGAGACAGTGTGGGCCAAGTGAAAGCGCTCCATATACTGTCGCTAATGAAATGGCTGAGCTAAATAATCTGACTTTTTACATCTCACAAGGTCTCATCTCTGTCATCAACTGTCTAGTTACTTGAGGGAACTCAAGCCCTCCACACATCATGAAGTATAAAGATGTTAAAAAGTCTGGAGATTACATGAGAACACATTTGACTCATATTTTTGAGCAGAACTTTAATCCAGCTAACTGTCATTAGTCTCACCTTTGATTTAAACAAGATTGAATCTTTTTTCTTTGTCCCCATTGTTAACATTCCGAGGTCTGAATCCGGGATCAAGCTGATTTTGAAAGAGAGGGGAAACTTTAAAAACAGCCCTTAGCTCCCCTCAGTTTTCCTAGATAATCCTGTCATGCCATAACCAAATACTTCCATGCAATTGGCTCTCACTTATCCTCATTTAATCACTGATTTGCTCAGAACAAAAACTTGTCAGGCATTGAGAGAAATAAACCAATACATCCTCAGGAGAGAGAGACAAACAAGATGTGCTTCAGTATTATTTTTGGGGTGCGTGCGCATGCAGCGGGGGCGTTTGGTGAGGAGAGGGGGGGTCCAGCTTCAGGACACTTCTGCTAAGCACTGTGTTGTCATCCTCCCACCTCGCCACACTGTGCTTTCACACCAGAGTGAGTCACGCTGGCTCTCTGAGCTCTGGAGGTGCGCAATGTGGAATGCTAAGCACCCTGAGAGAACTTCACAGCATTCAGACTCTTTCTACTCTGCCTTCTCATCTCTCCTTTATACCTGCTAGGAGATGTTGAAAAAGGCTGAGAGAAGGCTGCTTGATCTTTCTTTCAATATGCAGAACTAAATGTACATTTGGTGTTGTCTTGGTTTACCTTACTATTCTTTCTTTCTATCTATCTATCTATCTATCTATCTATCTATCTATCTATCTATCTATCTATGTAACATTATATCATATAACACATAATTTTTTCAATTTACATTTTTTACCATATATATATATATATATATATATATATATATATATTTTTTTTTTTTTTTTTTTTTTTTTTTTTTTCACTTAATGACTACAGACCTGTTGCTTTAACATCTGTGGTGATGAAGTCATTTGAGAGACTGGTGTTGGCCCACCTGAAGGACATTACTGGACCCTTGCTGGACCCCTTGCAGTTTGCTTACCGAGCAAACAGGTCTGTGGATGATGCAGTTAATATGGGATTGCACTACATCCTCCAACATCTGGACAGACCAGGGACTTATGCAAGGATCTTGTTTGTGGACTTCAGCTCCGCTTTCAACACCATCATCCCAGACACCCTTCAGAATAAACTGACACAGCTCTCTGTACCCACCTCCATCTGTCAGTGGATCACCAGCTTCCTGACAGACAGGCAGCAGCTAGTGAGGCTGGGAAAACTCACATCCAACACCCGCACCATCAGCACTGGAGCTCCTCAAGGCTGTGTTCTCTCCCCACTGCTCTTCTCCCTCTACACAAATGACTGCACCTCTAAAGACCCCTCTGTAAAGTTCCTGAAGTTCGCAGACGACACCACAGTCATCGGCCTCATCCAGGACGGTGACGAGTCTGCTTACAGACATGAGGTTAAGGAGCTGGCTGTCTGGTGCAGTCACAACAACCTGGAGCTGAACATGCTCAAAACTGTGGAGATGATAGTGGACTTCAGGAGAAACCCCCCTGCAACCCCCCCCCCAAATCTGTACATAAATCTACTGTTCCAGATTCATACACATTAATATTATTTATTGTTAGGTCTTACTATTTAAATGTTTTTCTGTTCTCATGTCAGATGCGTATGTACAGGTGCATCTCAATAAATTAGAATGTCGTGGAAAAGCTCATTTATTTCAGTACTTCAACTCAAATTGTGAAACAATTGATTATTAAATAACTTGTGTATTGAATAAATTCAATGCACACAGACTGAAGTAGTTTAAGTCTTTGGTTCTTTTAATTGTGATGATTTTGGCTCACATTTAACAAAAACCCACCAATCTCAACAAATTAGAATATGGTGACATGCCAATCAACTAATCAACTCAAAACACCTGCAAAGGTTTCCTGAGCCTTCAAAATGGTCTCTCAGTTTGATTTACTAGGCTACACAATCATGGGGAAGAGTGCTGATCTGACAGTTGTCCAGAAGACAATCATTGACACCCTTCACAAGGAGGGTAAGCCACAAACATTCATTGCCAAAGAAACTGGCTGTTCACAGAGTGCTGTATCCAAGCATGTTAACAGAAAGTTGAGCGGAAGGAAAAAGTGTGGAAGAAAAAGACGCACAACCAACCGCAGCCTTATGAGGATTGTCAAGAAAAATCGATTCAAGAATTTGGGTGAACTTCACAAGGAATGGACTGAGGCTGGGGTCAAGGCATCAAGAGCCACCACACAAAGATGCGTCTAGGAATTTGGCTACAGTTGTCGTATTCCTCTTGTTAAGCCACTCCTGAACCACAGACAACATCAGAGGCGTCTTACCTGGGCTAAGGAGAAGAAGAACTGGACTGTTGCCCAGTGGTCCAAAGTCCTCTTTTCAGATGAGAGCAAGTTTTGTATTTCATTTGGAAACCAAGGTCCTAGAGTCTGGAGGAAGGGTGGAGAAGCTCATAGCCCAAGTTGCTTGAAGTCCAGTGTTAAGTTTCCACAGTCTGTGATGATTTGGGGTGCAATGTCATCTGCTGGTGTTGGTCCATTGTGTTTTTTGAAAACCAAAGTCACTGCACCCGTTTACCAAGAAATTTTGGAGCACTTCATGCTTCCTTCTGTATCCATATATCTATATATATATATATATATATATATATATAAACACTATATATAATGTGCAATATATATTGTAAAAATATATAACATAATTTATTCAATATACTTTTTTGCCATATACATATATATTATGAATCGAAAGAATCGAGAATATAACTGACAGTCATTGATCTCTCTCTGTGGGCATTTGGTAATTACTTTGCTGATTCTATCAATATAATAACACAAATATGAACAATAAACAACATGGGCTAGCATAATTGTATGCTAAATTATGTTAATCACTTAGACTAACTAGCGCATCAGCCATTTTGAAGGCCTCACACACTCTCTGCTCTGCGCTTCTCATTGGGTCACACAAAGACTCTGTGTGCTCAGCAACAACTTGTCACCTTTCTGCATGTCATTCTGTATTAGTGTATCTGCATCGCTTGAGTGGAGCTTAATGAATGGGACCATTCTTCCTGTTCCCTCAGCATCCCTAACAAGACATTCCAATGTGAGGTCACACATGCAGTTGTGTGGTCAACATGTAGGGGGCGTCAAGTATTGATCGCTCAAACAGGACAAAGACATTCCTAAATCATTTAGAAAGAATGGTCAGATGGTAGCAACCTGTTCAACATTATGATTTCTGTTTGTGCGCTATGATGATAATTCTTGCAAACTTCTTTCTTTTGTTTCTCCATGAAATTTAGCAGCTGTGTTAATTCTCAAGAACAGCATGTTGTTGTTAATTGGAGTTTCTCACAAAATAAAGGAATCATGGAATGTAGCGCACTCATTTTAAAGAGATTAACCTCCTCCCATGTGTTCAATGAGGACATCACAATTTGGATTGTATGTGCTTTTTATTTCTCTTGGATTAAAACATCTGTCCTCAAGTATGGACAGTTTGTGCTGCAGTGGTAGTAGCTTTACTAAAATCTGTGTTTAAATTAAGTAATTTTGACCAAAATGAAGTCATTTTACAGAGGAACTGCAAGCCAGTGGTCATGGTGACAAACTAAACATTATTTTCACACTGAAATATATTTACTTGATGTGATAACTGATAACTTTTTTGGAATAGTTATAAGGCATGAGTAAACATGTACTGGTATGAGGAACTATACATGAAATCTTGCACAAAAGTTTGGACAAACCCACTTATTCTTTTTTATTATTCATTCCTACATTGTATTGTTACATTTAAGCATGCATCTTATATCATTTACATACTATACACCTATTAGCAGCATTGAGAAGGTTATTTTGGAAATATAATAGGTTACAGAGTACAAGTTACCCAATTTAACATGTAATAAGTAGTGTAACTATTTCAGTTACTTTATTAATGTAACTGTTAATCATTAATCATAATCAAACATGTAAACCAGGCAGAGTTAACCTTGGAAGTCATTTAAATCTGTGTGTAATCTCTAATTATTTGACACCAAATAATTTTGACGGTTTCAGTGGAATAGTCGTCATAAGAGTTGCTGAATGAAATTATGGATATAAAGCTGGCAGTTTGTGTAAAACATAATGTGAAATGGCTTTATTTTGGGTTTATATTCAGACAAAATTTTGGTAAAAACAGCTTGTGATGGTATTGATTTTACTTGGGCAGACTTTCAAATTGTCTGAAAATAAACCCATTTCACAATATGTTTTTCGCAAACTACTTCTTGCTAGTATTTACATTCATCAGGCACTATTGGTTGCAAATAGCAAAGAGAATTTAAAAATGCTCACAAGCACACCCTTAAAAATAAAGGTTCTTTATTGGCATCAATAGCTCTGTGAAGAACCTTGAACATCCATGGAACCTTTCAAATGCAGAAAAGGTTCTTTATAGTTGAAAAAGGTTCTTTAGATTTTTAAAATGTTCTTCAAAATGGTTCTTTTAAGAACTGTTCACTGAAAGGTTCTTTGGGGAACCAAAAATGGGTCTTCTATGGCATCACTGCAAAAACACCCTTCTGGAGACTTTATTTTTAAGAGTGCGCATAGTACAACAGGTTAAACTGGAGAGGGTTTCAAATGAGGTAAAACCAGTGTTGGGGAGTAACTAGTTACATGTAACAGAATTATGTAATTTAATTACAAAATTAAATGTAACTGTAATCTGTTACAGTTACTGAGAAAAAGCATGTAATTAAATTACTGGGGGAGGGGGTTACATGTGAATATTACCATAGCTATTAAACTGTATCTTGTTATGATTTTAAATCAGTATTTAACTTCAGAATGATCTCAAAGTAAAAAGAGGTGCTAAAGTCTGATTTTGTGGTGGCTGTGCTTTAAAGTAATTTTTGTGTATAATTTTAAAGTGATGAAGGATTTTGAAAGTCTGATAGTAATCAGTGTTGAGTACTACTGTAAGGTTAACTCTGCCTGCTTTAAATGTTTCAAAATGATTAACAGTTGAAAACATTCATTAGAAATTTAGAAAAGTAATTAAAAAGTAATCATATGTAATGAGTTACATTAATAAAGTACTTGAAATAGTTACACTGCTTACTACGTTTTAAATAGGGTTACTTGTAATCTGTAACCTATTACCTTTCCAAAGTAACCTTCCCAACACTGGGTAAAACACTAACTGTTCTTAGTTGTGTTAATCATTACGTTTAGGATAAAACATGAAACCAACGCTACCACTACCACGACACAGATTTAGTAAAGCACATGTTGAACAGGTCAGCCCTGCTACTCTCCTCAAAGACAACAGAATACCAGTCGCGCGACATAAATTGTGCTGTTGCTAAGGCAACCCTGTCCGAAGGGGGCCCATTCCCACAGATACAAATAAGCCTCCAAATCACGCTCCCCTCTGCGCTCAGCTATCGCGAGATTCCTCTAGAAGAAGCGGAGCAACGGCTCGCAGTGACCTCATCAGCAGCTGCAGCGCGAGGCGGAGCTGCAACTTTTGTATGAACTTCGAAGTTGAATAATTGTGAACGAGACGCTGCGGCCAACGCTACTGCTGCTGGAGTAGATACAACAATACACTGAAAAATCTCCCGCGACACACGGGAAAACAGCAGGAATAACGGCCGCACGCAGACTGCACTCCGCTGGCGATTATTACGAGGCGGAGAGACGCTTGTGTCGGACTTTTATCGCAAGATTTTGTGGGAGAAGAGACCGCACGAGAGGTGGAGAGGGAAGAAGGTGAGTTCGTACGATGTCTGTGATTTAACTATTCATGCCAACTCTGAACCGTGCTTATATATCGGTGCAGGGGTCCACGGATGTGTTTTTTCGAAGAAAGCGTGTTTTTGTACGCGCTAAAATGCTCGTTTTGTCTCTCCAGCGGTTAACGAATGATCTCGACTCACCTGATCATCAGAGGAAAACAAGACTCGATCAGAAAGTTGCAGTGAAAGCGGTCATATTTTGATAAACGATAGCAGGCAGAATGTAAATATAAACCGTAGTCCTATGTGTCGTGATTATTTGGTCTCAATCTGATAAACAAGACAGCGCAAGGTGAAAATGGTGCTGTTATAGTTGAAGAGTTTTGGTCTTAACTCCAGATGTGGGAAGAACACAGAAACAGAGCCGATTACAGCCGAGCAACTTCATCAACATGAACATGTCACATGCACATTTAATCGTTATTGCATCAGTCAAGAAAAGAATTTAATAATATGGATAGCAACTTAGGAAAAGACAGAAATCTTACTCGTGTGTTTTACATGATTAAGCCATAAGTTGCTTGGTAAAGGTTAACTGGTAAATAATTCAGAAATACTTGTGATACTTGAATTCATGTCTTTTCAGTTTTTATAATTCCCATAGAAATTTTAGTGACATTTTAAAGTGATTTCCAGGCATGGAAAAGTCATGGAAATATTTTTTTGTTTTGTTTTTTTTTCTAGCCATGCCAATATACATTTATGTAGTTGATGGTTTTTGAGTGCAATCTCTGTAGAATTCAATTTAAAAATTAATCACAATTATTAATCACAAATTATTTGAGAAGTTTTGCACATTAATTGATCAAAAAAAGTAGATCAATCTATCTATCTATCTATCTATCTATCTATCTATCTATCTATCTATCTATCTATCTACAATATTTGAGAATAACAGCTGTGTTTCAAAAACTTGTGAGCTGCCTACCAAGCAGTATTTTTGGCCATCAGAGGCTCATTCCGGACGCTAATATCTAAGGAATCTGCTGCATTAGCTGAGAATCAGATCAGGTGTCCAACTGGAGGAGTCGTTGGGCTGTAGATCGCATTGCATTTATTATGCATAACATTTTGTCACGTCGAAATTGTGAGGTCTGTGTTGTAGGTTGACTAATGGCCCTTCACTCAGTTTTCTCCCTGTAAGGGCTTCGCTGATTTGTCATTTGCATGTCTTTTCTTCATTGTGTGGGTGGTGTGTGCTCACTGTGTATTGGCCAGGCTCTAAATGCAGTTCGTGTGGGGGTGGATTTGAAGAGCAGGTCCTTGATTGAAGGGCTTTCTGGCATTCCCTTTTTTTAACTTTAGATGTATGGAAGATGCAGACCATCACAAGATGTTAAAAATAACCAAGGTAGAACTTTGCGTTGGCATCGTCATGTCCTTGGGATGTTGATGTTTCAGTGTCCTTTAACAGGACTGCCACTATTTTTGTTTAGTCTTGGTGTGGTTGACTAAAAGTAGACAATCTGACAGACTTTTTTTCAGTTGACCACCTTCAGACTTTCTCTTTGTTGTTGTTAAATCCACCTGTGGAACAGCATGGATCCCATTTTGATATATATTGACGTAAACAATGCTGCATTAGTAACTTCATTTTGATAAAGTCAGTAGCAAGCAGATATCGTTCCTACTTTGCAGAATGTACTTACGTGTAATGTTTTCTTTCCCCAGCCTCTATCTAAGAATGCCAAGGATGCAGTTATCTGCAGGCAGTGTCGCATTCCCAATATTTAGTAGCCTATTGAAAGGGAGTGTGTAGGTGGATGCGCACATGTTGTGAAACATGTAGAAAAGGAAATGTGCGAGGGGAAAAAAGACGCCTGGGTGGATGACTGGCAGTTGAGGGATTATCAAGAGTCTTTCACATGTAGAATGGCTCCAGATTCTATAGATACTGCTGGATTAAGGTTGGGCAAATAAGTTTTAATCATTGCCTCAGGTTTAACAAATTATGTATGAGGATGAGCACTTAACAGCCTCTCCTGTTGTTCTTCTTTATATGCTGTTGCTATGGAAGTCTGGTTTATGAAAAATCATGTCAGTTGTTTGGTTATGCAAGTATATTTTTCAAGATTTGGCAACATCCAAATCTAATTCTATAACAGGTCTGCATCAGATGTTATTCAATGCAACAGACAGCATCAAATGATCCAATTTTTGATGTTTAAGACTTCATTTGCACTGGAATATATGAAACAATGCCTAATTTTTTTGGGTTTGTCCAGTCCTACTTGTATTATCTGAAGCAGTTTGCTGTTGCACACTTCCAAATACACATTTCTTTGGGCTTTGGGCAGCTTTTTAAAGGGTTAGTTACCCCAAAAATGTACATTCTGTAATCATTTTCTCACCTCCATCAGATTTTTGAATTTTCAGAGCACACGAAGATAAACATTTTTTTTCATCATGTTTGGCTATCCATTGAAAATCCAACCAGAATTTGCATGTTTGCTTTTTATGATGAACAGGTTTAATTTAGGCTTTTATTCACATATATACATTGATTAATGCACATGCACACTACTCAATTCATAGGGATTATTTTGATGATGTATTTTTGTACTGTTTGATGGGTGAAATGGATTTTCAATAGATGGACAAAAGTGATTAGAAAATATTACAGATATTTTAATGTGTGTTCTGAAGATTAAGAAAAGTTTTTATGGGTTTAAAGTGGCATGAGAAGGAGTAAATGAAGATAGAATTTACTTTTTTTGAGTGAAAAATCCCAATCAGTGTCAGTCAGTGCAGATGAAATCCAAATAAGTGCCCACAGGTGACTATGACATAAGCGTTGTCACAAACAGGAAAAGGAAAGGACCTTTTCCCACCCAAATTGCTATATTTAGTTCATAAAGTTGCATACTTTTAAAAAGGGAGATTTTTTTTTTTTTGTTAATTTTTTCAAATCAGCCACTGGTGGTTTCAACTAGTACTAATTTCCAGCATATTGTTCTGCCACCTCATTTAATCTCCCATCTTCCTGGAAGCAGCAGCTGTTGATGCCGATCTGATGAATGGCAAAGAAACAGTTGAAGGTTCAGAATGTATCTGCATTATCGCTGATATTCCCACCAACTGTCTCGCCATCTGCCTAACGGCGCTTGTTGTGTTCTGTGCAGGAGAGCAGAGATTTTCAGCCTCTTGCACTAGAGAGGATGGGTGTTAACATGGCACCCAAATACTGAAATTAGTATTGAAGGCGCCCATCTTACTTTTGGACTCAATAATTACAGTCCTGTCTCCTCTACCACTTTGGGCTCCATCTTAATGCAGGCTGTAGCCTCAGATTTATGCAGCCATTAGTCATGTAGACAGTCTGTTGAAAATTGAAGGTGAGAAATGAGCGCCGAGGAATTTGAGATGCAGGATTCTTACTATGTTTTTGATTCATGCAGTTTATTCGAGACTCTCGGTATTGAGCCCTTCTGAAGTAATGTCGTTTTTCCTATCAAAAAGTAAACCAAAAGCCTAATGCCTTTTGCAGACCAAAACCTATTTAAGTCAGGATTGCTTGGATGCGTTATCAGTGGTGATTCACCTTCCTATGAAATGGAAGATTTTTAGGGACTGACACAATGTCTCACGCAAACATCGTAAGGAGAGTCACTTATCCACTTTCATGATGAAATCACTCCGTTTAATAAATGCGAGCTTGTCAATGTCATATTCTCCAAGCCTTTCAAGATTCTTTTTGATCTATTTTAAACTTAATCTCATTTTGAACACTGTGTCTTTTGGAACATGTTATTTGTATTGCATGTCCACTTCCCTTTGTCATAATGTGGTTTCCTAGTAACAGCTTTGCGGTTTGGCTTATTGGTCAGTTAGTTCAACTGTTCTTCTTGGGAATCTGTTGTAATGGAATGGAATGTGTCAGGCAGGTCTTCCTACGTATTACAGTTGTTTCTGTGTGGCTTACATCCACACTGTGGTAGTGGTTACGGTGTTTTACAAAACATTAAGTCACCATGTTCTCTAATGACATAATCACTGGCTTCAGACTAACTACTAACAGACTAGTATTCTGGTTGCAAATGGATAGATATTGATGAGGATGTGATGGCTGCATAGGTGAAATTGTTTAAAAAAAAAAAAAAAAAAAAAATTGGTAGTTTGATTATTTTAGCATGTTAACTTATGCAACCTGCATACAATCTGTGTCATTTCAGGCTGTTTAAAATAAACACAGGGTGAGGTTTAAAATGATTAATTAAGAGCCTAATTATATACAGAAGAGTACCCACTTCTTATTTAATACCTATTTTGCTACTTTTCTAAAGCCAGTTGGGCTGGGGAGTTGGTGGGAGTGACTGCATCATTTCCGTTTTCAATTAGTTAATTTTTAATTCCAAACTTAGATGTTTGAACCCTAAAGAATTAGGGTACAACAGCTTGTCATTAGGGTATAATTGCATGTTTCTGGCCCCAACAGCTCCTCAGTTGTTAGTATTTTATTTTATGCACATGACCTTGCATGTGGCTGTCGTTGTTTTTCTTTTACATGGTATAGAGTAACATGAGGTGTGTTCAGGGGAAACATCAGTAGATGGTCATTAATGGTTAGGTTAAATAACATGTGCCTGGTTGGCTCACCTTGCAGCAGTATTTTCACAACTTCATCAAGTAGATTAAGGTCCACTTGAGTTTTAATTTGATTTAGGTTGCTGAGATTTACTTAAGACCTCCTTCACACACCATTATGCAAGCTTATTTTATTTAGTGTTAATCTGCTTATAATGATCTCCAGCCTATTGTGATATTGTTACTGTTTAATCCACTTTCAGTGGTAGTGTTTATGTGAATGATAAATCCGTAATGGATTTGCACCAGGCTAAGTGGTTTTGTGGTTAAAGATGTAGCTGTGCTAATAGACTAATAAACTTTGTGTTGGCAGCAGTCTATTTTCAGTGCTTTTTCTTGTTCTGTGTGTGTGGACATTGCTCTTTATCTTTGATATGCTGATACCAGCAGAACTTCTGGCTGACCCGGTGAGTTCTTCCTGGTTCTCTTGAAGTGAATGTTTTGCCAGGAAACCGAATATCTCCATGTGAAATCAATTCAATGTCATATGTAACACTGCTTTCGTGGCAGTCTGTTAGTAACGTGGTGTTCTTTAGCAAAAACTGTCACAGGTCAGAGAGCCTTTCTTTGAGTCAGAATATACCAGATCTTTCTAATTCTATTCCAAACTGAAAAAAGTACTCAGAATATGTAGACATTAAAAGGTTTTGAGAAGCACTATTGTATATGCACAAGTTAGATTTTGTGGATGATGCATTGCATTGATTGAAGATTCACATGTTTGTTTTTTATAAACACATTTTTTAAATTTTATTACCATTTATTATGACAAAATGTAAAAAAAAAAGTGAATGGATCTTTAAATGCACGTTAATAACTGAAGTCTGACCTGATTATAAATGACTAGTGGTTCAGTGAGTCAGTTGTTACATTGATTCACACTGAAAACCTGAATTTTAAACAGATTCATTAAAAAAACTGGCTCATATGAGTCATTTGTTGGT